>JAJJWW010002215.1:600000-985185 GCA_023531295.1 Papaver armeniacum
GCCGACTAAGACAAGAGTCGAACCAAGTGACTCATTGGTCGACTCTTTTCTACCTTGACTGTTGACTAACAGTTGACTGATTGGTTGACCCGTTTGACCGTTAGTCCTAACGGTAGGACCGACGGAATATTCCGTCGAATATTCTCCCGACGGAAGTTTTGGTGGCCGGCGGCGACGTTTCCGGCCAAATTCCGGCCATAATCCCGGTTTTCCGGCGAGCAAAATTCGAATTTTCTATGGACCTCTCTCATGGGTGTGAAGACTTGGGCTAGGAATTGGATGGAGAATTGGACTCAAATTTGGAAAGAGAAGGTGAAGAGTTGAGAAAAGCTTGGAATTGGAAATTGAATTGCAAAAGGAAAAGGATTCTAATCCTTGGAAGAATTGGAGAATATTGAAGCCTATAAATAGAGAAGTTTTCTACAACTTCTACACACCTCTCTACACACACATCACTTGTGTTTTTGCTTGCTTTTCTAAGATTTTTCTTTTTAATTACTTGTGTGAATTTGAAACTTCTTCTTTTAATTATTATTATTTGTGTGAATTTCAAAAACATGAGTAGCTAAATTTCTTTTTGATTGAGGATGAATTCCTAGTTCTTAACATGATTTGAGTTTTTGTTTTCAAATTCTATCTTGAAGTTTTTCACATGATTATCGATTGTTTTTACTAATAGAAGTGATCTTAAAGACACTCATGATTGATTGATAGATTGTTTGGAGTGCACGCTAAATTGATTTGTTAATTGATCTATATCTAGTATAAGTTAGGGGATACGTAATAGTTCTCGACACTTTACACAAGTAGAAAACACGAGACCTTGCGGAGGGATTCCGTGGAGCAATTGTGTGTAGAAACAACGCTAGAAAGTGAACCAAGCGAACCGAGTTTAACTACTAGTACTAAACCTAAATTCATAGATCTTAATGCATTCTGGGAATTACATCTTGTAAGCGGACCTCAAGGTGGTTCTTTTGAATAGAATACGATAACTAAGCGGACTGTTACTCGGTGAAATTAGGGATTTTGGGGCTAGCTAAGCGGACTGCTATCCTACGGTTGGTGATAATCTGTGATTTATAACAAGTAGAAAAGAACATAACTCTAATCATTGTTTTGCAACGAAGAAGGATTCCTTGATCTTGTCTCTCTTATTGCTTTCATCTTTTAACTTTCGATTTTAATTGCTTTGTTTATTTTTATTTTGCTTTTTACACCCCCCTTTCGTGACAACTTTTACAACTAAGATCTCTTGCTCCTCGTGGGAACGAACTTGACTTCCATTATATTATTTTTAATTGAGTGGAAATTTTGAATTAATTTGATTGCACCTACGACACGCATCAAATTTTGGCGCCGGTGCCGGGGAGCAACGGGCGATTTTTTTAGTTGTTTTTATTCTTTTTGCTTTGTTAAATTCTTTACCGTATCTAACTTAGTTTGTGAGAATCTTGTTTCAGGTGTTATACCTTTGGTGAATGCTTAAAGGGAGTAGACCGAGTCCAATACGTCTTCGATCCGGCACTCAACTAAAGGATTTCATTCGAGCGATTAACACTCCACTTTCTCCTTCTTCATCAAGTGATTCGGACAAAGAGGAAGAAACAATGGCTGATCGTACACTAAAGGACCTAGCTTCTCACAAGCTTGACACTCAACAATGGTGTATCCAAACTAACTCAACCTTCGAAATCAAGCCGGGGTTGATTAGAGAGTTACCAAAGTTCCATGGCATGGTGAATGAGGACCCAAACAAACATCTTATGGATTTTTACACCATAGTTATGGCTATGCTTCCACCGGAGACTAATGTGGATGGAGCAATGTTGAAAGCTTTCCCGTTTTCTTTGGCGGGCAATGCTAAGGAATGGTTATATTATTTGCCTTAGGAAGTATCACAACATGGAATGGGATGAAGAAAATTTTCCTCGAGAGATATTTTCCCGCATCCAAAGCTACTCAAATTCGCAAGGAGATTTGTGGATTGAAACAACAAGTGGGAGAATCGTTGTATGAATGTTGGGAGCGATACAAGAGGTTGGTGGCAAGCTGTCCACACCATCAATTTAGTGACGTAATGATACTCCAATACTTCTATGAAGCTCTCCACTCAAGTGATAGGTCTCTTCTTGACGCCGCGGGTGGTGGTGCTTTAATGAACAAGACTTTGACCGAAGCTAGAGTTGATTGAAAGTATGGCGGCAAACTCGCAACAATTCTACACAAGGGATGAACCAACGGTTAGGCGAGTGCATGAAGTTAGTGATTCGACATCACATCTTGATCAAAGGATGAGTAACATGGAGATTATGATTCAAAGGATGGCCGCGGTAATTATTCCGGATGATGAGACCGAACAAGTGAATGCTTTATATCCGAATCAAAGGCCAAGGTACGATCCATACTCCAATACCTATAATCCCGGTTGGAAGGATCATCCCAACTTTAGTTATGCAAACAAGCAAGCGGCGGCTCCTAATCCATATGCACAACAAGGTGGTTTTCAACAATCACGATTCCAACCTCAACAACAAGGTGGTTATCATCAATTCCAACCTCAAGTGAAAGAACAAGGATCTTCAATTGATGATAAGCTTAATGTCATGATGCAAGGTATTACGTCATTGTTTCAACAAAGCCAACAAAAGACCGATTCGGCCATCAAGGACTTACAAACTCAAATGGGACAATTGGCGACCGATGTGAATTTATTGAAATCTCAAGCATCCACAAAACTTCCTTCACAACCATTTGTGAATCCAAGAGAGAATGTTAATGCGGTTACTTTAAGAAGTGGAAGAAAAGTGGAGGGTCCAAGTCATCATGAGGAAGTTAGTGAAGAGGTAGTCAATGCCAAGGAGGAAACAGCACCAAAGGAGAATTCCACACCAAACGACCAATCCAAGGAACCGGTTTCTACTTTCACTACTCCACCTCCTTTTCCTAGTCGTTTTGCTAAATCCAAGAAAGAAGCTCAAGACAAGGCACTTATGGATATCTTTAAGAAGATCGAAATCAATATACCATTCATTGAGGCCATTAAGACAATTCCAAGGTATGCCAAGTTCATGAAGGAATTATGCATCAAGAAGGATAGGTTGCTTGATAATGAAATTACTAAAGTTGGCGAGAGTGCGTCGGCTATGCTATTGAAGAAGATGCCTACAAAGTGCACGGATCCCGGTGGTTTCACGGTGCCAATTACTATTGGTAAACAAAGGTTTGAACATGCTTTACTTGATTTGGGAGCTTCCATTAGTGTGATGTCGGCCGAAATATATGACTCCTTGAATCTTGGACCTTTGAAAGAGACAAGAGTTATTATCCAATTGGCAAACAAGTCTAACATATATCCTAAGGGGCTTATAGAAGACGTGCTAGTGCAAGTAAATGAGCTTATTTTTCCGGTGGACTTCTTTGTGGTGGATATGGACAACAATGAGAACCGATCATCTACTTCTTTACTTCTTGGGAGGCCATTCATGAAGACCGCAAAGACGAAGATTGATGTTGATAAGGGTACACTCACTATGGAATTCGACAAGGAGATAATACACTTTAACATATTTGAAGCCATGCGCTACCCAAGTGATGTGCATTCCGTTTACTCCATTGATGTGGTTGATTCATTAGCACAACAAATGGTGGAATTGAACCAAGAGGATGAACTTGATGTGGTGTTGCAAAAGAGCATTGAATTGGACGTCCATGGCTTGTCTAACTTGGATGTTGAAATCTCAAGGAATTGGTGGAGATATGTGGGGCTTTGGCGACATTGCAAGAAGCTAAAAGGGTGATGTTTCTTATATTTCTTTACCCGTGAATGATGAAGTACTTGTACCATCTATTGTGAAGGCGCCCAAACTAGAATTGAAGCCACTTAGGACCATTTGAAGTATGCTTTCTTGGGAGATGGAGATGAGCTTCCGGTGATTATTTCTAAGAACCTCACACCGGTACAAGAAGACCGTTTGCTTAGAGTCTTGAAAGAGCACAAAACGGCTATTGGGTGGACAATTGCGGACATCAAAGGTATTAGTCCATCCATGTGCATGCATAGGATTCTAATGGAAGAGAACGTGAAGCCGGTACGTGATGCTCAACGTCGGCTAAATCCTCCCATGATGGAGGTTGTGAAAAAGAGATACTCAAATTGCTAAGTGTGGGGGTAATCTACCCAATTTCCGATAGCAAGTGGGTTAGTCCGGTTCAAGTGGTACCAAAGAAATCCGAGTCACGGTTGTTCGCAATCAAGATGATGAACTTGTTCCTACAAGAGTTCAAACCGGTTGGAGAGTGTGCATTGACTATAGAAAGCTTAATTCCGCAACCCGTAAGGATCACTTTCCTTTACCTTTCATTGATCAAATGTTGGAGCGGTTAGCGGGGCATTCTTATTATTGCTTCTTGGATGGTTATTCGGGATACAACCAAATTGTTATTGCACCGGAGGACCAAGAGAAGACCACTTTCACTTGTCCGTTTGGAACGTTTGCATATAGACGGATGCCGTTTGGCCTTTGCAATGCGCCGGCTACTTTTCAAAGATGTATGGTGAGTATATTCTCGGATTATGTGGAGCGCATCATCGAGGTATTTATGGATGACTTTAGTGTTTATGGCAATTCTTTTGATGGTTGTTTAAATAACCTTGAACTAATTCTTAAACGATGCATAGACACAAACCTTGTCCTTAATTGGGAGAAATGTCACTTTATGGTAAACCACGGCATAGTACTTGGTCACATTGTGTCCTCTCGAGGGCTCGAAGTGGACAAGTCAAAGATAGATTTAATAAGAAACTTACAATATCCCACTTCGGTGAGGGAGATCCGTTCTTTTCTTGGTCATGCAGGTTTCTATAGGCGGTTTATCAAGGATTTCTCCAAAATCTCCATGCCGATGTGCAAGTTATTACAAAAGGAGGCACCTTTCGACTTCAACAAGGAATGCGAGGATGCTTTTGACAAATTAAAGGAGATGTTGACTAGTGCGCCAATTATCAAATCACCGGATTGGAATCTTCCATTTGAATTAATGTGTGATGCTAGTGATTATGCGGTTGGAGCCGTTTTGGGTCAAAGGGTGGACAAGTTGTCCCATGTTATCTATTATGCATCTAGGACCCTTAATGATGCACAAATCAATTATTCTACCACGGAAAAGGAGTTATTGGCTATAGTTTTTGCTTTGGAGAAATTTCGATCATACTTGGTGGGTACAAAGGTTATTGTGTATTCCGATCATGCCGCACTAAGACACTTAATAAAGAAGAAAGAAGCTAAGCCAAGATTAATTCGGTGGATCCTATTGTTACAAGAGTTCGACATAGAAATTCGTGATAAGAGGGGTGTGGAGAATACCGTTGCGGATCATCTTAGTAGACTTGTGATGTCTCAAGAGGAACTTCCATTACATGACCGTTTTCCGGACGAACAACTTTTCTCCATGGACGAATCAACTCCTTGGTATGCGGATATAGTGAATTACTTGGTGACAAGGAAAGTGCCTAGTACAATGTCCAATTTCCAAAAGATGAAACTTAAGAAGGTAGCTAAGCAATATGTGTGGGATGAACCATACTTATGGAAATATGGCGTTGATCAAATAATGCGAAGGTGCGTGCCTAATTCCGAATTTCAATCCATTCTCTCCTTTTGCCACACTTTTGCATGTGGTGGCCACTTTGGTTCGAAGCGTACCGCTCTCAAAGTTCTCGAGAGTGGATTTTATTGGCCCACCTTGTTTGAAGATTCATATGTTTTTGTAAATCGTGTGATAGATGTCAACGAACGGGCAATCTAGGTGCTCGAAATCAAATGCCACTCACACCAATTCTGCCGTTGAGATTTTTGATGTGTGGGGTATTGATTTTATGGGCCCTTTTGTCAATTCGAATGGGAATTTTTATATACTTCTTGCCGTTGATTATGTTTCGAAATGGGTGGAAGCTAGAGCCACCAAGACTAATGACTCTCAAGTTGTTTGTGATTTTGTAAGGGAAAATATTTTCAATAGGCATGGTACACCAAGAGTGGTGATAAGCGATGGAGGCTCACATTTCAAGAAGGCTTTCCACGCTCTCCTCAAGAAGTACAACATAACACACAAAATTGGTACGCCTTATCATCCACAAACTAGTGGACAAGCGGAAATTTCGAATCGTGAGATTAAGTCCATTCTTGAGAAAACGGTGAATACCACGAGGAAAGATTGGAGCTTTAAGCTCAACGATGCACTTTGGGCGTATAGAACGGCGTATAAGACACCGATTGGTATGTCTCCATATAGGTTGGTTTATGGCAAGGCTTGTCATCTTCCGGTTGAACTTGAACATAAGGCTTATTGGGCGATAAAGAAATTCAACATGGAGTATGATGAAGCGGGGAAACAAAGGAAGTTACAACTACATGAGCTAGAGGAGATACGTAATGATGCTTACGAGAGTGCCCGGATTTACAAGGAAAAGACTAAGCTTTTTCATGACAAGATGATTTCGCGGAAAAGTTTTGTTGTGGGGCAAAAAGTTCTTTTATTTAATACTCGTTTACGTTTATTTAGGAAAGCTTAAGTCCCGTTGGGTGGGACCATATGTTGTTACTAATGTTTATGCTCATGGTGCAGTTGATATTGTTAGCGAAAAAACAGGACAACAATTGAAAGTCAACGGCCATAGGTTAAAGCCATATTATGAAAACTTTCCGACGGAGCATGTGGACATAATTGGACTTCAAGATGCACTCCCTCTGGAGGAGTAATGTGCCGCGAGAGCTAAGTCGGGCCGTCGACTTTAAAACAAGCGCTTAATGGGAGGCAACCCATCGGTTTTGTATTTCTTATCCTTTTGCTTTTTGTTATTTCTTTTTCTTGTTTCTTATCATGTTAAAATTTCCCACCTTGACTTTACTAGGAGGATTCAATTACATTGAGGACAATGTAAGGTTTAAGTGTGGGGGAGTGGTTAAGCATGTTTTTAAAACAAAAATTACAAAAAAATGAAAAAATTTGAAAAAAAAAAAAAAAAAAAGTTTTATATAAAGATTCCAACTTTTAAAGATTTTTAGAGTCACTAGCATACTTCTAGGTATGTTTACATAGAGATTTTGAACGACATAATTGAACTTGGAAGTGTTAGAGAACTACATTCGGATTTCTTGTTTGTTAGAGTGTTAAATAATGGATTTAATCATGCCGGTGATGCGAATTTGGTGCAGGGAGAAGTGCGTTATTAGAGTTGCTGATCAATCATTAGTGGAGACTACCCGTATTCATATCATGAGAGGCACCGACCAGAATTCTTCCATTTACTAAAGAGCTTCTTTTGAGTATGTGTCACCGTAAGTTAATTCCGGGTAGAATGGTGAGCTACCCAACCTCCCACCAATAGAAGCACTACTCTTTGATCTCTTGAGTGCTAATTTTGTCAATCATGAGGGTGACGTCCATGGATGAAAGCTTCCTTCTTGTAGTTCGATTTGCAGTTAGCACCATTCTCTCTCGCGACAACAACGGGTCCATAGAAACACTTTCATCATCAACAAGGAGCGACATTAAAAATCTACAAGGAAAGTTGGAAAAGTTTAAGGTTTACAAGCAACGGAATGAAAAAAAAGGAGCAAATTTCAAATTCAAGTAAAGCAACATACAATGAGCGGATTTTACATATATGTTGAAGACTTACACTACAATGAGGTAATTTTATATTCAAGTATGAAGACTTATTCATGAAAGCGAAGAAAATTAAAAGGTGAGAATTTTTGAAAGTTTATGATTTCAAGACGATACAAGTTGTGAAGAATCAAGCGGTAAAATACTTCTCCCACGGCCATGGTTTATTTTTTTTTTTTTTTTTTTATTTAATTTCTCTTGTCAAAAAAAAAAAAAAAAAAAAAAAAAAAAAAAAAAAAAAAAAAAAAGAAATATTTTTTATTATTTAATGAGCCGTGGGGAAGGAAAATTTATAAGGAAGTTTCAAGCGACAAGGATATTTAAGGTAAAAAGGGTTACAAATTGTTAAGGATTTATGAAATTCAAGGGTTTATCATCAATAGTTGAAACCGAGGAACTAAGAAGATCAAGATAAGGAGCGGAAGACGTTTCTATTGGATGCCGTGAGAGTGGTGTTATCATAATTGGCAATCGGATGTGAAGGTAAGTAAGTAATCTCATCCTCGATAACATGGTTGATTTCCTTTCTTAGAGATCGTCAGAAAAATGGTTTTTCAAAATATTAAAAGATGTGGGTTTTTAAAATATTTCGGAAGTTATCCTTCCCACCATTCAACGTGATGCAGGATTTCTATCTTCATTCCTACCTGCACACATGTGAGAACCATAAAAAAGCTGTCTTTTTGAGTGCAATTATCATAAAATCCATTTTGGTGAGGCAGAAGTCGAGGCGAAATGCTTATTGATCGTTTCTCAAACACGCGTTCTCTCATTATGGTGTGGTTATTTCTCACTCAACATTTAAGAATGAGAATATGTTCTTTAGTATTTCTAACTTCTTATTACTAGCATGCAGAAACTCTATGTCCTCATAACTTTTTGGATGCTTGTGACGCTTGAACGCTTTGAAGTTGTGAGTTTTTAGTTTGATTTGCTCGAGGACTAGCAAAGTCTAAGTGTGGGGGAATTTGATAGGTGTAGAATACACCGTATTTACTATATAGTAGTTTATGCTTTCTTTGCTATTTTTCTTGTAAATTATGTATTTTACGCTTGTTTTGAGTTTTGTAGCTACTTTGGAGTCGCACGGAGAAAAAGAAGAAGAAATCACTCAATTGGAGCAAAAGGGTAAAATTGTCATTTCACGAAGGAGGAAATACTATATGGAGCCCCGACAAGGTTAAGGGGAAGCCAAAAAAGTGTCCCCTATCCAAAAGAAGTAAGTGAGAATAGCACTTGGGGTGTACTTAGTGGGTGTTTGAATCCACCCATACCCTAAGCCCATCTACCCATACCCTAAGCCCATCTACCCATACCCTAACCGTACCCGTACCCATACCCTAACCCGGATCCAAACCCAGCCTTCATTACAACCCTAAACTCGAGATTCATTATTTTCAATCATTTTTTCCACCTGAAAGAGAGAAGAAGAGCAGCCATGGCTGCTGCTGCTAGCCGTGAAATTGAGAGCTGGAAATTAGGGTTCGATGATTGATGGCGGTGGAAAGGATGAGAAGATGCTGATTGAATCGAGTATCAGGAAAGGGAGGAGTTTGAGTTTGAGTTTGAAATCGAGAGGAGCTGAAGTTGACTGTGAATCGAGAGCAATTCATGGAGAACACAGATGGGTTTGCTATGTATGAAGTGTCGACGCTGTTAATCGAAGGTCTGTGAAGAACAAGCGGCTGCTGTGAAAATGAGATTGCTGAAAATCGAGAGAAACTCATGAAAATCGATGCTGCTATTGAAGTCGAGATTCAGAGATGGGTTTGTGAGAAATAGAGACCTCAGAGATAAAGAGAGAACGATCTGTTACTGCCATAGACCTAGACAGATGCAACAGGTATGCTAATGATGGTCTCTGCAATTGAAGAATGAAAGAAAATGGGTTGGATCCGTTGCTGTTGCCGGTGTTTGATTGAGCTTGAGTCTGGATGAAGGAGGAGAAGTGCAGCTGAGTATGATACTGCCAAGCCCAGAGAAGGAAAGAAGAGAATGTGGAATGAATGGCCTGAGATAGCTCAGGTGATGTTGTTTTGATCTAAGGAATTACAGGGTTGGAGTCTGATGGTGGTCTGAGCTGAGTTATACTGAGATTGCAGCAAGTGTTATGAACTGAGATGAGCTAATGGATATCGGTGCTAGTAGTAGTGATGCAAGTTAAACCTCAGGGAGTTTGTTTGTGAATTGTGGGTATGAATGCTTATGATGGCTACAGGCAGAATAGCTGGGAAAGGTGATGGCTTGCAGTTCAGGAAGAATAATGCAGCTGTAGTTGCTGTTGCAGGGGAGAGTTGGATGCAATGTATGTGAAGCTACAGAATATGAGCATGAACTGGGATTGCAGTGGAGAATGAATTGAAATTGAGTTACAGGGGAAGATTGTTGGCTTTGAGCCTGGCAAGTGGCTGCTGGTGGAGAGAATGAGGGTTATTAAGTGGTTCTGCATTTGGAGTTTACTGGTGGCCTGTGATGATGCAATGAGCCGGACTGAGTTGGTTTGATGGCAGGGGTTGCAGCAGGTGGTGAATGAATGGACTAGTAGTGAAAGCAGGGAGATGGTGGTCTGCAGTGGCTTGGGCCTGAAATGGTATAGCTAATGGAGTGGTTGCAACTCAGGAGGTCTTTGCTAGGGTTGGAATTGAGCGAGATGCGGGCGGTGCAAAGCAAGACTCAATGAGAGGAGAAAGATGCAGCTGAGTGCAAATGGTGAATGTGGTGTTTTGTAGAAGCCAAGGCAGTCATGCAATGAAATGACAGGGAATGAGCTTTGTGTTGCTTGAATCAAGATGAGAGAAGGTTCACAGAACTGGCAGGGCCATCTAGGCTGTGACAGAAGGAGCAACAGACAGCCATCTTGGCTGTGAATTGCAAGGCAAGTGCAAAGCTGCAACGACTCGGCTCGGGATCGACTCGGGTCAACCGACTTAGTTGACTCGAGTTGACTTCGGTGACTCGGTGACTAAGACAAAGTCGAGACCAGCTGACTCATTGGCTGACTCTCTGCTACCTTGACCTGTTGACTGACGGTTGACCTGTTTGACCGTTAGTCCTAACGGTAGACTGACGGAATATTCCGTCGAATATTCTCCCGACGACGAAGTTTTCGGGTGGCCCGTGGCGACGTTTTCCTGCCAAATAGAGGCCATAATCCCAGTTTTCCGGCGAGCAAAATTAAATTTTCTATGGACCTCTCTCATGGGTGTGAAGACTTGGGCTAGGAATTGGATGGAGAATTGGACTCAAATTTGGAAAGAGAAGGTGAAGAGTTGAGAAAAGCTTGGAATTGGAAATTGAATTGCAAAAGGAAAATGATTCTAATCCTTGGAAGAATTGGAGAATATTGAAGCCTATAAATAGAGAAGTTTTCTACAACTTCTACACACCTCTCTACACACACATCACTTGTGTTTTTGCTTGCTTTTCTAAGATTTTTCTTTTTAATTACTTGTGTGAATTTGAAACTTCTTCTTTTAATTATTATTATTTGTGTGAATTTCAAAAACATGAGTAGCTAAATTTCTTTTTGATTGAGGATGAATTCCTAGTTCTTAACATGATTTGAGTTTTTGTTTTCAAATTCTATCTTGAAGTTTTTCACATGATTATCGATTGTTTTTACTAATAGAAGTGATCTTAAAGACACTCATGATTGATTGATAGATTGTTTGGAGTGCACGCTAAATTGATTTGTTAATTGATCTATATCTAGTATAAGTTAGGGGATACGTAATAGTTCTCGACACTTTACACAAGTAGAAAACACGAGACCTTACGGAGGGATTCCGTGGAGCAATTGTGTGTAGAAACAACGCTAGAAAGTGAACCAAGCGAACAAGAGTTTAACTACTAGTACTAAACCTAAATTCATAGATCTTAATGCATTCTCGGGAATTACATCTTGTAAGCGGACCTCAAGGTGGTTCTTTTGAATAGAATCGATAACTAAGCGGACTGTTACTCGGTGAAATTAGGGATTTTGGGGCTAGCTAAGCGGACCTGCTATCCTACGGTTGGTGATAATCTGTGATTAATAACAAGTAGAAAAGAACATAACTCTAATCATTGTTTTGCAACGAAGAAGGATTCCTTGATCTTGTCTCTCATATTGCTTTCATCTTTTAACTTTCGATTTTAATTGCTTTGTTTATTTTTATTTTGCTTTTTACACCCCCCCTTTCGTGACAACTTTTACAACTAAGATCTCTTGCTCCTCGTGGGAACGAACTTGACTTCCATTATATTATTTTTAATTGAGTGGAAATTTTGAATTAATTTGATTGCACCTACGACACGCATCATATCTATACAGGAACATGGAATTTTTAATCTTCTTGTCCCGGTATGGTTTTCTAAACAATTTCAGCGCCGGTTATCAGAACCGGCATTGATGTATAAATATTAAACAATGCCGGTCCCAAAATCCGGCTTTGTAAGCCTAATTTATCTATGCCGGAAAAAGTCACAAATAAATCTTGCAAGGATAAACATATTCAACATAAATGAATCACTAGAAATTAAAACATGCTCAACATAAACCAACCAACTTGATTTTGCTATCAAATGTTCTAAACCAAAAGCAAACCAAACAACTAAAGAGTTTAACACGAGGTACAAACGAAAACAAGTTCGGAATTGTTCAAGACGTGACAACCACCATCCAAAAAAAGAAACACAACTAAAGAGTTAAATCACTGGGTCTTTTGCTTCTTTTGGGACGGTTTGTACTTAGTTTCCCCGAACAAAGCTTTTGCACTAGGGTCGGTTTCTTCAATTCTATCAAGCTTTTCCTCAATTCCTTCATTTCTTCAAGGGACAAAGACTTTGTCCTTCCCGGGTACTTGCAACCCAACATCTTCTTTAACTTGCCAAGCCGACGCCGCTAGTTTAATATAACAAACACATAATTAGTATACATATATGATTATGTGTATATTAAACGACGAAGCAATTAACAATACTTACAAGCAATCCAACGGTGTTATTAAGTTGGGTCATCGTAGGTGGTGCCACATGCGGGAGTTGGAACCGGAGGTTTTTTCGGGGAGGAACTTGGACGTCATCGGGGCGGACGACATAAGGATGTGACCATTCCAGGTAATCTTCCATGTATTCGGCATTAACTTCATCACTGTTTTCAGCAATCTCCAACTTTCCCCATTGACTAATATCTACCAAAACGACGTGGTTCCCTATCCCTCAAATCTGTTGGGTCCGGTTTTGGAACATACTCTACATGCAACCGATTTGGAGTTGAATAACACCGAGAAAGGTCGAGATCAAAACATTGAAAAGAGTCCGTCTGTAAAAGTGCTAATTGCTTATATCCAAGTTGACGCATCACACGCGTAGGATTAGCCATAACGTATCCTTTTGGGTGGAACAACGGCCCATGGTAAAATGCAACGTTACCAAACCTCAAAACCTGCCGGTTTCCTCTAGCCTCCTTGTAAGGGTCAAACACAACATCTTTAGTACTCATTGCGTCCAAAGCCAATCTCATATCGATCAGTCGACCTATGTTATCGGGCTTTGGAGTATTGTTGAACTCGTATCTCTTAGCTAGAGGCGTATCGGGTTCTGGAAGATCTATGATCTTCAAGGAGGGGTAGGCCTTGAACAAGTTTGGGAAGTGTTCATAAGCCCACACCTATTCCAATGTGAAGCAATAAGTTTTGTTTATAAGTTCACGATAAGAGTACATATGAACAATATACATAATAACATAAGTATAAGAACAAATTTACCTGCAGTAGAGTGAAATTCCCGACAAATTGGTTGGTTTTAGCCTTAAAGGCCCTTCTCATCTCCATCATCAAATGTGCCATTACGCGGTGCCCCAAGAATATCCATAGACACATTCCAACGGATACAAATCTTGAAGGTAGTTCGCACTAACCCCGTTGCCATTGGTGTCGTGGAATACCCTACTGCCCAAGATGTATAACAGTAAGCGGCGGCAAGATAACGAATTTGTTTAGGGTCCCATCCATCCTCCAAACTTATTTTCTTTGTCTTTTCAAAATTCTTCTTAAGCAGCGTCAACTTGATTGTCTTTGTCTTACCAGACGTGGATTCATAAAAGCTCTCCATGAAGTTTTGTAGTCCCAACCAAAGAGATTGTTAGTCGCACTGCAACAACGTTGACCATTCTAGGTCTAGAGACTCAACTCCTTACGCAATTGATTTGCCGATAACATTCAAGCCTAGAATGTTCTGAGCATCTTCGGGGATGAAGGTCATCTCCCAAAGGGAAGTGCATGGTATCGGTTTCACCATGATACCTTTCACGAAGCAATTGTGAATGAGAATCGGGCTTCACATAATTTTCAACCAAAGCATATAGACCAGAATTCTTTACTATTGTTTGGACCTCTTCACATTCCTCGGACAAGTCCCAACCATCCGCGGCTTGGTTTCGGCAAACACGCATAGCCTTCTTATGATCCTACAATTAGGAGAGACAATACAATTAAAAGATTTTACATAAATACACAACAATACATATGTACAAGATAAAAAATGCTTACATAGGTTTGATAGATAGTACGAGCCCACGAGTGCTTGTATCCAAATAGTGTTTTCGGTTGCCGGAGCTTCGCCCCCAAATTCTACCACGTTTAAGGTCAGGAATCATGTCATCA
The DNA here is from genome assembly GCA_023531295.1 of Papaver armeniacum. Classification (NCBI taxonomy): domain Eukaryota; kingdom Viridiplantae; phylum Streptophyta; class Magnoliopsida; order Ranunculales; family Papaveraceae; genus Papaver; species Papaver armeniacum. The sequence continues at coordinate 614,316 of JAJJWW010002215.1, forward strand.
ATGTGAGGAAGGTGAGAACCCTTAACTTTCACTTTGACGTTGCCCTTCCCCTTCTTGCCATTGCCTTGTGTTGGTGGTTGACTTGGGCCACCAACTTCGCTTTGGCTTGCTAATTGACTTTCCTCTTCATCTGGTTCATCTTGATCATCCTGCTCACGGTTTGCAAGTCGACTACGGTCACTACCACTCTCCCAAATTATCCCTCTTGTACCAGCCCCCAAACGTATCTTACGACATTCATCTTTCCCTCGAGGAGGCAGAGACTGAGGAGTATCAAGACCGTCCTTCCTTCTTCTCTTAGTGACAGCATCTTTATTTTTTCTTTTGTTGGCTTCCTTTGCTTTTGACCTATATCGTAAGCACACGGAAAGTAATGAATATAAGACAACTCACCTTCGTTTTAGTACCGAGGCATTGAATACCTTAAACTAAACCACGCCGGTACAATGTTAAACAGTACACATTGACTATCGGCAGTGCGGTACCACTACCGCATATAAATGCAACCTAAAATCTATGCCGTATTGTTGACAATGTTCTGTATGTTTTAAGTCCACTACAGAGGCATTCTCGAATTATTAAAAAACAATGCCGGTACCCATAACCGGCATGTAATGAAACCAAAATTCTATGCCAGTACTGGTGACAAATTCATAAACTCTCCTGTATGTTTTAAGAGTACTACCGGCATGCTCGAAATATTAGAAAAGAATGCCGATACTCAACACCGGCATGGAATGAATCCAAAAACAATGCCGTGCGGTGGCAAATTCATAAACTCTCCTGTATGTTTTAAGTCCAATACCGGCATACACGAATTATTATCAAACACTGTCGGTACTACAAAACCGGAACTGTATTCATCCTAGATTGAATGCCGGTAGTGAAAATTCAGTCTCTGGTTATTCTGGGGTTGTAAACCGGCATTGTATTCATCCTAGAATGAATGCCGGAACCCAAAACCGGCACTGTATTCATACGAATTTCAATGCCGGTACTCTCTGAAACTCAACTGTTTGAGTTAGGTTTCACGATTCTAACCTAAACCCATTGCCATAGATCGATTTAAACACCTACAAAGTAGTTTTAAATGACTTACCTTCTCACATAAGCCATATATTTTTGTAGTTGATCGTCAGATAACGTTGCTTCTTCGTGTTCTTGCTCTTGAGCAATCTTAGCAAGTCTTTCACTTTGTTTTTGTTGAGCAATCGATGATGTTGAGTTCGATTGGGCATTTGGTTTCTTTCATGGAGGCATTGTTTATGATTCGGGTTGGTTAATCGACGAAGAAATTTTTGAATCGACGAAGAACGATGGAAAAAAAAAATTCAGAACCTAACCATTTGACAGTGCCGGTACTGAATTGAGAATGGGGATATATGAATTTGGTTTTTGATTTTATTGTTTTAGTAGAAAGGGTAGTATGGTCTTTTCATAATGTTTTTTAATTAACCAAAGTGTATTTTAGTATTTTCATACCCAAAAATCACCCCTTAACACACACCATGGGTTGGGAGAAGTAATCAATATCCCCCAATTCCTTTTTATATCCCCCAATTTCGCGTTCTTTTATTTCCTTGTTTCTTTTTTCATATCCCATTTTTTTTATTTTAGGTCCAATGAAATTCATAGATATAAGAAGAAACCCCATTAAATGGATTTTTTTTTTCCGATATATAAGAACCGCTACTACAAGCAGTACCACACTTTTGATCGTGAAATATCCACTGCTTGTTGAACCCTATGGATCGCTTGAAAGGAGGATACTCCAAATTCAGAGGTCAAAGAGTTTCATAAAACATTCTTGGTAGAAAAAATGTGAGTGAAAAATCCCACAAAATCAAATTTGGTCCATGAATCTAAGAAATAGCGAAAATTCTTGATCTCTCAACATCTCTTTCAATTCAAAGATCCATTCCAGAAAATAATACAAGGGGCCCTAAAATTTTATTGTAAAGGATAAGTACTAATTTTTTGGTAGAGAAAAGAGAAATAGGATAAAATGAAGGGCCTTGATACAGGTAATGAAAATTTTGGAAGAGATAGAGCCAGAATTAATCAGCCCATGAGCCCACATCTGTATAATTTGATATTCCCGTACCAAATCACCAATGCTGGAGAAGAAGCCTTTGGAGGGGGACTTGGATTCGATCCACCCCAAAGGTCATAAAAATTACCTCATATAATTTGATATCTAGCTGCTAGATTGGCCATCCACGTCAGCCTGGGCAACCTCCTAAGTCCTATGGTATTGCTAATCTAGCAGCGAAACGCTGAATAGAACAGCGCTAAACGCCGAATGGTTCGGCGTTACATAATTTTATTTTTTAAAAAAACTAATCATTATCTCTCTCACTCTCTTTCTCTAACCTTTTCCTCTCTCTCTCCCTTTTTTTCCTCCCTCCATCACGTTCTCCCTCTTTTTTTCCTGTCTTTCTCCCTCTTTTTCTTCTCTCTCCATCACATTCTCTCTCGAAAATTAGTAAAAAATATAGAGCGCCGAATGGTTCGGCGTTTATGTCACTTTTTGAGCGCCGAACGGTTCTGCGTTTCAATCTCGCTGATAGTTGGACTGCGAGCACTTGCTAGGTGAGAGAACTATCAACTGTCACTGTTAATTTTTTTCCAACAATTTTTTTCTTGATTTGCAACACTTTTGGGCCAATCTAACACTCTAATCTAGCCCATAGGGGTTAGCCTGGACTAATATTTTTATTCAGCAATCTAGAAAGCCGACAAAAGTAAATAAATATTCGACGGACCCGTCTCATCCTTAGAAACTAGTAGGGGCGTTTGTTGTGTCTGTCAATTTACATGATGTCTACTTTTTTTTTGGTTCATATATCATTTTGGAATTTGTTTTATAGCGGCACTCCTAGGTATACATACATATCATCATCCATATGTCTAGAGAGAAACAATCCTATATTTTTTTCTTAAAATTTGTATAACAGAAATAATAAGGGAAGAGAAAAAATATAGATCGATTCAGAAATTATACTAAAGATAAGAAGTGGACCTTTATTATATGGATCTCGTGGTTTATTTATTGTATGGCATGACCGGTTCCTCCTAATATTCTAAATATAAATATTGAAAAAAAAATTACAATGTGAAGTTAGTTGCTTCTAACAACTAAAGATTATATATAGTCTCGAGGGGCGTGGAAAGAAGTTAGTTGCATCTAAAAACTAAAGCCTATATATAGTCTCGAGGGTGTGGAAAGATACGACTAGACAGTGTGAAATTAAGATCTAGTACAAGTGGAATCCTATCCCCTTTTATTTCTTTGTTTCTTTTTTCATATCCCATTTTGTTATTTTGGGCCCAATGAAATTCATAAATATAAGAAGAAACCCGATCAAATGGATTTTTTTTCTACTACATTTCGATTGTTAATACGATATATAAAAACCACTACTATAAGCAGTACCACACTTTTGATCGTGAAATATTGATTGCTTGTTGAACCCTATGGATCACTTGAAAGGAGGATACTCCAAATTCAGAGGTCAAAGAGTTTCATAAAACATTCTTGGTGGAAAAAATGTGAGGGAAAGATCCCACCGAATAGAATTTGGTCCATGAATCTAAGAAATAGCGAAAATTCTTGATCTCTCAACATCTCTTTCAATTCAAAGATCCATTCCAGAAAATAATACAAGGGGCCCTAAAATTTTATTGTAAAGGATAAGTACTAATTTTTTGGTAGAGAAAAGAGAAATAGGATAAAATGAAGGGCCTTGATACAAGTAATGAAAATTTTGGAAGAGATAAAGCCAGAATTAATCAGCCCATGAGCCCTCATCTGTATAATTTGATATTCCCGTACCAAACCACCAATGCTGAAGAAGAAGCCTTTGGAGGGGGACTTGGATTCCATCCACCCCAAAGAGGGAGGTCATAAAAAATTACCTCACTAGAGTGGAGTTCTTATGTATTACAGGGAAATCCATGGGCCCGCGAGCCTAGGCACTAGGGCCCGCTTCCTACTGAGTCGTCAACTCGTTGAAATCAGCCAGACTGAGTCGGTCCTAGTCATATCTAACGGCTGAAATTAATTCAGAGAAATCTGGAAAAAGTACGACCAAGATTGCGTATGGCCTCTCGAAATCAAAATTTCAACAAAAGAAACCAAACCCTAAGTAGAACTTTTTTCTATGAACACCAAAATCTGGCCATGAGTTCTCCAAACGCCCCAGGAACGAGGTAATTTTTTATTTGCAGATCGTTATTGTTAATTTCCATTTTGTTACAAACTAAATTAGATTAGATAATTAAATCGAAATTAAAAACCCTAAAACAGATTAATTAGGGATAATCATGATTACGAGAAAGTAACCTAATTTTGTTGTGTTGAATATGATCAGTTAGAAAGTGAAACCAATCTTCAGAGGGAAATGATGGAAGGATATCGTAAAGTTTTTTGCCTTGAAAAGCTTTCAAAATCAACACCAAGAGCGGATGCTACAATGAAGGCGGGGGAGAACGCAAAGCCAATGGATGATGCAGTGAAATCTGGAGGTAAAGAAAAGCCGATACACATATTGGATGATACGAGGCCTGAGGCGGAATCGAAAGCCGTAGGGGATGATAAGACGAAGGCCGATGTGTTTGCAACGAAAGTACGCCATTTTTGGAAGGAAACAGTGGAAGCATTAAGAGAAGAACTGAAACTTGAGTTACTTGAAAATGTGTCTTCCAAAGAGAAACCAAAAGGATGCATCGACCAAGGATTTGCTTTACGGGTGAGTAAGTTACTTTATGATTCATTTGTGAGTAGTTATCAGGATTTTGCACGCGTAGAGGCGTTATCTGTAAGAATGGTAAACAAGCAGCTTGAGTTTAATAAGATTGAACGGGATATAGAGGTTCTTAAGAAATCAAGAACGTCATTCTTGGATTTTACAAGACAAGAGAGAATAGCATATGATGAGCTGAAGAAACAGATGGAAGTACTCAACAAAGAGAAGATAGAACGAGGAAACGAAAATGCACAACTTGCCAAAGAGAAGTCTGTACTGAGCATGGAAAATACTACACTTGAATGTCATATTGAATCTCTTAAGAAAATCAAGTCAGGGTGCGAAACTGATATTGCATCACTTAAGGAAGAGAAGAGTGGACTAAGAAGTTATAATGAGATACTCGAAAAACTAAAGTTGTGTCTTGGAAGTGATATTGAAGATCTTAATAAAGAGAAGTCTACGGTAGGAAATGATTTGTGTTTGCTTAAGAATGAGAAGAGTAGACTGGAAGGTGATATTGAAGCACTCAACAATGATAAGATTGAAATAGGAATTGATCCTGAATTACTCAAAAAGGAGAAACAGAAGCTGAAAAGTGATATTGAAACTCTTAATAACGAAAAGTCCGCTGCGCAAAGTGATGTTTGTTTGCTCAACAATGAGAATGCTAAATTGAAAACTGACGCTGTGTTACTCAACAAGGAGAAGGCGAAATTGCGAAGCGATCTTGAATTTCTCAGCGGAGAGAAAACTAAGCTAGGAGATCATATTGAGTTACTCAAGGCACAGAAGGACGGATTGCAAACTGAATTTGGGTTTCTTAGAGACGTAAAGAATAAGCTGCATGGTGATATTACACTTTTGAACAATCAGAGGACTGTTCTTGGAAATGAAATTGAAATTCTTAACAAGGAAAAGTCTGTTGCGCAAACTGATATTTGTAAGCTAAATAATGAGAAGACTAAATTGGGAACTGATTCTGCGTTACTCAAAAAGGAGAAGACGAAATTGCGTACTGATCTTGGATTTCTCAATGAAGAGAGAACTAAACTAGGAGATTATATCGAGTTACTCAAGGCAGAGAAGCACGGGTTCGAAACTGAATTCGGATTTCTTAGAGACATGAAGAATAAGCTGCATTCTGATATTACACATATGGACAATGAGAGGACTGTTCTTGGAAATGATATTGAGCTACTCAAAAAACGAAAGACTAGAACGGGGTATGATCTCAAATTTTTGAGCAAAAAGAAGGCTAAACTGGACAGTGATTTTGAATTCTTCAGTAAAGAGAAGGATAGATTGCAAAGTAATGTTGAGTTTCTCAGTGAACGGAAACATAAATTGCAATCTAACATTAAAACTCTCAGTGAAGAAAAGAAGGAAGATCTTGAATACTGTCGAGCTATGACACAGGCACTTATTGACAAGGAACGCCAAAGCAATGATGAGCTGCAGGAAGCTCGGAAAGAACTAATCAATGTGAGTTTTCTGTATTAACTTTTCTTTCAGAATTGTAGTCACTCGGCAAAACATTACATAGATTACTTGCATTCTGAGGAAGTTAGGCTGCTTACCCAGAAAGGGTAAGGCAGCCCGTCCTAGTTATATAGATGTTGCAACCACGTTTCATATTGTTGAATATAGCCATTATTAGGCAGGAGTAACGATTTCCTAACTCACTATTTAACGTTCCTTGTTCCTAGGAATTGATCCATGAAACGAGTAAACGCGCTATCATTCGCGTTAAGAGAATGGGGGAACTTGATCCTAAGCCTTTCCAGAAGGTATGCAACAAGTACGGTGGAGAAGAAGCTGCTGTTAAATCTAGTGAGCTTTGCAGCTTATGGGAAGGCCACCTTAAGGACTCAGATTGGTTTCCTTTCAAAAACGTTGAGGTTGGGAATGATATATATAAGGTACTTTCTCTCGTGAATCCCTGTACCAACATGTCACTGCTTATTCCATTTTCATAGCCTTTAATTGTATTATCTTAAGCTGAACTTGGAGAGGAAAATGAAAATGTTTCTTGTTCTATATTAGCATCCTTATATCCCAAACATTAAACTGTGTAGGCAATAATTAACGAGAAGGATGAAAAGCTGAATTATCTGAGGGTCACCATGGGCGATGAGGTATTCAAGGCTGTGACAACTGCGCTAACAGAGATGAATGAGTATAATTCCAGTGGGAGATATGCAGTCCCAGAACTGTGGAACTTTAAAGAGGGACGAAGGGCAACATTGAAGGAAGGAATTCAAAGATTAAGCAAATATAAGCAGAAGAAGTGAACTTAAGAAAACATTTGCATTGTACAATTTCAGTTTCGTACATCATATCCTATTTATGTCTTTAAAGGAATGTTTTGTTTTTTATGCGTTTGAATATGTATATATACTGTGGTTGCACATTTCAGTTATAGTGGGAGTTTGTGACCATTCTTCTGTCAAACATAGTTGGAGAATCTCCATTGTCTTATGACTCTTATCCCAGCAGAACTAAGTAGTTTTTATGATTTCTCCGCAACAGGAAAAATCCTGCATACATGTACTCTTTATTCATTGCTTACATATGATTATTGAATACTGCTCATTTTTGGTTATTTATACATAACGCGGAACGAGTGCTTCAGTTTTGCAAGGACTGAGGTTGAATGTTAAAAGAGGCACATTGCGAGGTTTCTGCGTTTTTCAAATCAAGTTTATTCAGAAATTGATAGATAGGATCATAACATTATCTTTAATCGTTTTACATAGTATACTGCACTTGTTGATTGATAAGAGTGAGACATTGATTCCTGATATTCTCTGCCCATGGATGTAGGTGAGCCAGAGCTGGAACATTAGGATCTTCATAGAACTCTATTGTCTTTTCCCAACAATCCTTACCTGTTTGAACAACTTCATGGCAACATGGAACATCCTTTAGGCTTGGCAAAGTCTTTGTCGCAAGAAGTTGTTTTAAAGTGTCTATACTCGATTGAGAAATTCTACATTTCTCTGGCCAATTTGGTGCTTCTGTAGAGGAGTTACCGATCATCATTGGTGCTTGTGAAGGAGAGCTTGTGAGATTGACACACTTGTCCCATGCATTTTCTGCCCATGGATGAAGGTTGGGAAAAGGAGGAATATTTGGATCTTCAAGGATCTCCATTATCTTTTTGAATTCACCAGATGATGGTTCTACTCTAAAAATATCTATATGGGGTTTCCATTTATTGACTGTTGAAAATCCAAATTTCAGACTTAAAATACATATACCAACAGTGTAAAAACCTATTTAGAAGAAGAAAACAAAAAACAATCAAAATTAACTGCACCAAATTAAGGGGATGTTGATGGGAAGCTGTATGCATCCGCACATGTGTTTTCATGCTCGATGATAGTTATAAACTCCAGACGGAAAGATAAGGGAGCTGACATGCAGTTGCATGGCAACAAATTGTGTACCGGCTGTAATGAGTGCGATCATGAACATTGTTTTAGCTGCAGTTGGTGGGCATATCAGGCTCGAACAGAAACAAATAATTTTTCGAGAAAAGAAGCGTTATTTCTTTCCAATCAAGCTCCCACATCAGGTCTTGTTTCCAAGCTTTGAGTTTGTCAACTGGTTATTCTTGTTTTGTCCTACTCAGATGTGTTTTCATGGTCGTCTGTATCTCTTCTGATTTATGAACCAATTTGTGATTAAGTTTTGGCTGTTGTAGTTCGCAAACTTCTGTCAGATCAAGTATCTTGTGTAATTGGTGGTTTGCTCATGCCACTATCCGTCTCATAGTTACTTTGGTAAGATGGTTTTGAAAGTGCTTCGTGAGGTTTTTCAACTTGCTGGCACTTACTAGTTAATCCATCAAATGTTTGGGTTCCTGCCTTCTGGATTTTTGCAGTTTGCCTCTTAGACTTCAGATTCTTAGGCAGGGTAAATGATTATCCATGATACCAATACCTGAAGTAATTCTGTACCTCTGTGAGTTGTGTCTTGAAACAATTAAACGAAGCAAGCAGGTAGCACTCAAGATATTGTATGGTCTCTCCTGCCAAGTTAACACAGTTGGATCTGTGGCGCAATGGTAGCGCGTCTGACTCCAGATCAGAAGGTTGCGTGTTCGATTCACGTCAGGTTCAAGTTTTTGGATTTTTTTTTCTTCCTTTCCTCGTAAAACTTTTTCAACCTGTAGGCTACTGCGTGCTGTTACTGGATTCTTCGAGTAATTGTTTATGCATGAAGAAGATGATCGATCCCAAACCTACTTTGGTTTTGTTGATACAACAAGCAGATATCATGATTGTATTTTCCTCGGTCTAACTTTATAAGTGTTTTGCTTCATATATTCATCTTCGTAGTAGAGAGCTGTACTTTTGTTTGAGTATCAGTTGACAAATTATTAAAATCTGGATACGCGAACAATAGCATAAAATTAGACCAGCTCCAACTTACGTGATTCTGTACTTTTCACTGTTTTCAAACGTTTTCTATCTCATATAAAATTGGACTTAGGAAAGCCAACATCCTGCCTTGCAAAAATCATCCAACCCCTTTGTAACTCCGCCATTGTAAATGCTGGTCCCAAGCCTGGGTTAAGGAGGAGGGAATGGGAGCACTTGAAAATCCAGTTTTTCCTTGATGTTTATTTGATTTCAGTAACTTCAGAGTCTTGATTGGCGTATCTTCGGGCCAGTAATTTTCTTATTCCAGTTGTAGTTCTTTTTCCAGTAGGAGATGAGATATTGCCATCCATTGTTTGATCTCTGTTAACCCTGTGAATTGCTGGAAAACATTGAAGACTTGAAGGAAACTTCTCATGGCTCACGTGATGATGCCAAATAGGTCTACAGAAGCAGTTAGCAATGGAAACACCAATTCTTAATGGCTTAATGCTACATATTGCATTGGTAGCTATAAAAAACCGGATGATCTCGCTTCATGATAACTTGATAAGGTATATAGATGGTTTATTTTCTGTTTTCATTTAGGAATGATCAAGCATCGGTTATGCTTAATTATTCAATATATTTCACTATATCAAGGAAATTTCTTTATCTTCCAGCTTAAGCTTTTGATGTGTGGTTTCAATTAATGGAAATGAATCAAGTTAAGCAGTACAATAACTGTATGAGTATCCATTCTTAACATTACTTTTGATGTGTGGTTTCAATTCACCATTCGTATGTTTATAAGGAAATGATTATCTTAATATTCTTAAAAAATGTAAATATAAATCTCGTAGATTTCAACCGTAGGAATTATTGCACGACATAGAGCTTCAATGGCTCAAGATAACACACCATACATTGACATATATAAACTACTAATGATATACACTAAAACATCTCTACATGTTCATCTTTATTATGAAATACCTCTGTATCGAGTTGCATCATTATTTATTCAAGTACATAATTTGCAATAGTAATAAGGAGGCGATCTGAACATGTAAACAGTGGGAGGAGGTGATTCATACTTGAAAACAAACTGGAGTGGGTAAGTGGTGGTGGTGAACTGTTCTTAGTAGGTTGGTGGAGCCGCGTAAGCTGGAGTGGGAGCAGGAGTGTAAACTGGTGGAGCAGTGTAAGTTGGGGTCGGAGCAGGCGCGTAAGCCGGGGTGGGAGCAGGCGTGTATGATGGGGTGGGAGCAGGCGTGTAAACTAGTGGAGCCACGTAAGATGGAGTGGGAGCAGGAGTGTAAATTGGTGGAGGCGTGTAAGATGGTGTAGGAGGAGGTGTGTAAGCCGGGTGGGAGGAGTGTAAACTGGTGGAGGCGTGTAAGCCGGGGTGGGAGGAGTGTAAACTGGTGGAGGTGTGTAAGCCAGGGTGGGAGGCGTGTAAACTGGAGGAGGCGTGTAAACTGGTGGAGGCGAGTAAGTTGGGGTTGGTGGTGTATCATACAAAAAACGACCTGCTATGGCTTGAAAAGGAAAAGTAAGAGATATGAGAACTACTAAAGAGATGATGATTGAAGAAGCCATTGAGGTCCTTATTGTTGCCATCTTCTGTTGTATAGTTCCTAATGGGTTTTTTCGTTGTGATGTTATGGTGCACTTCTTCATCCCTTTAAATAGGCTTACTATCGTGTCATGTTGTTACATATAGAATTTCCAAGTCGTGAAAAAAAAAATGGATTATTTTTTTATTGAAAGAGTCTGTTTGCAAAAATTCCATCTTGATGTGAAGGTATTGATTTGATCATTTGGCTTAGGCTCTGGCGTGCCCTTTTTGTTGGTGTATTTGTTTTTTAACTACTAATTGTCAGTGGTAATCTTTTCTAATCCGGTAAGACTTGATCTCTTCCCTTTGTCAGTGGTAATATTTTTTTATCCGGTAAGACTTGATCTCTTCCCTTTGAGTGTGATGCGGTAACATAATTTGTAGGTTGTGCAATTATCTTCTTGTCATCACAAATTATAAGGACCTACTACAACTCCATCATCTCTTACGTTTCCTGGACCTGGTTAATGTCTTAATAGGGCACGGGCGCTTTACTTTTAATATGTTGTGATCTTGGCCTAATACTTCTGAGTTATACGAATATGTCAAAGAAACATTGGAGTATATACATCTAGTCCATGTTTGGGTTGCCAAGGCCAATTCAACAGCTGAAGGATAATAAGCCCTAGCTAGTCTGTGATTGGATCAAGAGAAAAAGCAAACTCGCCATCTAGTAACATGTTCTCTTGATCCAATCAAAGAGCTAGGATAATAAGCCCTAGCTAGTCTGTGATTGGATTAAGAGAACATGTTACTTGAGCATCTATTTAGTAACTCAATTAATCTTCAGTTGATTGTTTCTGGTATTGGTAGAGAATATACAACACGAAAGTTTCAAATCCTGTCTCGCACTACATCTATTTTTTGCAGCCATCCCTTTGTGCTTGCATTTGCCCATATTCGCTTGTAACGTGTACATTTTTAATTTCGATCGTGCTATTCACCTCCTATTTTCCACCTTCCTACTCTGCTCCCTCTAATTTAAACCCCACATTTGGGAAATGGTACCTCACCTGTACTTGGATGTGAATAAAATACTAGATGTGTAGTTTAGATTGGAGGGAGCAGAGTAGGGTGGTGGGAAGTAGGGAGGTGAATAACAATTCTGTTTTAGTTCATGGTTGGTAGATTGGAAATATAATGCTTTGATGTACACTGGATTGGTTCAATGACCCATGAAAACGTTTTCCTAGTTGTAAAGAGTAACATTTAATACCGTTTAAATACCCAAAACCTAGGGCTATAAATAATGTGAAAAATATTATAACCCCTTACTATATGGGTTCAACACTGGGTTGCACGGACGCGGACGCGGCGACGCGGACACGACAAGACACTGACGCGGACACGAGGCCAATATTGCAGCGTCCCAGTGCATATTTTAGCGTCAGCGTCGGCGTCAGCGTCAGGTCCCAAATAGCGTCGGACGCGGACACGGCTCAAGAAATGAAGCGTCCGTGCAACCCGGAGTTCAACATATAAAAACCCCACAAAATGGATCCTTCACTATTAATTTCATTCTTTCACATTTTGATATTTCTAGGCCCAGAACTTTAGAATTCAGGGCTTAATAATAAGAATATTATCCATAATAATTCCAATGATACCAAGACTACCCTTTAGTATATATACATGTAATTATAACTAATAATTATTATCAGAGATTTCATTCTAATTTTCACTTTCTCTCTTCTCCATTCTCTTTCTTTCTCGGCTCTGGCGAGAGTATTTTTTCAGATCCATTTTTGTTTTTTGTTTTTGCATAGATTTCGTGTTGATTGATTTGTTTTATTTAAAAGAGAACGAATATCATTATTTCGATTCGTTCATAGCATCTTTGAAACCTAAAAGCAACATCAACAGTGTATGTTCTTCAAGATCTAATTCAAACAGAGGAAAAAAAGTCGATGGAAATCCTTAACAACAACCGAGAATGAAGATTCAATCCACATAGGTGATCCAACAGATAAGTTAATCTATTACTATTATGTTAATTTCATCATAGCTATGGAATTTTTGATTTCAAAAACCTATTTAATTTGATTTCATCTTGAAAACCTTATTCAAATCATGATTGGAGTTTAGATCTATTAGTATCTCATCTTAATCTCTCTTTTGAGATGAAAATTATGAAAAATTTTAACAATTTTTTTTAGGGTTTTTGAGTGAGATTTGATTTATCTCGGAATCTATAATTCTGATTGAAAATACAAACTCAAATTTGAACTCAATATAATTTCATTAGTATTACCCGTCAAGTCGATTTAACTTTCATCAGCTTTGCATTTTCGTTCTTATTTTATCATCCGTGTTTTAAATGGAAAATGTGTATCTAATCGATAGTTGTTCATTGTGCTTGATAGTGAAAATTGGAGCAGGTGGTGATGCTGGTAGTGGTACTGAAGCTATAGAGTTCCTCATTGTGCTTCAATTTTCTCATTTTGATGATTATGCACAACATGTGTAACTTTCGTCTACACATCCAAATTGCATGTGTAACTTGCGTCTACACATCTGAATTGCATGTGTAACTCTCAGTTACACTATTCAGATGCATCTGTAACTCCCAGTTACACTAGTCATATACATGTGTAACTCTTATTTACACTAGTCAAGTGCATGTAAAACTGCTTATTTACCAAGTTAACGAAGACTCGCCTGAAAATGACCCAATGCATGAAGACGGAAAAGAAGAACATCTTATGCCATCAACTCAGCATGAGGTACTAACTCAATATTTCTTTATTTGCATTTCTGGAAAGAGTTATTTTCCAATCCAGTTTAGAGCTTACTTGGCATGATTATGTTTGATGCTTTTCCCTGGAGTACCAGAGTTGGATTCCTTATCGTACAATCCTAATTTAAAAATGGTAGAAACTTAACATTAAAAATGGTAGAAACTTAACATTAAAACCATCTATAGAGAAGTTTCTTAGAGGAAAGATAGAGATGAAGTATTGTACTGATTGTATGTGTAACTAATGTTTACATATGACATATGCATGTGTAACTACTGATTACACATGCATTTTGTATTCCTAGGTAAGAAAAGAAACTAATGAGCGAGTCAGTTCCATGGACGGAGTTAAACTCGTTACATGTAGACTTCAATACCTTTCTACCTCTAAAGTAATCAACTACCTAAACTACCTGGAAGAGAATACTTCAGTTGAGTTACTAACTTGACATAGTTGCTTGATAATTTGAGTTTGGTTTGACTTTTTTTTTTCTCTTTGACTTTGTAGGTTGTTGGTGTTGTTTGCTTCATGGATCATCGACTAGATATTCCAGAAACACTTGATTTTTTAGTTGCATCCACATAGAGGACTGCTAGCGAAGGTAAATGTATTTTACGTCACAGTTGCTTTCTTCACAACTCAATTAAGTGCGCCAACTGAGACCTAGCTTCTATTATGTTAAATACACACAGTGAAATGACTCTAAACCGTAGTGGTATATGGAATAATACAGTACAGGTCAAAAAACTATGTTGGTGGATTGTATGTGTAACCTATAGTTACACTATTCAAATGGATGTGTAACTACTAGTTACACATGCTAATTGGACGTGTAACGGCTAGTTACACATGCTAATTGGACGTATAACGGCTACTTACACATGCTAATTGGATGTGTAAAAATTTGACTGAACCGAAATAATGCGTAGTTTTATTTCTTGGCTGGTTTTATTTGTGTGTTGATGTTGGAATAATGGTTAGTTTTGGAGTATTTACTTATTAATTAAGATGACTAAAGCCGATTATTTGCATTAGCCATTCTGAAGTACATACCTAGGAACTAATTTCCTTCACCAAGTACCAAAAGCATTTGAAAACTATTTTTTTGGGGGAAGCTGCCATATTTTTTTTTTGCATTAGCTTGTATGTATGTTTATGTAAGCTTATAAAAACTAATTGCTTGTTGTGATATTTCAGGTTTCCAATAACTTCATAAAAGCTAATTGGTATTGGTCTTGGTCTTGCTGGAATTAGAGTTGACCCTGAAACACAAGTCAGATGCATGTGTAACTCTCAATTACACTAGATAGATGCATATGTAACTTTCAATTGCACTAGAAAGATGCGAGTGTAACTTCTAGTTACACATGCTAAGAGAATATTGTAAATAATTCTTAAAGTAATACATGTATTTTTTATGTATTTTTTTTTTTAATATTATGTCTATTTTTTTTGATGTGTAACTTCTCATTACACATGCCATATGGATGTGTAACCTTCGGATACACATGTTATATGCATGTGTAACTTTTGCTTACACATGTGTAACCCTTTTATGCCATACCCATGTGTAACTTCTGGATACACATGCTCGTTGCATGTGTAACTTTAGATTACACATCCAAATATTATTGGTGGGAGGCGGTGGTCGGTGGTGGTGGCCGTCGGCGACGGAGTTGGTGGTTTCCGGCGGTGGTGGTTTCTGCTGCTGATGGTGGTCACCGGCGGAGGTGGTCGCCGGAGGAGGTTTTTGTTGGTGGTGGCGGTCGTCGGAGGTGGTGGTTGGTGGCGGCGGTCGTCGGAGGTGGTGGTTGGTGGTGGCGGTCATCGAAGGTGGTGGTTGGTGGCCGTGGCGATCGTTAAAGATGGATGTGACATCATGTTTGCTATATTTTAATATTTGGGCTTAAATTTAAATTTTATTTTAGGGGGATTTTGTGTTTCCCCCTCAAAAAAGATAGCTAATTTGCATTACCCCTTTTAAAACTTATAATTGGTGAAACCCCCTATCTGTTATAACAGCCGTGACATTACAGTTAAGTTAGCACGTACAGTGCACGTGTGTACTGTTAAAGTGTAAAAATCGTAAAACCCAAAAATACCAAAAGTCAAAACTCTCGTTCTCTGTCGTGAAAAACCAGAGCCGCCATTAATAACAAAATAGAAAAACCTAATCCTTGAATTTTTACCCGAATTCGTTGAATAAAGATACTAATACTCATG
This sequence comes from Papaver armeniacum, assembly GCA_023531295.1. Classification (NCBI taxonomy): domain Eukaryota; kingdom Viridiplantae; phylum Streptophyta; class Magnoliopsida; order Ranunculales; family Papaveraceae; genus Papaver; species Papaver armeniacum. The sequence goes on from JAJJWW010002215.1 coordinate 630,013, forward strand.
TTCATAACAATTAAATTTGAGGAATAAGCTCATGCGCAGTGCAACTAGTAAATTCGAAGGAAAATGATTTCAAGTTGCTAGTGGCATCAATTCCCATCAATCTCATATGCCTGCAGTTGCTGTTTATAAAAACGTAAGTGATATCATCATAATTGATAACCAACATCATTATTTCTTCTATAATTAAAAAAAAAAAAATCATATGATACAGTTTTTGTTGGAAGGGATACGGAGATCTAAAATTCTGATGATAGAGTAGAAATATAGAAGAACCGGTGCAATACAACCCAACCCCAACATATGCACCTACCCAAAATCCCAAAATTCCCTATCAATTTATTAACAGATCCAGAATTGCCACCATGACCACAAATTAGGGTTCTCTTCTGCCATATATTTTTATTTATAGCATTCTCTTACAATATCGTTGATTTGTAGCTTCAATTAACTGCTAGAAATACAAAAACAGCAGTGGTGGCTCCAATGGCGGCACTGTATCAGACAAGAGGAAGAGGAGAAATAGAGAAGAAGAAGAAGAAGAGATGACGATAGCCGTTCAATTGTTTTTATTTTTCTTAATATGTGTGGATGAAAAATTTCACACATGCGCGTAGCATGTGCCAACCTAACAGGGTTATCACGGCAGTTATAACGGATAGGGGGTTTCACCAATTATCATTTTTAAAGGGGTAATGCAAATTAGCTATCTTTTATGAGGGGGAAACACAAAATCCCCCTTTATTTTATTTGGGGCTTGAAAATATACAAAAGGGTATGGTTGTCTTTTAATAACTAGGGGCCTAGATTTAAACTTCTTTTAACTAGGGGCCTCATATTATGGGTTATCCATGAGTTGGGCCTTAGCCTAATTTTCCCTTTCTATTTTACCAATGGAAGATTAATTACTTCAAATTTTATTAAATAATACTCCCTCCGTTCTTTTTTAATAGGCTGGTTTTGTTTTTTGAGAAAATTAAGGAAATTAAGAGAGCCAATCATTGAAAGTGGTCCTCATGACACTTGTCAATAAAAGAAGTGAAGTGAAATGGTCTCCATGACACTTGTCAACAAAATAGGTAAAGTGAAATGGTCCCATGACACTTGTCATCAAAAGAAGTTAAGAGAAAAATGGTCCAAAAAAAATAAATTAACATTTGACTTTCCCAATTAGGAAACTGGCCTATTTTTTTGTAACATTTATTTATAGAAACCAGCCTATTATTTAAGAACGGAGGGAGTAGTTCTTTTAATCTCCAAATTCCAAACAGAAATTAAACCAGTTATTACAAAATTTGGAAGTACAAAAACCCAGCAACTTGTTTGGCCTGTCTGGCCTGGTCTGGTTATTATGCCTTAAATTGAGTGTGTTTACCCGGCTTGTCGGCCATACGAGCTCTTTAGATAGCTAAATATGAGGCATGTCTGGCCTGGCCTGGATTAGGAAACTGGCTAGGCTGCCTGGCCTGACACAATTTACACCCCTAAATCTTACCTATATCTTTCTCTTACCTATTTCCTTTTATCTTTTTGTGTAATAATTTTTATAACAGGACTACAAAAAAGGTTTAAATCGGGTTGTGCCAGCACGAGCACAACCCAAAGACGGCACCACACGTTAGTTTTGTGAGACAAGCTGGGATAAATTAATCGGCATTGTAGCCTCAAAGACAAAGACGCGGCATGGATAAGCACACGACACGACACAACACAACACGTTAAGAAAGCACGTCATAATATGTATAACTCAACATGCATGGCACAATACATTACATTTTGTGTATATATTTCACAAAAGAGCGTTTATTCTAGCCAAATATTGACATTTCATTATTGACATGGCACAATATCCTTTTTTTTAGGAAACCTATTATAGGGGATGCAAACATAGGGTTTTGATGGCTCACCCAGGACTCACAAGATGACAAAATATGGTTATGAAATAGTAATCAACAAAACCCCTTATCCAACTAGTTTTTGTAGTTGCTAAAATACTCTCCATGAAGGATAAAATTAATTAATCTAGATAATATTATAGTACGTAATTAGATTATACTAATTGTTTGATTTATGGTTAATATTTGAGAATCAAAAAATTAACTTTTTTTTTTAAGAGTAAAGGAAGAAGTAGAAGAAGAAAAGAGCGAAAAACAGTTTCAGAACACCAAACCCATTTTCGTTTGTTGATTATTATTGTATGAATGTGCAGATTCAGTCGAATTAAGTTTTCGAAAAACAGTTTTAGAATTGTCTAATGTTGGGAAATTTTATCGACCAAATCGTAGATACAGTATACGGTTTGGATAATATATATCCAAACCGTAGACATCCTTGAACCCAGAAAATGCGGCTTGGAAGTTATGAGCTCCAAAGCGTAGATAAACCTACGATGGGGAAAACACACCGTACTTTCATGAAAGAATTACGGTTTGGAAAAGCAAACTTTCCAAACCCTAGACAAAATCATATAACATTGACACACTTAGCCATTATGTATCTTTCTTGTTTTCTTCCAATGTTCTTTGGAATGTCTCTTTTTTGTTCGGTTGTTCTTTGGAATGTCTCTTTTTTGATCGGTTGTTCTTTGTTCTTTGGAATGTCTCAATTGGTTGATGTGAAAATGGATTCAGAACACTTGTTTATATAGAAAGAAACTCATTGAGACAGACAGATCCATATTACTGGTTTTCGATCATGTGCATGTGTGATGCTTTTATTCCCGAACGTTATTTTAGTTGTGCATGTGTGATGTTGTTGTTTCGGATAGATCCAACAAACCTACTCCAAACAATCAAACAATGGCTGCTGTTCCTGAGAAGCTGAGACCATAATGTTTTCTCCAAAAGAATAAAGAACAGGAAACTTTGGAGTCGCACCACCTGGACTCACTGAGTATCCTAGAGTCAGAACTACTTAGATTTAGGGTAAGAAGAGAAGAGAGACAAGATGACAATTGAACAGAACTTCTTAATAACTTCTGAAGAAAATGCGGGACCGAGGATTTGCAAGTTCTGAAGACCGAGTACAAGCAGGTGCTGGAGACCGAGTTTGAGCAGCTTCTGAAGACGGAACAGCTACACGTGGTGGAGACCAGGCATTGGAGATAGTGACAGCATCAGCTACACGTGATGAAGACTGAGGAGTTGTTGGATCCATGCGAGTTGGTAGGGCCGGATTTACAGAGGAACGAAGAGACGAATTGAGAGGTAAAGAAATATAGAAAGGAGAAGATGGAGTTACCTATGAAGGAGTCGATGCCAGGGAAGGTGATGAGGCGGACGCAAAAGGAAAGGTGGTCTCATCAAAAACAACATGACGACTGACGTATATTCGACCCGTGGGAATATGAAGACACTTATAACCCTTATGAGATGGACTATAACCAATAAAAACACAAGGAGAAGAAAGAGGTTCCATTTTGTGAGACCTATACAGACGTAGATAAGGATAACACAAACAACCAAATACTTGAAGTAAAGTGTAATCAGGTGGGATACCAAAAAGAACTTCATACGGAGAGAAATTATTTACGGAAGTCGAAGGGACACGATTCATTAAATAACAAGCAGTGTAAAATGAATCATACCAATATGAAGATGGCACAGAAGCCATATTTAAAATTGTAAGACCAGTTTCACGAATATGACGGTGACGACGTTCAACCAAACCATTTTGCTCAGAAGTATGTGGGCATGAAAAACGATGAAAAATTCCAAGTTTCTGGAGATGCGGAGTAAGTTTGCGATACTCAGCAGCATTGTCAGACTGAAAAATTTTTATCTTTTGATTAAAGAGATTTTCAACATGCTGTTGAAACAAAAAGAATATAGAGAAAACATCAGATTTCTGAGACATAGGAAACATCCAAGTAAAACGACTATACGCGTCAATAAAGATGACATAATATTTGTAACCTTCATTAGATAAAATATGAGAGGGTCCCCATACATCCGAGACAATTAAATCTAATGGATTCAAATAAACAGTTGTACTAGATTTAAAAGGTAACTTATGACTCCTATGCTCATGACAAGATGAGCAAAAACTAATAGTTTGGTTTGAAACTGGAAGAGAAAACTGAGAAATAACTTTGCGAACTGTGCGCATCATTGGATGTCCCATTCTAGCATGCCAGTCTTGTAAACTAGCACGTTCCCCTATGCAAGCTTTAGGAAATTGAGACGAGACATCAAGTTGATAAAGACCACCCTTTCTACTGCCACGAAGAAGGACCTTCCCGGTACATTGATCCTTCACAAGACAAAAATTTGGATGAAATTCAAATAAGACATTATTATCGGTAGTAAAACGAGAGACAAATAAGAGATTATGAGAGATTTTAGGTGCAAAGAGAACATTACGAAGATGCAACTTACGATTGGGAGTCCCCAAAATAGATGAACCAACACTAGAAATTGGTATAGAGGAACCATTACCCATCTGTATTTGATCAGGCCCGGTATACTCAGTTGAAAACTGAAGACGAGAAAGATCATTGGTTATATGATCGGTAGCACCACTGTCAAGAGTCCATGGAGGAGTTGGCAATAAGCCAGTTTGAGCAGTATATGCACGCGGTACAGAATTTGGTGGTTGACGACGCGGAGGACGAAAGCCACGATCAAACCGGTTCCAACAGTCCGGTGCTTCATGATTGGGACGACCACAGAGCTGACAGTCCGGAAGCGCAGATCGATTAAGTTGGGATGAAGAAGCCGAATTACGAGAGTTCTTTGTAGGAATTGTTTGAATATCATTAGGCATAGACGAGTTGGGCCTAGCCGAGTTTCCCGCATAGTTAGGCCCATTTGAGTTGGCTGCATAGTTGGGCCGAGTTGAGTGTCTTTTGCATAGTTGGGCCTTGATGCCGAGACAAAGTGACTGGAGCCAGAGCTGTTGAAGCGAGACGAACTCGAAGGAGCTCCATGAGTTTGTGCAGCGACGTTGGCTACAGGTTGTGCATGTAGTGCGTTCTCCTGATTCTCGATACGTAACTCAAAGGTTAAGAGAAAAGTAAGAAAATCTTCAATAGTTAGAGAACTCATCGTGGTGGTCAAGGATGTAACAATAGCATCATACGAATTGTCAAGACGGCAAGCAAGAAGACGGTGACGGAATTCTTTGTCAAGAATCAGTTGTATTGGCGGTGAAGAAGACTATCCACTAAATCTCGAGCATGATTGATGTATGCTCGCATAGTTTTGGATCCTTTTTTAAGAGAACGTAACTCACAATGAAGATGATGAATTTGTGCATCAGATTTGGAGGAATATTGAGCTTCAAGAGAGTCCCATATAGCTTTTGAAGTTGTAAGACGATGAACATGTCGAAAAACGGCAGGGGTAAGAGAAGAGAACAACCAACTTACCGGAATTTTATCTGTTTTACCCAAGAAAGAAACGCTTAGGTGTAGGAGCGATCGAAGCCAGGAGGTGCTCGACAGGATTTTGCACCAGTAATATGACCATCGAGGTCGTAACCTTGAAGATATGGTAAAAATTGAGCACGCCACAAAGAATAATTGGTTTCATCAAGTTTAACTGTAATTATATGATGGGGTTGAGAGAATTGAACGGAGGCCATGACTGAAGACTGTGAAGAGGCAGTTGAAGATATTAGAACGCCGGAGGTTGAAGAAGCAGTTGAAGGTGCGGTAGACATGAGTTTAGAGGACCTAACCCTATCTGATACCAAGTCAGAACTACTTAGATTTAGGGTAAGAAGAGAAGAGAGACAAGATGACAATTGAACAGAACTTCTTAATAACTTGTACGCATGATATTACATAGGACTCAACATATATATACATACACAGTTTCCTAATATACAAGAATACCAAAGACAACCAAACTCTAAATAGAGAAACTGCCGTGTATACCAAAGTTTAAGCTGCCGTGTATGACACTGGGTCACAATGAACATGAACCGGATGTTGTGCTAACACCTAGTAAATCAACAACTGTCCATTTCATCAATCCAATATTTACTAGACATCTGTCTCTTGACCCTTGTTGCATCGGAAATCTTTGTTGGTTGAGTAGCAGCCTGATGAATGATTAACGGAACGGAACAGAACAGGTGGTCTATCTACAACTTCAGCAGGTACTTGTCACTATATTCATTTCCTAGTACATGTGGCAGATGAAGCGCACTACATTACAACTGGGCAACAATTACGATATTACAATTAGACAGATGAATTCATAGAATTCACTCGCTCCATTTTTACCAATCTTTTCCACAGATATGGACCCGGCAACGAAACAGTAAATGACGCAAATCCTGGCTTTTTAAATTGACCAGATAATGGTTCTACTCTAAAAGTATCTACATGGGGTTTCCATTTATTTACTCTTGAATATCCAAATTTATGCCAACAGTCTAAAAACCTATTTAGAAGAAGAAAACAAAAAATAATCAAAATTTACTGCACCAAATTAAGGGGATGTAACCAAAATCAATAATACCCTTGTGGTTTTTCGCCACAATCACACTGAACAGAAGTTGTTTTAGGCAATCAGTATCCACCATGATTCCATTGGCGTAAAAAAACAATCAAATCAGTTGTTGACCAACTAAAAATCACTCTAATATGGTAAAAAAAAAAAAAAAAAAAAAAAAGAGAAGAAGAAGATATCACTTACTTTTGAGAGGACAAGTCATTATGAATATTAATTCTTCTTCCGAATATAATTTTATATGCGTTTGCCTCCTTTAGTGATCCAAATCCAATTGATTGTCATGGAACAATTGGATATAAAATCTAGGTGTTTTAAGTGCTCAATGTTTTCTTGCATCCGAAGCTGAATTCTAACTAGTATCTATTCTCTAAGTGCTGAATGCTTTCCTGCATCCAGTTAGCAAGTTCTAATCTGATAATCTTCAGTTCATTTTTTTCAGTTAGTTAAAGCCTATTATAGCTCACAAGCGAAGGAGGTTGCCTATTATTACTGTCGCGAAGGTCTATGCATCCGCACACGTGCTTTCATGCTCGATGATAGTTATAAACTCCAGACGGAAAGAAAAGGGAGCTGACATGCAGTTGCAGGGAAACAAATTGTGTACCGGCTGTAATGAGTGCAATCATGAGCATTGTTTTAGCTGCAGTTGGTGGGCATATCAGGCTCGAACAGAAACAAGTAATTTTTCGAGAAAAGAAGCGTTATTTCCTTACAATCAAGCTCCCACATCAGGTCTTCTTTCCTATATTTGAATTTGTAAACTGGTTATTCCTGTTTTATCCTACTCAGATGTGTTTTCATTGTCGTCTGTATCTCTTCTGATTTATGAATAATTTTGTGGTTTACTTTTGGCTGTTGTAGTTTCCAAACTTCTATCAGCTCAATTATCTTCTGTAATTGGTGGTTGTTCATGCCACCAATTACATAGTTACTTTGGTTTGTTGGTTTTAAAAAGTGCTTCTTTGCCGTTTTATAACTTGCTATCACTTACTAGTTAATCCATCATATGTTTAGGTTCTTTGCCTTATGGATTTCTGCGGTCTACCTCTTAGATTTCAAATTCTTAGACAGGGTAAATGGTCATCCGTGATACCATTACGTGATGTTTGTAATGTAGTAATGGTAAAGTGAACCTCAGGAGCACTACTAACACACTTGGATCTGTGGCGCAATGGTAGCGCGTCTGACTCCAGATCAGAAGGTTGCGTGTTCGATTCACGTCAGGTTCACTTTTTTGATTATTTTTTTTTTTTTTTTTTTTTTTTGGACTTGGACTGACTCCTCTTGTGATGGAAACTTCTCATGGCTCTCGTGATGATGCCAAATGTGTCTGCAGATGATTTCGCTGCATGAGAAGGTACATAGATGGTTTCTTTTCTGTTTTCACATAGGAATGATCAAGCATGGATTATGCTTAAGTATTCAGTTTATTTCACTATATCGAGGATTTTTTTTTTTATCTTGCAGGTTAAGCTTTTGATGTGTGGTTTCAAACTGAAATGAATCAAGTTAAGCAGTACATTAACTGTATGAGTCTCCCTTCTTAACTTGCATTGTTTAGTCGGTGCTTATAAGGAAATGATTATCTTAAAATTCTTACAAAATGTAAATATAAATCTCATAGATTTCAACCGAAGGAATTATTGCACGACATAGAGCTTCAATGGCTCAAGATAACACACCATACATTGACATATATAAACTACTAATGATATACACTAAAACATCTCTACATGTTCATCTTTATTATGAAATACCTCTGTATCGAGTTGCATCATTATTTATTCAAGTACATAATTTGCAATAGTAATAAGGAGGCGATCTGAACATGTAAACAGTGGGAGGAGGTGATTCGTACTTAGAAAACAAACTGAAGTGGGTGAGTGGTGGTGGTCTTAGTAGGAGGGTGGAGCCGCGTAAACTGGGGCGGGAGGAGGTGTGTAAACTGGTGGAGCAGTGTAAGTTGGGGTGGGAGCAGGCGTGTAAGCCGGAGTGGGAGCAGGCGTGTAAACTGGGGTGGGAGCAGGCGTGTAAACTATTGGAGCTACGTAAGATGGGGTGGGAGCAGGAGTGTAAACTGGAGGAGGTGTGTAAGCCGGGGTGGGAGGCGTGTAAACTGGTGGAGGCGTGTAAGCCGGGGTGGGAGGCGTGTAAACTGGTGGAGGCGAGTAAGCTGGGGTGGGAGGCGTGTAAACTGGTGGAGGCGAGTAAGCGGGGGTTGGTGGTGTATCATACAAAAAACGACCTGCTATGGCTTGAAAAGGAAAAGTAAGAGATATCAGAACTACTAAAGAGATGATGATTGAAGAAGCCATTGAGATTCTTATTGTTGCCATCTTCTGTTGTATTCCTAGAAGGTTTTTGAGTTGTAATGTTATAGTGCACTTCTTCATCCCTTTAAATAGGCCTACTATCGTGTCATGTTGTTGCATTTAAAATTTCCAAGTCGTGAAAAAAAAATGGAAAAAAAAACAAAAGAAATTATTGAAAGAGTCTGTTTGCGAAAATTCCATCTTGATGTGAAGGTATTGATTTGATCATTTGGCTTAGGCAACCTCTGGCGTGCCCTTTTTATTGGTGTATTTGTTTTTTAACTACTAATTGTCAGTGGTAATATTTTTTTATCCGGTAAGACTTGATCTCTTCCCTTTGTTAGTGGTAATGTTTTTTTATCCGCTAAGACTTGATCTCTTCCCTTTGAGTGTGATGCGGCAACATAATTTGTTGGTTGTGCAATTATCTTCTTGTCATCACAAATTATAAGGACCTCTATATCCTACTACAACTGCCCCATCTCTTATACGTTTCCTGGACCGGGTTACTATTTCAATAGGACACGGGCCGACGAAATGAGGGGCGGCTCACCCAGGCTGTAGCCCACCCCAAAATTAGCAAAACCTTAATTAGAACTATTTTTTGGGGGACCATGATCTTTTTGGGGGACCATGGTCTTATTAGGCCACCTTCCCTATAGTTATAAGGGGTGTCCTAAAATGTGGAAATGACTAACCTACCCTTAACCTAATTAAATTTAAAACTAACCTAATCACCACCTATATATATATATATAACCACCACCGCCGCCCACCACTACCACCTCCGACTACCACCACCACCTCTATATATATAACTTAATTTAAATCATTAACATATTTACACTTTTACCTAATTAAAATTATAACCAATCTACAACTTCTTCTTCCTCTATTCTACAATTTTTCTTCTTCTCTTCTTCATCAATTTATGATCATCTAACCACGATCATATACAAATCTATTCAAAATCATCAAATTTTTAGCCTGGTCGATTCATTGAATTTTCATCGTCGATTAATCAATATTTTATAAACAAACCTATCCATAAGTATTTTCCCACAAAACCATTACTTCTAATTCGTTTTTGATTGTAATTTTGAGCAGTAGTCATCAAAATATGGTTTAAATGGAAGTTACAGTGGCATGTTCGGTTAGGAATAGTTTAAGAAAAACTAGTTTGCTAACCGAACATGCTGAAACCAAGAACACGAAGAAAACTTGATTTATCACGAATTAATTTTTCTTAACCGAACTCGAGTTCGGTTGGTTCAGAGAAGGCTAAAACTATTTTCTAACCGAACTTTACCAATATTACAAAAAAAAAAAATTCAAATGTAACCGAACTGTGATGTTTTTCCCACTATGTTGATTATTTAACCGAATTTTGCCCAGCATGTTCGGTTGTTTCGCAAAGAAGGATAAAACTTTCTAACCGAACTTTACCAATATTACAAAAAAAAAATAAAAAAAAATAAATCAAATGTAACCGAACTGTGTTATTTTTTCCACTATGTTGATTTTCAATTTAACCGAACTTGTCCCATTATGTTCGGTTTGTTTGCAAAAAACCTTGACAAACCGAACTCTTAACTAATTGTGTGTAGTTCGGTAACCTGCGTGTTAACCGAACGACTAAATACCTCCATTAAGAGGGAGTTCGGTAACCTGCGTGTTTGGAAAAAGTAACCGAAATACACTTTCAGATGTGTTCGGTTACCTGTTCTTCACATAAGGTAACCGAACAAGCCCAAATCTACTTAAAAAATTTATACTTTTTTGAAATTTTGGATCCATTCAACCAACATTATCTAAGTTTGAAGCATACCTGGGTACCCAAATACTCTTCCTCCGGTTGTGGTTGGTAAAATCCATGTTTTACTTCTTCATCTTCTCTAACTTTACCCTCTCAATAATTCTACTTCTTTTTAAAAACAAACCAATCTGATTTTTAATCTCACTAATTATCTTTAACTTAATCATTTCACTAATCATTACACTAACTATTATTAACACTAACTAATCATTAACCAAAATTAATCAGGAGGGTAATTTACGTATTAATAGAAATATCTAGATAAGGGGTGACCTAGATTTACTTCTAAATGTGTTTCTAAAAATAGAACCATTGTCCCCCCAAAAAACCATGGTCCTCAAAAAATGGTTCCTTAGTTAGGCCATTTTATTCACTTAACTAATGTCCAATGAAATTCAGTTGGGGCATGCATAAATTGGCAAGCTTTATTCACAGCATAAGCTAGATCTAGCCGAGTGAACGTCAAGTATTGTAATGCGTCCACAATACTTATGTATTCAGTAGCATCTTTTAATAAGGTACTACGATCAGAAGACATGTCTCTAGTGGTACTAATTGGAGTTTGGGTAGGTTTAACACCATCCATTTTAGCTCGAATAAGAAGATCATGAGCATATTTTTTCTGTGTAAGAAACATACCAGAATAAGTACGAGTTGCTTCAATTCCAAGGAAATAAGACAAAGGACCGAGATCTTTAATTGCAAATTCCTTGTGCAGAGATGTACGAATAAAGTCCAAGCTGGCAGTGTTTGATCCAGTGAGAATACTATCATTGATGTACACTGTAAGAATATAACTCCAGTGTTATCCCTTCGAATAAATAAAGAAGAATCACACTTAGAAGTAATGAAACCAAGCTGTAGTAACAAAGCAATAAGTCGATGATACCATGCACGCGGTGCTTGTTTAAGTCCGTAAATAGATTTTTGAAGTTTACATACATGATTTTGGAAGTTAGGATCAGTGTATCCTGGTGGTTGTTTCATATAAACTTCCTCTTCAAGGTTACCGTGTAAAAACGCATTTTGAACATCCAACTGATGAATAACCCAGTTAGATGTCAAAGCTATTGTAAGAATAATACGAATTGTGCATGGTTTCACTGTAATCAACACCTTATTGTTGATTATATCCCTTAGCTACAAGACGAGATTTAAATCGTTCAATGGTGCTATCAGCTTTACGTTTAATTCGATAAACCCATTTACAACCAACAAGATTCATGGAAGGATCATAAGGTACCAAAATCCACGTACCGTTTTTAAGCAAAGCATTATACTCATCATCAGAAGCTTGATTCCAGTTAGGGTCATCTTGAGCTTGAGAGAAACACGTTGGTTCAAGGACGGAGTCACTAATAAGAGCATATTTAGAAGCACTCAGAATTTTTTGATTTGGCTTAAAGATCCCATATTTTGCACGAGTAACCATAGGATGAGTTGGAACAATAGGAGCATTAGAGGGTTGACACACATTATCACGCTGAGTAGTTTCCTGACCTGAAGGCGGTGAAAACAAGTCTCGAGATGATGCTCTAGTATTAGGTTGAGTAGTAACCTGAGCGTCAGATATTGTGTCTTCTTGCAATAAAGAGGTCTCATCATGTAATCCCAAATCAATACCATGTGTTGGTAAAGATTGCTCCTGTATAGGTGTCTGAGGATAATTAATAGATACTGGGATAAAAGATATGATGTGTAAAGGAGAAGACATCCCCTGATCAGTAGGAGTCGATGCTGGAGATGGTTCAATTGGCGCTGCAAAAGGAAAGGAGGTCTTATCAAAAACTACCTGCCTGCTAACATATATACGACCAGTTGGGATATGAAGACACCTATAGACCTTATGTTGGGGTCTATAACCAATGAACACACATGGAGAGGAAGATGGATCCATCGTATGAGCTCTATGAGGATGAAGATGAGGGAAACAAAGACATACAAACACACGAAGAGAAGAATAATCAAGAGATGAACTAAACAATATTTCATACGGAGACGCTTTGTATAGAACAGATGAAGGTACCCCATTCATTATGCTGTAAAAAATGCTCCATACCAATAAGAAGTTGGTACATAGGCCATAGATAATAGTGTTTTTCCTGTTTCACGAATGTGACAATGCTTACGTTAAACTAATCCATTTTTCTCAGAGGTGTGTGGACTAGAGAATCGATGAAAGATCCCATTTTGTTGAAGATAAGGTGTAAGTTTACGATATTCAAGAGCATTGTCAGATTGAATTTTTTTATCTTTTGACTAAAAAGATTTTCAACATGTTTTTGAAAAACAAGACATATATAGTAGACATCTGATTTATGAGTGAGAGGAAACATCCATGTAAACCGAGAATATGCATCAATAAAGATGATGTAATATCGATAACCATCATTAGAAATAATATGAAAAGTAGCCCAAACATCCGAGACAATCAAATCAAGTGGATTCAAATAAATAATATTACTAGAAGAGAAAGGTAATTTGTGACTTCGATGTTCATGACAAGAAGAACAAAAACTTATTATTCTACTAGAAACATGAAGAGAAAATCTAGAAATAATGACGCACAATTCGCATCATAGGATGACCTAATCTAGAGTGACAGTTTTGTAAGCTAGCACGTTCACCAACAAGACTTTTCGTAGAAAGTGTTGAATAATCAAGAACATAGAGACCACCAACCTTTATTTCCGCGCAGAAGAACCTTCCCCGTATATCGATCCTTCACAATACAAAAATAATGGTCAAACTCAAACAATACATCATTATCAGTAGTAAGCCAAGAAACTGATAATAAATTATGGGATATTTGAGGAGAAAACAGAGTATTGTTGAGATATAACTTACGTCCGGGAGTACCTAATATTGATGAACCAATGTGAGAAATTGGAATGGAAGAGCCGTTACCAATCTTTATTTCTTGAGGACCCGTGTATTTTGAATACGGGTGCAATCTAGCTAGATCATTCGTGATATGATCGGTAGCCCCACTGTCAGGTACCCATGGAGCGAAAGAAGAAGACCCTTCTATTGCAGTAGCATAAATACGAGGAGCAGGTGATTGTTGTGGCTGAGCACGTCGAGGAGGTTGTGTTTTAAAGTTACGATCAAAGTGTTTCCAACACATAGGAGAAATATGACCATCTTTGTTACATAATTGGAAACAGTGCTTTGTCGAGTACCAGCATTGAAGGTGCTAGTATTAGGCCTCGGTAAAAGTCCATTATTCTGAGAAGAAGAGAAGCATCAACAACGACAGGTTGAGAATTCAACAACTATGTTTGTTGTTCAACACGTATCGAAGGTGAGAAGATATGTGATGAAGTCTTCAAGTTTTATAGTACCCATGGATTTGGTGAGAGAAGTAACTATAGCATCATATGATGAGTCCAATCCAGCGAGAATGCAGTGACGTAATTCGGTGTTAGTCACAGTAGTATCAGCGATAACAAGACTGTCAACACCATCACGAGCACGATCAATATAAGCTCTCATAGAAAGTGACCCTTTCTTCAGTGCACAGAGTTCACATTGAAGATGATGAATGTGTGCATCATATTCGGAGGCAAACATGGATTCTAATGAGGACCAAACTTCATGAGATTTAGTTGTATCATTCGAAACATTGATCTTGGGATCCTTCATGGCAAGTTTAATTTATGAGCTTAAGCCCAATCCCCCTCGATGCATTTTAACTATCTCTTTGTACAAACCTTTCGTCAAAGGTTGTGCGATATTCTCCATGGACTTTATCCAATCAATGGAAATAACACCAACTGAGATTAGCTATTTTTAGCTTTATCTATTATAGCTTGGCTAACACTATGTATAGATATAGCTGGCACAGGCCTATGCCAAAGAGGAATGTCTTCTAAAAAGCGTCTTAGGCACTCGGCCCTCTCTCGTGCTTTATCTAACGCAATACTCTCAGATTCCATAATGAATTGAGCAATATATGTATGTTTGTAAATCTTCCAAAAACAAACCCTCCTGCTAGAGTGAAAACATATCCACTTGTAGACTTAGACTCCTCTGAGTCAACTGTTAGAGCATAGCTCGGTCGAACCCACCAAGTGTTGGTATGTCAAGTTTGGTTGTCATATTTTAGTGATTCAAAACTCATTTTAAGAGTCACTTGATTATGTACTAGAGTCAACTTCATATAGGTTAGCTTGAAAGTATTAGGATATGAGACATTACAAGTATTGCGAAGACTTGAAGAAGTGAAGAAGTAAAAAGCTACAACGACAACATCATCCTTCCACTTGAGGTTAGTGATATTTGACTTGAACTGTTTCATTCCCTAACGTATCTTTCAAGTCGTGCATATTGAAAACGAAACTTCGAAGCATGAACACACTAGATAGACATAGTATTAAGGAATACAATATGAAGTTTATTGCTTAACAATTAATCTTTCTAGATAAGACATCGACATAATCGTTTAAATGCAATTATGATTATGTATGGGTATGAGGTGAGGATTTCATCCTAGGAAACAATGTTTTACATGTGTTTTAAGGAATTAAGTTCATAAACTTGTTTATGAATCGAAAATGAAATCGCCAGGAGTTATTAGGATTGTTATTCATTGCATGTCTTGTGAACATCCAATATGTGTGATTTAGTATAACCGCTCACGACTTGTTTGTGTTCTTGGTAAAGCTATTCACAAAGGCCTGACTTATGTATTGGTATGACTTTTATTAGTGAATCCGATCTTAAGTAATCACCTGAGATGGTATGATCGAGTTTGTGATTTGTTTGACCGAATCTGGGTAAAGGGGAATCGATCCTATGAAGAGGTGCAACATATCACAAAGGTAAGTCGATCCTTGTATGAGGTGCAGCAAGTTTGTAGCAGAAAGGAGAACCGATCCTATGGATATGTGCAACACGTTTTTAGGCAAAGGGTAACCGATCCTATGGACATGTGCAACAAATATAAGTTAGATACCATATATACACTACACCATATCATGTATTTTCCAACATATCAATTTCGGGGGTGTGCAACGGATATTAACGTTCCACCTTTGTGAAGCGTCAATATCCGTTGCACACCAAAAAATACGTTGCGCAAAGTAAATTGTATTGCAATATTAAATGAAATTAATGGAGAAACGTCTTTAAAAAGTGTAATAACGTTGTACATCAATGGCGCATATGTAATATCAGATATTTTCGGGGATTTTAGTAGCTTTGTCTTTTAATCTCAGATTTTCTTTTCTTATATAGTATTATTTATTTTTTTTTAAATTTCCAATCGTTATTTACTCTCTCTTTTTTTTTTTTCCAGAGAACTTCTCTTCCGAGAAAAACCGAATCAAACCCAGTTGTTCTTTCTGTTTTCGATCATAATCAAAGCCAGAGATCTTTCTAGCTTTACTAACCAAATTAATCAAGACCTTTCTTTCATTAATAAAAAACTAAAAATCTCGATCTATTCTCTAAAATCTTAAAAAAATCCTAAATCTAGAAAATCAATTTTGTTCCAGAAATCCAAAAAAAATCATCTGATAGTTGATTATCATCACGTATAAGAAATTATCTACTATTTGTGTTGTTTAATTTTGATTTTGTTGGTTGTCTTTTGATTTATTGTTTGACCAAACTCTGTGAAGTTGGAGTCTTACTGCATGGGGTGCATTCATATTTCAGTTTAATGTGTTTATTGAAGTTGTTTTGGTGTTTGAAGTTTGGGGTTTTACTTTGGAATCTTGCAAAATTAGACTTTGGTTTTTTTATTTTTTATTTTTTTATTTGTATTATGTAAAATTTCAAGGTATGGGTGTGTTTTTATTTCAATTTAATGGTTTGTTGATGTTGATTTTATGTAAAGTCTCAGATAAAAATGAATGAATTGCATAAAGAGTTGGGTTTTATGGCTTTGAGGTTGATTTTGAGTCATTTATTGTTTTTTTAGGAGTTCATTCATGTGAAAGAAGAAGTTAAAGAAGAAGTTTTAGGTCTTAGACTTCAATTTCATGGAAGTGGATTTTAAATCCTTCTTTTAATGGAACATCTTATATGCATGCATACTCGAGTTGACGTTTAAGACTTATAGGTAGGAAAAGTTTTAGATGTTCGCATTGCACTGTATTATTGAGTTATTTATATAACTGCATGCTCAAGGAAATGGTTATAAGGAATTCCTTTGTTCTACCATTCACTTTTCGTTTGCTTATAAGGAAATAATCATCTTAAAATTCATACAAAATGTAAATACAAATCTCATAGATTTCAACAATAGGAATTATTGCACGACATAAAGCTTCAATGGCTCAAGAATACACACCATACATAGACATACGTAAACTACTAATAATGATATACACTAAAACATGTCATCTTTATTATGAAATACCACTATATCGAGATGCATCATTATTTATTCAAGTACATATTTTGCAACGGTAATAAGGAGGTGATCTGAATACGTAAGCAGTGGGAGGAGGTGATTCATACTTGCAAACAGACTGAAATGGGTAAGTGGTGGTGGTGAACTTTTCTTAGTAGATGGAGGGTGGAGCCGCGTAAGCTGGGGTGGGAGCAGGCGTGTAAACTGGTGGAGCAGTGTAAGCCGGAGTGGGAGCAGGCATGTAAACTGGGGTGGGAGCAGGCGTGTAAACTATTGGAGCTACGTAAGATGGGGTGGGAGCAGGAGTGTAAACTGGAGGAGGTGTGTAAGCCGGGGTGGGAGGCGTGTAAACTGGTGGAGGCGTGTAAGACGGGGTGGGAGGAGCGTAAACTGGTGGAGGCGTGTAAGCCGGGGTGGGAGGCGTGTAAACTGGTGGAGGAGAGTAAGTTGGGGTTGGTGGTGTTTCATACAAAAAACGACCTGCTATGGCTTGAAAAGGAAAAGTAAGAGATATGAGAACTACTAAAGAGATGATGATTGAAGAAGCCATTGAGATTCTTATTGTTGCCATCTACTGTTGTATAATTCCTAATGTGTTTTTTCGTTGTGATGTTATGGTGCACTTCTTCATACCTTTATATAGGCTTATTATCGTGTCATGTTGTTGCATATAAAATCTCCAAGTCGTGAAAAAAAAATGGAAAAAAGGATAAGAAATTATTGAAAGAGTCTGTTTGCAAAAATGCCATCTTGATGTAAAGCTATTGAGGCAACGTCTGGCGTGCCCTTTTTTCTTTTGGTGTATTTGTTTTTTAACTACTAATTGTCAGTGGTAACATTTTTTAATCCTGTAAGACTTGATCTCTTCCCTTTGTCAGTGGTAATAGTTTGTTACCCGGTAAGACTTGATCTCTTCACTTTGAGTGTGATGCGGCAACATAATTTGTTGGTTGTGCAATTATCTTCTTGTCATCACAAATTATAAGGACCTATCATACTGCAACTCCATCATCTCTTACGTTTCCTGGACTGGGTTACTGTTTCAATAGGACATGGGCACTTTACTTTAATATATATGTTTTTGATTTTGGCATCATACTTCTGAGTTAATGGAAAATAATATACACTTATAAGAATACAAGGATTAATACATTGTTATTGAAGATCTACCCTGACTTTTTCTTTTCCGGTTAAGTGATGGTGATGGTTCCCGGCTGGGATATGTCAAAAAAAAATTTGTCTTTTCGCCTGACCCTGACCCTGAATTTAAGTACAACTTTTTTGTTGCTACCGCTGCTAATGGATCCTTTTGTGTGTTATACGAATATGTTAAAGGAACATTAGAGTATATACATCAAGTCCATGTTTGGGTCGCGAAGGGAAATTCACCAGCTCAAGGATAAGCCTAGCTAGTTTGTGAGAGAACATGTTACCTGACCATCTATTTAGTAATTCAGTTGATTGTTTCTGGTATTGGTAGAGAATATACAACACTAAATTCTTCTCTAGATTTGTTTTTTTTCCCGCCATCAATTTGTGCTTGCATTTGTTCATATCGGCTTGTAACGTATGTTGGGTGCAATAGTCAAAAACAAAGAAAAATCAAATAAGCAAAAGTTATTAATACTCAGCTCCTTTATAATGGAAGCGATCGATTTGACGAAACGGACGAGCTTCCCATATCTCCACAACAACAACAAGGCAAAACTTTGGAAAAACAGAGTGAGTCACGTGTTCAACACGCTGTCCTTAAGACATTAGCGCCCGACTACACTCAAGAGTGATGTTATATCCCTCAAAGGACGGATATCTCTAGGATAAAACACCCTAATACACCTACTACTAGCATATGTAGTAAATGCTCAACTTGAGCTTGACAACTCCGAAAAAACCCTTAAGTAAAATTGCGAACTTTAAAGAAATCACTATAAAATATTTTCCCTTGGGGGCCTCTCTAGAAAATAAAGATTCTTTTTTTCCCATTGATTTTACAAAAGTTGAGAATTTGTTTATATAGAGATTCTTCTTTCCCATTGACAACTCCGAAAAAACCCTTAAGGGGCAACCGTTGATCGTTGCACGCCTTCGTTTTGGTAGCCGCGTAATGAGGGCCAACGTGGTGGCGCGGCTAGGTTTGCATGCCGTTGGCATGGCCAAACTTAGGTTTTCGGGACGAAGGTTACCATGTGTCATCTGGTAACCTTGGATGGCTAGGATTTGCTCCTGGGATTGAAGGGAAACCGTTAATTATTGCACGCTTTCGTTTTGGTAGCCGCGTAGTGAGGGCCAACGTGGTGGCCGGCTAGGTTGGTATGATGTTGGCATGGCAAGGTTTGGCGTGGCCAAACTTAGGTTTTCGGGCCAAAGGTTACCATGTGTCGTCGGTAACCTTGGATGGCTAGGATTTGCTCCTGGGATTGAAGGGAAACCGTTGATTGTTGCACTCCTTCGTTTTGGTAGCCGCGTAGTGAGGGCTTACGTGGTGGTGCAGCTAGGTTGGCATGCCATTGGCATGACAAGGTTTGGCGTGGCCAAACTTAGGTTTTCGGGCCAAAGGTTACCATGTGTCATCTGTTAACCTTGAATGGCTAGGATTTGCTCCAGGGATTGAAGGGAAAACGTTGATTGTTGCATGCCTTTGTTTTGGTAGCCGCATAGTGAGGGCCAACGTGGTGGCGCGGCTAGGTTGGGATGTCGTTGGAATGGCAAGGTTTGGCGTGGCCAAACTTAGGTTTTTGGTCCAAAGGTTACTATGTGTCGTCTGGTAACCATGGATGGATAGGATTTGCTCCCCGGGTTTGAAGGGCAACCGTTGATTGTTGCACGCCTTCGTTTTGGAGGCCGCGTAGGGAAGGCCAACAGGGTGGCGCGGATAGGGTGTGGTTAGGCTTGGCGTGTGGGGCCAAGGGTTTGCCATGGGCGTATGGCGTGGCTAGGGCCAATGCAAAGGCGTTTGGCTTGGCATGATGTAACTAGCATGGCTAGGGCCAAGGCAAAGTGCGTTTGGCTTGGCATGATGTGACTAGCATGGCTAGGGCCAAGGAAAAGTGTGTTTGGCATGGCGCGGATAGCTTGTCTAGGTTTGGTTTGGCTTGGCATGTGGGGCCAAGGGTTCGCCTTGGGCGTGGCTAGCTTTGGCTAGGTGCGGTTTTGGCTTGGCATGTGGGGCCAAGGGTTTTCCATAAGCGCATGGAGTGACTAGCTTGGGCTAGGCGCGGTTTTGGCTTGGCATGTGGGGCCAAGGGTTTACCATTGGCGCATGGCGTGACTAGCTTGGGTTAGGTACGGTGCCATAGGCGCATGGTATGACTAGCTTGGGATAGGTGCGGTTTTGGCTTGGCATGTGGGGCCAAGGGTTTGCCATAGGCGCATGGCGTGACTAGCTTGGGCTAGGTGCGCGACCAAGCTAGGGTTTTGGGGCAAATGTCGTTTGGTAACCTTAGACGGCCAGGATTTGCTCCTGGGACTGAAGGGCAACCGTTGATCACTGCACACCTTCGTTTTGAAAGCCGCGTAGTAAAGGCCGGTATGGTGGTGCAGCAAGGGGCCAATGCGAGGTGCGTTTGGCATGGCGCAATAGGTGTGGCTGGCATGATTTGCCATTGGCACGGAGGTGCAGCTAGCATGGTTGGCATGCTTTGGCGCGGTCGGTATGGCTGGCATGATTTGCCATTGGCACAGAGGTGCGGCGAGCATTGTTGGCATGCTTTGGCGCGGTCGGTGTGGCTGGCATGATTTGCCATTGGGGACAAAGGTGCGGCTAGCATGGTTGGCATGCTTTGGCGCGTTCGGTGTGGCTGGCATGATTTGCCATTGGTACAGAGGTGCGGCTAGCATGGTTGGCATGCTTTGGCACGGTCGGTGTGGCTGGCATGATTTGCCATTTGCATAGAGGTGCGGCTAGCACGGTTGGCGTGCTTTGGAGCGATCGGTGTGGTGGCATGATTTGTCATTGGCACAGAGGTGCGGCGAGCATGGTTGGCATGCTTTGGCTCGGTCGGTGTAGCTGGCATGGTTTGCCATTGGCACACGTGGGAATTAGGGTTTGGCTTGTCATAACCCTAATTTGAAAAAGATACCCCGGTAATTATTTAAGGACTCATTAAAGGTTTGAGTAAGTGTGCCTAATAAATGCTTGTTACTTTAAATGTTGTGACATCGCATGCGCTAGGTTTTAATGTTTTATGATTTTAACCATAAGCTAAAAACCACCATTTACATTAATTTCCATGCTTAGGTCGGAGCAGGTGCCTTGTTGCGAGGTAAGCATATGATGGTGATAGACAAGGACGGAATCGAGGTGTAAATCATTGCGAGAGATGGTCGGGAGAATCCGGCTAACCTTTTTGAGTGGTAAAGAGAGTTTTGGCTTCTCGTGTTGGCGGCCCTGCGTAAGTTATACTGGGAATGTAGACCGTGGAGTGGTGAGATAAAAGTTACCGGCTTGGTCTGGTCGTACATCTCCAAGGCAAAGGGGGCGCGGTCTTGGAAGGCGACGCAAGTGGACGGCTTGGCTCGAGGGTCCAAGAGGTGGCATGGTCTTGGTAAGTAAAACGAGCGTGGATGATAGGGTCGCGACATGTGGAGCAGGCGGCTTGGCATAGTGTGGCCTTGGCAAGACGAGACGTACACGGACGGCTAGGCGTGATGGGGACGCGGGAATGAAGTGATGGCTTGTCTTGGCATGACTATGACAAGGCGCGGTTTGGTGGGATGAGACGTGCACAGATGGCCAGTATCGGTGAGGATAAAACATGGAACGGATTGCTTGGTGATTTTTTTTCAAGGGCTAGGTTGCCTCTTTCTTTATCTGACTCGACCAGGAAGTTGTTATTCTCTTCAACCAAAACGTTACGCCCACGAAAACAGGAGTAACATTACTCTTTCTGCTTTGGTTATGTTGCCGGTTTTGCTTCCGAAGCTTAGCGTTGGCAGTGGGAAAGGAGAAAACGATCTAGTGTGCCTCGAGCACGTTCTTCCATGCTTTATCACCAACCATAATTATTTCACACAGCCAGACATGAGGTTTATATAGGATCGGATATTATTCCTTAACTCACGGCTGGTATAAAACTTTCCCTTTTGAGATTGCGTCATCTTGCTGTATATAAAGGATTATCTTGAACTCTACATTCGCGTAGTTCGTCTTTGTCCATCCTCTTTACAGGTATCGCCTTGCGTTTCCTTCTTATTTTTATTTTATCCTCTTTCTTATGTGTGTATGGATAGGATAAACCATTTTCCTTGTTCTTTGTAGTGTATGATGGGACCCTCCAGGGATAGCCATGTCTTTAATTCTTCGGAGAAGGACTTCAGAATTAGCGAAAACCGCTCCTCTTATCATGAGGAGGCATTAGCTAGAATCGAATCTCAGTTCCATGCAGCTGGTGACATCATCAAGGACCTCCCTTCCATCTATCTCCATGAAGTGCAGGCGAGTGTTCGGACTTTCTTGGGTTCGGTGAACATGGAGGAGGGACGAGAAAATGAGGAAAAACCTTGGCGTGTTGAGAAGTTCCAATGCCGCAAAACCTTTCCTCGGTCCAGTGATAGGGCGGATCGAACTGCTTCTAGGTCGGAGCAACGAAAAATCGAGCATGTGAAGCTTTTGGAGGCAAGCGCCACGGTTCTCGACTTTGATGCGGATGAATCAAAAAATCTTCTTCGAAGGGTCAATGATAAAACCTTCGAGGGAGCGTCTGACGGGACCGGAGTAGCCTTTGGAGTTGACGCCAGAGGTGTCATTGGCGATAAGGTTGTAAACGGATGCATACGTATGCGGATAGGGCACTATCCGTATCCGAATCCGAAAATACCATATATTATCCGAATTCGATCCGAAATCCGAATGGATATCTTCGTATCCGAATTTCTATCCGGATATCGGATAATTATCCGATCCGAAATCATAATAAAAAATAATAGTAAACTATTTTTATTTTTGCAAAAGATTAATGTTTACATAATAAAAATTAATTAGAATTAAAAGTATTATTTATTATTTTTAATAAAATTTAACAAAATGTCTAAATATAAAGAAAAATAAAAAAATAGATATGATCTACACTTTCATAGGTTTAAGAAATATATATATTCATACATAAATTCCGGATACGGATATTTCGGATGCGAATACCTCCATATCAGAATTCGTATCCGATTAGTTACATTTTCGGATAAAAAAATCCGGATATCCGAATCCGAAAACTATTTTCGAATAATATTTGATATTTCGAATGCGAATTCGAACGAATACCGGAATTTTTGGACATCCATTGACACCCTTAATTGGTGATATTGGAGCGGTCATGGTGGCGTATGCTGAACCGGTCGTCGAAGCGGACACTGTTGCTGCTGTGGTTGCTTCGGGATGGGATGTTGAGGTTGTTGCTGCTAACACCGTTGAATGGAATCTTTATTTCCAGAGAGATTGTGGGGGAAGTGCTTGAAGATAGACTTGACCAAGGGGACTCGTGCTCCATCCTTCGAGGGCTAATTCCTCCCTATTGTTATTCCTGTTAGTTGCTTAGTTCCCCTGATGCTTTTCGTAAACTTATCTTTACCTTCTTCTTCATCAGTCAACATTTCTCTTTATATATTATTTTATTTTTTTCAATGATTGAATGAGGTGTTTCTGGTTGTGGTATGATGGCTTTGCAGTGGTTTTCGGGTTAGTTTGATGTATTTCTCTGTTATCACGGAGAACTCGTTTGGAAAGAGATGTATTTATACTCTTTTTATCTTTTTTTTTTGATGAAAAAAATTGAAATTCCAGGTACGAATACAAACGGTGTATTCATCTTGGGGAATACAACTACTAAGAGGAATTGTTAAAGGAAACACTAAAGGGAGAGTGGATGGAAAAGTACAGCATTTTATGGATTGGAGGCCTTGAGCCATCGCGAGTGAACTATCACGCCTTCAGGTGTGTCTGTGTTGCTGAGCTTGCAATACCCTCCTAAAAGGATGTCCGCCACCAGATACGGCTCATCTTCTCTTCCATTGGGCGAATCAATTTGAATAGCCATTTTTACCGTCATCTTCCCAACTTGAAACCAGTTTACCTTAACCACTATATCTCCGACTGAAAACGAGTTTAGGCGTCGTGCAACCGTTTGAGTCTCGGCTCCAATGGTTTCGATGGAAGTTTCCAAGCTTTTTGCAAAGTGTTCAAATGGCCCAGCACCCCATTCACATTTTTTGACAGTGTCCGTGCCAGTAATCGCACCGAGTCCCCATGACGGAATATGGGAAAAATGACTGGTTGTAGAGAAGGTCGTTCGTCCAGACTTACTTGCGTTTGAAATCCATGAGCTAGCGCCAACAGGTCTTCTCCAGATGTCTGGGTTCCAATGGGATGATTTCTTGGAAATTTTTTCGGGCGTGGACGTCGGTAGAGGGTGCACATCTAATTTCGCTTTGTTGTCGAATACACATAAGTGCCCCAATATCATGTCGTGACCCAGTTCTTTGACAATGTGGAATTTTCTATGCGTTATAGCGTCTCCCATCTTGATCTCGAGGTTGATGTAGCCATGCACGTTCAAAGCTCCTCCTTTCGGGTTCTTAATCATAGACGAGGAATTGGTAGCGTCTTGTTTTGTAAATCCCGCAGCCTTTAGTGTCTTGAAGTAATGATGTTGAGGTCAAAGGCCGCGTCGATGAGGGTGTTGTAAAATTCGATACCTCTTAAACGGGACGTGGTCAGCAGTCCCCAGTTCTCCCCTTTGATTCCGCCCATTTGGAAAGATTGGGCCCCTGGTGTGGTTTCCTGAGAGAGAAAAAGTCGTTTGCCGGATACAACGCGATTGAGAGATGCGAAAATATCTTGGAACTGCACCTTGGAAAGATAGAGAATTTCTCATACATGCTATATCATGAATTGTACAGTCTCGTGCACGGAGTCCCCAGAGAACCCACAGCTTCTTATTGGGAGTGGGTCTCGATGTACTCCCTCGTCTCCCAGTTGGAGCTCTCCCACTTCTATCTTTTCTTTGAAAATATGCTTTAGTCTGTTGCAATCACTGGTCGGGTGGTGAACGAATCTGTGGTAATGGAATTAGTTGGGGTTCGCCATCTCAGCCTCAGTTGGTGGACGCCTAGGAGGTAGCAGTCTGATAACATCATCTTGAATCCATGCTTCTAGGAGGTCAATCACCTCCTCGATGGGAAACGGGAAATCGAAGGTATTCCCTTTGTTTTCATGATGATGCATGGGAGATTTAGTGGCGATCTTCCGTGGCGGGGTTTCCCGTTGCGCCGGTGCTTCACGTTTTGGCTGATAACCTGTAGTTGGGGACTTCCTTTTTCCTCTTTCATTCACTATGTTCACGGAGGATGAGCCGGCATTAAATTGCTTGCTGGTGAAGCGTCTATTCCCGCGAGTTTTACGCGTGTCTTCGGTTCGAGTTGGCCTAGTTCTTTCCAGTAATGCTTGTGTTGTTGTTGTGGATCGTCTAGCGGCTTCATGGAGTTCGGAGAATGTTTGGAAGCGCAAGTTTTCTAGCAAGGCGCGGTAAATAGGAACCATACCACTGATGCACGCGTTCACCAGCTGTTCCTCACTCACGTTTGGGTCGTGACAGTCGAGCGCTTGAACCCTGAACCTTTTGACAAAATCATTCGGATGTTCGTTATCCCACTGGTTCATTCTTCCGAGGTCTGAGAAAGTAACTTGTTCAGACATGAAGAAATACTTCCTGTAAAACGCGGTAACCATGCTACTCCAGGTTGGGAATACATTCGGCGAGATCTTGTTGTACCATGTATACGCCCTTCTGGTAAGTGATTTTGAGAACTCCCTTAGACGAAGAACGTGATTATATTCATGTTCACCTAGGGATTCCAAGAAACGGGAGACATGCTCATGTGCATTCCCGGTACCATCGTATAGGGTGAATTGAGGAGAGGAGTACCCCCTTGGAAGAGGGATTATTTGCATTTTGGATGGGTAAGGGGGTTGGTGTTGATGCATGTCCAATTCATCATTCTTGATTCGGTTGCGCAGAAGTTGCTCTAGTTTTTCTCGCGTGACGAAGTTGGACGGATGATTTCTTTCCAATAAGATTCTAGCGCGAATCTCCCCGTCCGCGGAGGCGTGCTCCGCCGAGGTGCTAGCGTCAGGGTTGTTGGAGACGTTTCTAAACGGCTCTGGAGGACGCGGCTCATGTGGTAGCCACTCTGTCAGGGTCTTGAGAAAGACGAGTACTTTCTTCCGTGTTGAAACCATATCCGTCTGGGCTCTGGCGAGCATTTCTTGTCGTTCCATCAAATCAGCCATGGTGACATAAGTACGGCTTCCTGTGGTCCCTCCGGTCTCACGTCCCGTTGGTGGGGTAGTTGGAACCTTAGTTGTGGTTGGAGGTGTTATGCTAGACGAAACATTAGGAGCCGTAGCGGCAGCTCTGGCTCTGGTGACTGGTGGCGTAACGCCTAAAGAGGTGTTTCCCTTGCCGTGATTAGAGGGTTGTGCAGAGACATCGGAGGCGGTGGCGGCTCTGGCCCTGGTGATTGGCGGTGTTACGCATAAGGGAGTGCATTCGGAGTTACTGTAGTCAGTAGGTGATGTAACGACGTTATTGGAGAGACGTTAACATCAGGGACGTGCTCTATGCTGGTATTCTCGGCAACCGCTCCAGACCTGAGTTGTACCATATTGGGATTGACGTTCGGGAAAAGAAATCAGGAGTTGGATTTGATACTGTAAACGATAGATCAATCCTCCCGCTGTGGTCGCCAATTGTTTGTAGGTGAAAATGGTTTCTGGTGATTCTGGTAATTGCGGGTACGCAGGTGAGAAACACTTTAAACCCTAAATAATGTACTGCAAGGGAGTACTTTAGATACGAGAGATAAATCTGCACAAGTCCGGCCTAAACCAAGAAATGGCCGTTCCGGACTTGCTTCGGTCATAAAGTGGAGGAGAGTGGGTTGGTTTTTGGGAGGGAAGCAAGGAAAGTGGTGAGACCAGAATAGTCGATTCTGGAAGAGTATTTGGGTTACTACAACTTGTTATCAGAAAAGTGAGAGAGCTCCCAAGGGAGCTAGCAAGTAAGTATTTCTGAGTGTTGTATCTCCCGTATGAACTTGTTGTCCAATGGAAATAGGTAATACCTA
This sequence comes from Papaver armeniacum, assembly GCA_023531295.1. NCBI lineage: Eukaryota > Viridiplantae > Streptophyta > Magnoliopsida > Ranunculales > Papaveraceae > Papaver > Papaver armeniacum. The sequence continues at coordinate 657,076 of JAJJWW010002215.1, forward strand.
TTTATACAAGTCGGAGTAAAAACGTACCCTGATCTCATTAAGGAGTGGGGAAGTAAATGGGAGGAGGTGATAACCGTATGCATGGAATTGATGATCCATAAAGTGGTTAACGCATGAAACTGGTTTTCATGAAACTGCTAACGTTATGGGATTGATGTCCCATAAAGTTGTTAACGCATGTGCTTTATGTCCCATGAACATTTCACACATAACTTCCCGTATTTACTAACCGCCTCACCCTTATGAAACTTCCTTATAACGGGCGTAGTGTACGCCGCACGCTGTAGACCGCCAAACCAATACCCAAAGAGGATCCCCTAGTTTGTGTTGATGTATCGAATGTTTTGAAAAACATGTAGCATGTTGTTGTGGCTTGGAAAGTCAAGCTCGGGAAATTTTCCAGCCTGGTGACCTTCGAAGGTCGAGATTTTGCATCTTGATAGGCGGGGCAACCGTTGATCGTTCCACGCCTTCGTTTTGGTAGCCGTGTAGTGATGGACAACGTGGTGGCGCGGCTAGGTTGGCATGCCGTTGGCATGGCAAGTTTTGGCGTGGCCAAACATAGGTTTTCGGGCCAAAGGTTATCATAATTCGTTTGGTAACCTTGGATGGCTAAGATTTTCTCCTGGGATTGAAGGGCAACCGTTGATTGTTGTACTCCTTCGTTTTGGTAGGTAGAGAATATACAACGCTAAATTCTTGTCTCTAGATTTGTTTTTTTTTCCAGCCATCAATTTGTGCTTGCATTTTTTCATATCGGCTTGTAACATATGTTGGGTGCAATAATCAAAAACAAAGAAAAATCAAATAAGCAAAAGTTATTAATACTTAGCTCCTTTACAATGGAAGTGATCGATTTGACGAAACGGACGAGCTTCCCATATCTCCACAACAGCAACAAGGCAATACTTTGGAAAAACAGAGTGAGTCACGTGTTCAACACGCTATCCTTAAGATATTAGCGCCCGGCTACACTCAAGAGTGATGCTATAACCCTCACAGGACGGATATCTCCAGGATAAAACACCCTAATACACCTACTACTAGCATATGTAGTAGATGCTCAACTTGAGCTTGGCAACTCCGAAAAAACCCTTAAGGAAAATTGCGAGCTTTAATGAAATCAATATAAAATATTTCCGTTGTGGGTCTCTCTAAAAAATAGAGATTCTTCTTTCCCATTGATTTTACAAAAGTTGAGAATTTGTTTATATAATTGAATAATACAACTGTTTATGGGTAAAAATCGTTTCGCCGATTTCGGTAAATTCGGTAGGTGAGTGAGAAACTGGTTCAAACCCTAAACAAATGTGCCGCACGTGAGCACTTTATAGATTCGAGAGATCAATGCATACAAGTCCGGCCTAAACCAAGAAATGGCCGTTCCGGACTTGCTTCGGTCACAAAGTGGAGGAGAAGGGTTGATTTGGGGAGGGAAGCAAAGAAAGGTGTTGAGACCGGAATAATTACGATAGAGTAGCGTCTCGACTTGTATCGAGAAAGTGAAAGCTTCCGAAGCTTGCAAGAGGTGGAAGCTTTTTGGGAGAGCTTGCAAAGTTGCCTTTCTGAGAGTGTAGTATTTTTCTCCTGACCGAGACTTGTTGTCTGGTGGAAATAGGTAAGACCTATTTATAAAAGTCGAGATTGAAACGTACCCTGGCCTCATGAAGGAAGAGAGTAAAGGGTGAAATAATGGGAGGAGGTGGTAACCGTATGGTGTTAATGGGTGAAAACGTTTTTACCATTATTTCCTCTTTTATTTGACCACTTTATTCCTTTTCACACTTTCTTAATGTGAGCGTAGTGTACGCCGCATCTTTGTGACCGCCAAACCAAAACCCCGGAAAGCATCCCCGGTTTGTGTTGATGTCTCGAGTGTTGGTTGCATCTTGAGTGCAAGTGGTGCTGCTAGGGGCGCATGTGGCATGTGCGGAATGCTTTTGTTGCGAGTTGCACATCGAGCGCAAGTGGAAATGCCAGAGCTGCTAGTGGCGTGTGTGGCATGTGCCAATGGCGTGTGTGGAACGCCTTGGTGGTAGGTTGCACGGTTTGCAAAGTTGGGCTACCAGCGTGTGTGTTTGGCATGTGCCAACGGCATGTGCGGAATGCCTTGGTGGTAGGTTGCACGGTTTGCAAGTTAGGCTACCGGCGTGTGTGTTTGGCATGTGCCAATGGCATGTGCGGAATGCCTTGGTGGTAGGTTGCACGGTTTGCAAGGCTGGGTTACCCAGCGTGTGTGTTTGGCATGTGCCAACGGCATGTGCGGAATGCCTTGGTGGTAGGTTGAACGGTTTGCAAGTTAGGCTACCAGCGTGTGTGTTTGGCATGTGCCAATGGCATGTGCGGAATGCCTTGGTGGTAGGTTGCACGGTTTGCAAGTTAGGCTACCAGCGTGTGTGTTTGGCATGTGCCAATGCCATGCGTGGCCGTTAGGGTCGTGGCCTTGGTAGGAAAAGCTACCAGTGAGCATGTTGGGCATGTGCCAATGGCATGCGTGGCCGACTTGGCCTAGGTTTGTATGGTTTGTAAGCCTAGGGCGCTATATTTGGCATGTGCCAATGGTATAGCGGCTTGGAAATATGGCTTGTGGTACGTGTTGGCATGTGCCAACGGCACGTACGGCCATGTTGACCTAGTTTCACGTTTTGCAAGCCTAGGGCGCTATATTTGGCGTGTGCCAATGGCATAGCGGCTTGGAAATATGGCTTGTGGTACGTGTTGGCATGTGCCAACGGCACGTACGGCCATGTTGACCTAGTTGCACGTTTTGCAAGACTAGGGCGCTATATTTGGCGTGTGCCAATGGCATAGCAGCTTGGAAATATGGATTGTGGTACGTGTTGGCATGTGCCAATGGCACGTACGGCCATGTTGACCTAGTTGCAAGTCTTGCAAGCCTAGGGCGCTATATTTTGCATGGGCCAATGGCATAACGGCTTGGAAATATGGCTTGTGGTACGTGTTGGCATGTGCCAATGGCACGTACGGCCATGTTGACCTAGTTGCAAGTCTTGCAAGCCTGGGGCGCTATATTTGGCGTGTGCCAATAGCGGCTTGGAAATATGGCTTGTGGTACGTGTTGGCATGTGCCAATGGCACGTACGGCCATGTTGACCTAGTTGCAAGTCTTGCAAGCCTAGGGCGCTATATTTGGCGTGTGCCAATTGGCATAGCGGCTTAGTTTGGCATGGTTTACAATGAGTGCGATGTGTAGTTTGGTTTGGCATTGTTGCCATGGTGCGCAATGTGCGGCTTGATTTGGCATTGTTGCCATGGTGCGCAGTGTGCGGCTTGATTTGGCACTGTTGCCATGGTGCGCGGTGTGCGGCTTGGTTTGGCATTGTTGCCATGGTGCGCAGTGTGTGCGGCTTGGTTTGGCTTTGTTGCCATGGTGCGCAGTGTGCGGCTTGGTTTGGCATTGTTGCCATGGTGCGCAGTGTGCGGCTTGGTTTGGCATTGTTGCCATGGTGCGCAGTATGCGGCTTGGTTTGGCATTGTTGCCATGGTGCGCAGTATGCGGCTTGGTTTGGCATTGTTGCCATGGTGCGCAGTATGCGACTTGGTTTGGCATTGTTGCCATGGTGCGCAGGGTGCGGCTTTGTTTTGGAATTAGGGTTTTGTGTCGAAAACCCTAATGCGTATTTTGAAAAAAATACCCTATTAATTATTTACACCTGAGTTAAATGCTCTTAGATAATGTGTTGCGGGTAACACTAGGTCATGGGTTTTACGGTTTTACCCCTTGTTTAAAAACCACCATAGACATTAAGTCCCCTGCTTAGCTCTGAACAGGGGCTTTGTTGCGAGGTAAGCATAAGATGGTGACAAACTATCAACAGCAAACCGTAAAGAGAATTGAAGGAGGCTTGTCTGACCTTTTATAAATAGGATTTGGAATCCTTGCCTCTGGTAGTTTTGCACAAATTGGGAGGCGGGCGCAATCGGGAAGTCAGCATCATTGAGAGACAGGAAGCTGGGCGGCATTTAGAAGTTGACGCGAGTTGGGAACCGGGCGTCTTTTTTGGCGGGACCGGCGCAATGTGAAGCTGTGCGTGCTTGCAGGCGTGACTTGGGCGGCCATTGGGAGGTCGGCGCAATTGGTGGGGCCGGTGCAACTTGGAAGCCGTGCTTGCAGGCGTGACTTGGGCGACGTTGGGAAGTTGCGTGAATTGGGAAACTGAGTGTGCTAGCTGGTGGGACCGGCGCAAGGTGTGGAAACTGTGCGTGCTTGCTGGCTTGACCGATGTAAACAAGGAGGGAGTGGGTGTTTCTTCAGATAGCAAAGTTTCCTTATCTTGCTTTCCTTCACGTGCGGCTTCAATTAGGGCATCATCCATGCCAAAAAATCTGGAAGTGTTATGTCCTTCATTGCTCCCTTTCCTTTTTTAAGGTTCCGTATTCATACCCAACGCGAATGCATCGCCTCCCTTGTTTGAGAAGGGGTTCTTTCTGTTCCTTTTTCTTTGCTTTGTCGGTGCGTTTTCTTCTTCTTATTTGTTCACGCTATCTTGTCTTTATATGTGTATAGACAGGATGAAACTTGATCATTTTCCCATTTCTTGCAGTGTATGATGGGATCTTCCAGAGACGGCCGTGCCTTTAACTTTTCGGAAAAGGACTTCAGAATCGGTGGAGATCGATCTTCTTCTCTTGAGGAGGTATTGGTTGGGATTGAATCTTTGTTCCATGAAGCTAACGAAATTATTAAGGACCTCCCTTCCATCTATCCTCACGAAGAACAGGTGCATGTTCGGACTCTCTTGGGTTCATTGGACGCGGAGGAGAATGCCATGATTCTTGATTTTGATGTGGATGAATCAAAAAAATTTCTTCGAAGTGTCGATGAGAAAACTTTCGAAGTAGTATATGATAGAAGCGAGACAGCCTTTGAAGTTGATGCCAAAGGTGTTATTGATGATCTGGGAGGGGTCATGGTGGCGTATCTTTGGAATGGTTGTCGGGGAGGACACTGCACGCTGCTGTGGGTCGCTGCTTCGGGATAGGATGTTGAGATTGCCATTTTGCTAAAACCGCTGAATGGAACCTTTTTGCCCGAAGGATTCTTTGGGGAAGTACTTGAAAATAGCTTTGCCCGAAGGGACTTGCGCTCCATCCTTCGAGGGTTAGTTCCTCCTTTTGTTTTTTCTGTTAGCTGCTTAGTTCCCCTGATGTTTTTTCTTTTTTTTTTTTTTTTTTTTTGTAAACACATCTTTCCCTTCTTCTTCATCAGTAAACATTTTGCTTCGTATATATATATTTTTTGAAATAGGTTGTGGTATGATGGCTCTGTAATGGTTTTCTGGGTTCTTCTGATGTATTTCTCTGATATCTGAAGGATTCGCTCGGAAAGAGATATATTTATTTTATTTTATTTTTTTTTGACAAAAGGGGAGATCTCTAGGGAAAAATACAAACGGTGTTTTCATTCTGGGGAAGTACAGCTATTAAGAGGAATTGTTAAAACAAGTACTGAAAAGGGGAGTGATTGGGAAGTACAGCATCTTAGGGATTGGATTCCTTGAGCCATCGCGAGTGAACTATCACGCCTTCAGGTGTGTCTGTATTGATGAGCTTGCAATATCCTCCCAAAAGGGTATCCGCAACCAGATCAGCTCGCCTTCACCTTCCTCGGGCAAATCCATCTTTCTTGTCTTCCTCCCAACTTGAACGAGCTTTCCTTAACCACTACATCTCCGATTGAAAACGGGTTCATACGTCGTGTAACCATTTGAGCCTTGGCTTCGTTGGTTTCGATAGAAGCTTCCAAGCTTCTTGCAAAGTGTTCGAATGGTCCAGCTCCCCATTCACATTTTTTGACAGCGTTTGTGCCGGTTGTTGCGCCGAGGCCCCATGACAGAATGGGGGAAGAAAAGGCCGGTTGCAGAACAGGTTGCTTGGTCAGACTTACTTGCATTTGAAAATCACGGGCTAGCGTCGACGGGTCTTCTCCGGATGCACAGGTTCCTTCAATAACCCGTGGGACGATTTGTTGGGAATCCCTTCGGGCGTGGATGTCGGCAGAGGGTGTACGTCCAGTTTCGCTTTGTTGTCGAGCACCCATAAGCGTCCCAAAATCATGTCATGATCTAGTTTTTTTACAATGTGGAACTTGCTATGCGTTATAACGTCTCCCATCTCGATTTCTAAGTTGATGTAGCCATGCGCGTTCAAAGCTTCTCCTCCCCAGTTCTTAATTACGAACGGGGAATAGGTAGCGTCTTGTTTTGTAAATCCTGCTGCCTTTAGTGTCTTGAAAGTAATGATGTTGTTGTAGGAGGTCGTATCGATGAGCATGTCGTCAAATTCGTTACCTCTTAAACGGGACGTGGTTAGCAGTCCCCAGTTCGCCTTTTTGGTTCCGCCCGTTTGGAGAGCTTGGGCCCCTGGCGTGGGTTCCGAGGAGAGAAAAAGCCGTTTGCCGGATACAACACGATTGAGAGGTGCGAAAATATCTTGTCGCTGCACCTTGGAAAGATAGAGAATTTCGCATATATGTTGCATCATGGATTGCACATTCTCGTGCACGAAATCTCCAGAGGACCCGCAGTTTCTTATGGGGAGTGGGTCTCGATGCACTCTTTCGTCTCCTAGTTGGAGTTCTCCTGCTTCTATCCTTTCTTTGAAAATATGCTTTAGTCATTGCAATCGCTAGTCGGGTGGTGAACGAACCTGTGGTAATGACGGTATTTGGGGTTCGCCATCTCGGCCTCGGATTAGCGGACGTCTCGTGGCGGCGGTCGATGACATCATCTTGAACCCAGGCTTCTAGGAGGTCAATCACCTCCTCGATGGGGAATGGGAAATCAAGGGTATTCCCTTCGGTCTCGCGATGCTGCACGGGAGTTTTAGCAACGATCTTCCGTCGCGAGGGTTCCCGTTGTCTTAGGTACTTCACGTTTGGTGGTGGCTCGTAGTTGCGGCTTTCCTTTTTCCTCTTTCGTTCACTATGTTCACGGAGGATGAGCCGGCATTAAATTGTTTGCTGATGAGGCGTCTACTCCCCGCGAGTTTCACGCGCGTCTTGATTCGAGTTGGCCTAGTCCTTTCCGGTAATCTTTGGTGCTTGTTGTTGCGAGATCGTCCGGCGGCCTCATGGAGTTCGGAGAACGTTTGGAAACGCAAGTTTTCTAGCAGGGCGCGGTAGATTGGGACCATACCATTGATGCATGCGTTTACCAATTGTTGCTCGGTCACGTTTGGGTCGTGACAGTCGAGTGCTTGAACCCTGAACCTTTTGACAAAATCATTCGGATGTTCGTTATCCCACTGGTACATTCTCCCGAGGTCTGAAAAGTTAACTTGTTCGGACACGAAGAAGTATTTCCTATAAAACGCGGTGACCATGCTACTCCAGTTGGGAATGTTGTTCGGTGGGATCTTTGTTGTACCATGTATACGCCCTTAGGTAAGTGATTTTGGAAATTCCCTTAAACGAAGAACGTGATTATATTCATGTTCACCCAAGGATTCCAGGAAACGAGAAACATGTTCGCGATCATTCCCGGTACCATCGTACAGGGTAAATTGAGGAGAAGACTACTCCCTTGGGAGAGGGATTCTCTGTATTTCAGATGGGTAAGGGGGTTGGTGATGATGCACATCCAACTCATCATACTTGATTCGGTCGCGTATGAGTTGTTCCAAATCTTCTCTCGTGACGAAGTTGGGTGGTTGATTTCTCTCCAACGGGATTCTAGTGCGAGTTTCTTCATCCTTGGAGGCATGCTCTGCCGAGGTGCCGGCGTCGGGGTTGTTGGATATGCTTCTAGGAGGCTGCGGAGGATGCGACTCACGGGGTAGTCGCTCTGTCAGGGTCTTGAGAAAGATGAGCACCTCCTTCTGTGTTGAAACCATATCATGCCCAGGCTCTGGCGAGCGTCTCTTGTCGTTCTATCAAATCGGCGATGGTGACGTAAGGACGACTTCCTCTGGTTCCTCCGGTCTCCCGTCCCGTCGGCGGGGTAGTTGGAGCCTTAGTTGTCGGAGGCTCCATGCTGGACGAAGCATTCGGGGTCGTAGCGGCGGCCCTAGCTCTGGTGACTGGGGGCGTGACACCTGAAGAGATATTCTCGTTGCCGTGATTAGAGGGTTGTGCAGAGACGTTAGAGGAGGCAGCGGCTCTGGCCCTAGTGATAGGCGGTGTTACACTTAAGGGAGTGCATTCGATGTTGTTGTTGTCAGCCGGTGAAGTAACAACGTTATAGGGAGAGACGCTACCATCGGGGATGCGTTACGTCCGGTGTTCTCGGCAGCCGCTCCGGATCCGAGTTCCACCATGTTGGGATTTGACGTTCGGAAAACGAAATCGGGAGTTGGAGTTGGTATTGTAGCCGATAGATCAATCCTCCATTTGTGGTCGCCAATTGTTTATGGGTAAAAATCGTTTTCGCCGATTTCGGTAAATTCGGTAGGTGAGTGAGAAACTGGTTCAAACCCTAAACAAAATGTGCTGCACGTGAGCACTTTATAGATTCGAGAGATCAATCTGTACAAGTCCGGCCTAAACCAAGAAATGGCCGTTCCGGACTTGCTTCGGTCACAAAGTGGAGGAGAAGGGTTGATTTGGGGAGGAAGCAAAGAAAGGTGTTGAGACCACAATAATTCTAGTAGAGTAGCGTCTCGACTTGTATCAGAAAGTAGAAGCTTGGGAAGCTTGCAAGAGGTGGAAGCTTTTTGGGAGAGCCTGCAAAGTTGCCTTTCTGAGAGTGTAGTATTTTTATCCTGACCGAGACTTGTTGTCTGGTGGAAATAGGTAAGACCTATTTATACAAGTCGAGATTGAAACGTACCCTGGCCCCATGAAGGAAGAGAGTAAAGGGTGAAATAATGGGAGGAGGTGGTAACCGTATGGTGTTAATGGGTGAAAACGTTTTTCACCATTATTTCCTCTTTTATTTGACCGCTTTATTCCTTTTCACGCTTTCTTAATGTGAGCGTAGTGTACGCTGCATCTTTGTGACCGCCAAACCAAAACCCTAGAAAGCATCCCCCGGTTTGCATCTTGAGTGCAAGTGGTGTTGCTAGGGCGCATGTGGCATGTGCCAATGGCATGTGCGGAATGCTTTTGTTGCGAGTTGCACCTCGAGCGCAAGTGGCAATGCCAGAGCTACTAGTGGCGTGTGTGGCATGTGCTAATGGCGTGTGTGGAACGCCTTGGTGGTAGGTTGCACGGTTTGCAAGTTAGGCTACCAGCGTGTGTGTTTGGCATGTGCCAACGGCATGTGCGGAATGCCTTGGTGGTAGGTTGCACGGTTTGCAAGTTAGGCTACCAGCGTGTGTGTTTGGTATGTGCCAACGGCATGTGCGGAATGCCTTAGTGGTAGGTTGCACGGTTTGCAAGCTGGGCTACCGGGCGTGTGTGTTGGGCATGTGCCAACGGCATGTGCGGAATGCCTTGGTGGTAGGTTGCACGGTTTGCAAGTTAGGCTACCAGCGTGTGTGTTTGGCATGTGCCAATGGCATGTGCGGAATGCCTTGGTGGTAGGTTGCACGATTTGCAAGTTAGGCTACCAGCGTGTGTGTTTGGCATGTGCCAATGGCATGCGTGGCCGTTAGGGCCGTGACCTTGGTAGGAAAAGCTACCAGTGAGCATGTTGGCATGTGCCAATGGCATGCGTGGCCGACATTGCCTAGGTTTTGTATGGTTTGTAAGCCTAGGGCGCTATATTTGGCATGTGCCAATGGCATAGCGGCTTGGAAATATGGCTTGTGGTACGTGTTGGCATGTGCCAACGGCACGTACGGACATGTTGACCTAGTTGCACGTTTTGCAAGCCTAGGGCGCTATATTTGGCGTGTGCCAATGGCATAGCGGCTTGGAAATATGGCTTGTGGTACGTGTTGGCATGTGCCAACGGCACGTACGGCCATGTTGACCTAGTTGCACGTTTTGTAAGCCTAGGCGCTATATTTTGCGTGTGCCAATGGTATAGCGGCTGGGAAATATGGATTTTGGTACGTGTTGGCATGTGCCAACGGCACGTACGGCCATGTTGACCTAGTTGCACGTTTTGCAAGCCTAGGGCGCTATATTTGGCGTGTGCCAATGGTATAGCGGCTTGGAAATATGGATTGTGGTACGTGTTGGCATGTGCCAATGGCACGTACGGCCATGTTGACCTAGTTGCAAGTCTTGCAAGCCTAGGGAGCTATATTTGGCGTGTGCCAATAGCGGCTTGGAAATATGGCTTGTGGTACGTGTTGGCATGTGCCAATGGCACGTACGGCCATGTTGACCTAGTTGCAAGTCTTGCAAGCCTAGGGCGCTATATTTGGCGTGTGCCAATTGGCATACTGGCTTAGTTTGGCATGATTTCCAATGAGTGCGATGTGCGGCTTGATTTGGCAGTGTTGCCATGGTGCGCAGTGTGCGGCTTGATTTGGCATTGTTGCCATGGTGCGCAGTGTGCGGCTTGATTTGGCACTGTTGCCATGGTGCGCAGCATGTGCGGCTTGGTTTGGCATTGTTGCCATGGTGCGCAGCAGTGTGCGGCTTGGTTTGGCATTGTTGCCATGGTGCGCAGTGTGCGGCTTGGTTTGGCATTGTTGCCATGGTGCGAAGTATGCGGCTTGGTTTGGCATTGTTGCCATGGTGCGCAGTGTGCAGCTTGGTTTGGCATTATTGCCATGGTGCGCGATATGCGGCTTGGTTTGGCATTGTTGCCATGGTGCTTGATGTCTTTGCTTTGTTTTGGAATTAGGGTTTTGTGTCGAAAACCTAATCTGGTATTTTGAAAAAATACCCCTATTAATTATTTACACCTGATTTAAATGCTCTTAGTTAATGTGTTGCGGGTAACACTAGGTCATGGGGTTTTACGGTTTTACCCCTTGTTTAAAAACCACCATCAACAACAACTTAAAAAGAGGAACTTCCCGATGTGGGACTAAAGAGGTTTTTCATTCATAAAAGAAATCGATAATTAATTTTATTTACTTAAAGGTTTTAAATAAAATAAATAAAATATATAAAGTTTTCCAACAATCCCCCACATGAATGAAAACCTTGGTAAAACATGAAAATCACAGATAAATCTTTGTAAATCAACACCCCAATCTCCACGACCCAAACTGACTGAACAGACAGGCAAATCGTGCATGTTGAACTCAAACTAGCCATTCTAACGTCATCTCCCTCACACAACAGTGTGTTGACCCCAGGGTTATCTATGGATTCTAAAAATCATATAATATAGAGAGCTTTCATCTTTAGTTCCTCACATGTGAGACTAAAGGTTCGTTTCACCAAAGTGAAAAAGCATGAACTAGTGAACCCTTAGTGACCCTTAGGTCCTAAGTTCCAGTAATACCAAAACCATCAAAATAAAAATCACATAAAAAACGCAGGAAATACCATTTTAGGCCGAGGTGTCCATGAGGTATTGAACCTTTGCTTAGTGAGATATTACCAGAATTACTTGCTAGAGACGGTGAACTATGTCTTGAACTGCGAGCGTTTGATATAATTCGCGATAACGACCACGGATGATATCTCCAAAGTTGCTGCCAAGCTCGTGCCATTTTTTCCAATTTGGCCCTAGACATATCATGTTTATCAGAATGCTGTAGAGAATCAAAGCTCATACTCTCATATTAAGCGGCCCCACTTCCTCATTCAGATAGGTGAGTTTCCATAAAGAGTGTTACTGCTACACCCCACTTCAATCTTAAATTGAAAATATATAACTCATAAAGATTTCTTAAAAGTCATAATTCACATGCAGTCACACTATCACGTCTACATCATTTGGAAGGGACAAATAATGAATTCTCTGATAGTGTTTACCTTTACCTACCACAAAATAGTTGTCTCTTTCAAAACCTTGATCTTGGGATCTCCAGTCAGCAAGGTTGAGTATCCTTCATGGCAAGTTTAATTTATGAGCTTAAGCCCAATCCCCCTCGATGCATTTGAACTATATCTTTGTACAAACCTTTCGTCAAAGGTTGTGCGATATTCTCCCTAGACTTTATCCAATCAATAGAAATAACGCCGACTGAGATTAGTTATTTTTAGCTTTATCTATTATAGCTTGGCTAACACAATGTATAGATATAGCTTGAACAGGCCTATGCCAGAGAGGAATGTCTTTTAAAAAGCATCTTAGGCACTCGGCCCCCACTCATGCTTTATCTAACACAATACTCCCAGATTCCATAATGAACTGAGCAATATATGTATGTTTGGAAATCTTCCAAAAACAAACCCTCCTGCTAGAGTGAAACATATCCACTCGTAGACTTAGACTCCTCTGAGTCAACTGTTAGAGCATAGCTCGGTTGAACCCACCAAGCGTTGGTATCTTAAGTTTGGTTGTCATATTTTAGTGATTCAAAACTCATTTTAAGAGTCTCTTTATTATGTACTAGAGTCAACTACGTATAGGTTAGCTTGAAAGTATTAGGATATGAGACATTACAAGTATTGTGAAGACTTGAAGAAGTGAATAAGGAAGAAGCTACAACGACAACATCATCCTTCCACTTGAGGTTAGTGATATTTGACTCGAATTGTTTCATTCCCTAACGTATCTTTCAAGTCGTGCATATTGAAAACGAAACTGCGAAGCATGAACAGTCTAGATAGACATAGTATTAAGGAATACAATATGAAGTTTATTGCTTAACCATTACACTTTGTAGATAAGACATCGACATAATCGTTTAAATGCTATTGTAATTATGTATGGGTATGAGGTGAGGATTTCATCATAGGAAACAATGTTTTACATGTGTTTTAAGGAAGTAAGTTCATAAACTTGTTTATGGATCGAAAAGGAAATCGCCAGGCGTTATTGGGATTGTTATTCATTTCATATCTTGTGAATATGTGTGATTTAGTATAACCGCTCACGACTTGTTTCTGTTCTTGGTAAAACTATTCACAAAGGCCTGACTTATGTACTGGTATGCCTTTTATTAGTGAAACCGATCTTAAGTAATCACCTGAGATGGTATGATCGATTTTGTGATTTGTTTGACCGAATATGGGTAAAGGGGAACCGATCCTATGAAGAGGTGCAACCTACCACAAAGGGAAATCTATCCTTGCATGAGGTGCAGCAAGCTTGTAGCAAAAGAGGAACCGATCCTATGGACATGTGCAACACGTTTTTAGGCAAAGGGGAACCGATCCTATGAACATGTGCAACACATATAAGTTAGATACCATAAATATACTACACCATATCCTGTATTTTCCAACATATCAATTTCGGGGGTGTGCAACTGATATTAACGTTGCACCTTTGTGCAGCGTCAATATCCGTTGCACAAAGTAAATAGTATTGCTATATTAAATGAAATTAATGGAGCAACGTCTTTAAAAAGTGTTAAAACGTTGTACATCAATGGAGCATATGCAATACATATATTTCCGGGGCTTTTTAGTAGCCTTGTCTTTTAATCTCAGATTTTCTTTTTTATTATAGTATTATTTATTTTTTTAGAAAATTTCCAATCGTTATTTACTCTCTTTTTTTTTCAAAGAACTTTTCTTAGAAAAAACGAATCAAACCAGATTGTTCTTTCAATTTTCTATCATAATCAAACCCAAAGATCTTTCTAGTTTTACTAACCAAATTAATCAAGACCTTTCTTTGTGTGTATTCAGAAACTAGAAATCTCGATCTATTCTCTAAAATCTTAAAAAAATCCTAAACCTAGAAAATCAATTTTGTTCCAGAAATCCAAAACAATTCATCTGATAGTTGATTATCATCAGGTATAAAACATTATCTATTATTTCTGTTGTTTAATTTTGATTTTGTTGGTTATCTTTTGATTTATGGTTTGACCTAACTCTGTGAAGTTGGAGTCTTAGTGCATGGGGTGTATTCAAATTTCAGTTTAATGTGTTTATTGAATTTGTTTTGGTGTTTGAAGTTTGGGGTTTTACATTGGAGTCTTGTTGTATTAGATTTTGGTTTGTTTGTTTGTTTGTTTTGTATTATGTAAAATTTCAAGGTATGGTGTGTTTTTCTTTCAATTTAATGGTTTGTTGATGTTGATTTTATGTAAAGTCTCATATAAAGCGAATGAATTGCTTAAAGAGTTGGTTTTGATGGCTTTGAGGTGGATTTTGAGTCATCTATTGTTTTTTTAGGAGTTCATTCATCTGAAAGAAGAAGTTAAAGAAGAAGTTTTAGGTCTTAGACTTCAATTTCATGGAAGTGGATTTTAAATGCTTCTTTTAATGGAACGTCTTATATGCATGCATACTCGAATTGACGTTTAAGACTTATAGGTAGAAAAAGTTTTAGATGTTCGCATTTCACTGTATTATTGAGTTATTTATATAACTGCATGCTCAAATAAATGGTTATAAGGAATTCCTTTGTTCTACCATTCACTTTTCGTTTGCTTATAAGGAAATAATCATCTAAAAATTCTTACAAAATGTAAATACAAATCTCATAGATTTCAACCATAGGAATTATTGCACGACATAAAGCTTCAATAGCTCAAAAATACACACCATACATAGACATACGTAAACTACTAATGATATATCGAGATGCATCATTATTTATTCAAGTACATATTTTGCAACGGTAATAAGGAGGTGATCTGAATACGTAAGCAGTGGGAGGAGGTGATTCATACTTGCAAACAGACTGAAATGGGTAAGTGGTGGTGGTGAACTTTTCTTAGTAGATGGAGGGTGGAGCCGCGTAAGCTGGGGTGGGAGCAGGCGTGTAAACTGGTGGAGCAGTGTAAGTTGGGGTGGGAGCAGGCGTGTAAACTGGGGTGGGAGCAGGCGTGTAAACTATTGGAGCCACGTAAGATGGGGTGGGAGCAGGAGTGTAAACTGGAGGAGGTGTGTAAGCCGGGGTGGGAGGCGTGTAAACTGGTGGAGGCGTGTAAGACGGGGTGGGAGGAGCGTAAACTGGTGGAGGCGTGTAAGCCGGGGTGGGAGGCATGTAAACTGGTGGAGGAGAGTAAGTTGGGGTTGGTGGTGTTTCATACAAAAAACGACCTGCTATGGCTTGAAAAGGAAAAGTAAGAGATATGAGAACTACTAAAGAGATGATGATTGAAGAAGCCATTGAGATTCTTATTGTTGCCATCTACTGTTGTATAATTCCTAATGTGTTTTTTCGTTGTGATGTTACGGTGCACTTCTTCATCCCTTTAAATAGGCTTATTATCGTGTCATGTTGTTGCATATAAAATTTCCAAGTCGTGAAAAAAAAAAATGGAAAAAGGATAAGAAATTATTGAAAGAGTCTGTTTGCAAAAATGCCATCTTGATGTAAAGCTATTGAGGCAACGTCTGGCGTGCCCTTTTTTCTTTTGGCGTATTTGTTTTTTAACTACTAATTGTCAGTGGTAACATTTTTTAATCCTGTAAGACTTGATCTCTTCCCTTGTCAGTGGTAATAGTTTGTTACCCGGTAAGACTTGATCTCTTCACTTTGAGTGTGATGCGGCAACATAATTTGTTGGTTGTGCAATTATCTTCTTGTCATCACAAATTATAAGGACCTATCATACTGCAACTCCATCATCTCTTACGTTTCCTGGACCTGGTTACTGTCTCAAAAGGACACGGGCACTTTACTTTAATATATATGTTTTTGATCTTGGCATCATACTTCTGAGTTAATGGAAAATAATATACACTTATAAGAATACAAGGATTAATACACTGTTATTGAAGATCTACCCTGACTTTTCTTTTCCGGTTAAGTGATGGTGATGGTTCCCGGCTGGGATATGTCAGAAATTTTTTTTTCTTTCGCCTGACCCTGACCCTGACCCTGAATTTAAGAACAACTTTTTTGTTGCTACCGCTACTAATGGATCCTTTTGTGTGTTATACGAATATGTTAAAGGAACATTGGAGTACATTGGAGTATATACATCTAGTCCATGTTTGGGTCGCAAAGGCAAATTCACCAGCTCAAGGATAAGCCTAGCTAGTTTGTGATCGGGTCAGAGAAAAAGCAAACTCACCATCTCAAACAAGGAGGTCGGGACCAGGTGAGAAAACATGTTACCTGACCATCTATTTAGTAATTCAGTTGATTTGTTTTTTTTTTCCAGCCATCAATTTGTGCTTGCATTTGTTCATATCGGCTTGTGCTTGCATTTGTTCATATCGGCTTGTAACGTATGTTGGGTGCAATAATCAAAAACAAAGAAAAATCAAATAAGGAAAAGTTATTAATACTTAGCTCCTTTATAATGGAAGTGATCGATTTGACGAAACGGACGAGTTTCCCTTATCTCCACAACAACAACAAGGAAAACCTTTGGAAAAACAGAGTGAGTCATGTGTTCAACACCTTGTCCTTAAGACATTAGCGCCAGGCTACACTCATGAGTGATGCTATATCCCTCACAGGACGGATATCTCCAGGATAAAACACCCTAATACACCTACTACTAGCATATGTTGTAGATGCTCAACTTGAGCTTGGCAACTCCGAAAAAACCCTTATGGAAAATTGCGAACTTTAAATAAATCACTATAAAATATTTTCCCTTGGGGGTCTCTCTAAAAAATAGAGAATCCCCTTTCCCATTGATTTTACAAAAGTAGAGAATTTGTTTATATAATGGAATAATACAACTTAAAAAGAGGAACTTCCCGATGTGCATGGAACTAAAAAGGTTTTCCATTCATAAAAGAAAACGATAATTAATTTTATTTACTTCAAGGTTTAAAATAAAATAAAATAAAATATATAAAGTTTTCCAACAATCCCCCACATGAATGAAAACATTGGTAAACATGAAAATCACAGATAAATCTTGGTAAATCAACACCCCAATCTCCACGACCCGAACTGACTGAACAGACACACAAATCGTGCATGTTGAAGTCATACTAGTCATTCCAAAGTCATCTCCCTCACATAATAGTGTGCTGACCCAGGGTCATACTATGGATTGCAAAAATTATATAGTATAAAGAGCTTTCATCTGTAGATCCTCACAAGTGAGACTAAAGTTTCGTTTCACAAAAGTGAAAAAGCATGAACTAGTGAACCCTTAGGTCCTAAGTTCCAGTAATACCAAAACCATCAAAACGAAAATCACATGGTAAACTACATTGTAATCTGTTTGTAAATCATCAAGAAGCTCAATCCTACGTTAAAAAATGGTGGAACCTTAAAAAAGATATCATTGTCACACCATATCTGAAAAGAAAGAACCACTTTCATTTCGGTTTCACCACCCAGCTGATATTCTCTCTGTCAATTACCCAAAGCCTTGGCTGATTAATGAGTCTATGTTGTCTATCATTCAGATTCCTTTTGAAGGTGTTCAGAAAATTCAATAAGAATAGTTCGACACAGTTATGATTAGAATCACCATGAAAAGAGTTCCTAATAACTATATAACTTACAGTGCTTACTGGAAGAAATAACAATGTCGCAGAGTAAGATGTTGCTTTTCAAAGATCCTTACGGTAGAGACTTCTATGAAAAGAATGTTGAAGTCATGGCAGAAATTAAAGTTGATCACATCCTTCCTTATGGTACTCACTGCATGGTTGATGGAGTCAAGACATGGATAAAGTTTTCTTACTCTCATCACCCTTTCAAGTTATGTCAATCCTACAGAACCCTTGATCATTCAAGGAATAACTGCACACCAAAGAGAAGAGAGCTACTTGCTACTAGCATTACTTTAAGCACTAAAAACTGGTTAACCCGGAGTTTAATCATCAAATCCAAATATCAAGTAAAGCTTCTCAATCACAAACTAACTCTGCCATGATGTCTTCTCCTTCTATTGGAGCATCACAAAATTCATTTGCTGCTATTGCCTCTTCTTCAAGGAGCGCACAATATATCTCAGATCATGATGCTCAAAAGACGAACACTATGGTTATCCCCCAAACTGCTGAATATCTTGAAAGTGAAAGAAATTTGAGTCTCAAGACTATTTTTCTGGCTCCAATATCAAATCAGTTGATGGTAATAGCCAATAACAAAACGGTTAAGCTACAACCACAGAACTTTGAAAACTATACTTACAATCCGTTCAAAATCCGTCCCATCACCAATATTATCTCTGAAGGGAATACTAGTTCTAATCATTTGTATCCACCAGGTTTTGGCCCACACCCAAATTTCTCCGCACCCACAATCCAACTAAACCCTTGACCTCCTCTAATCTCAGAAAATGGTCTTTAAACAAAACCAAGAGATCTCGATATCTCTCCTCAACATTCTTCTTCTGTGTTCTCACGATAATCAACTAGGAATTAAGAAAATAAAAGACAATCATGGTCCTATTTCTTCTCAAGGAACATCCAAGAAAAGCACAATTCCAGTTACCAAACCCATTCGATCTCAAAACCAAAACTTTTGGTCTTCCGAGAATTTTAATAACAAAGATATCTCTAATCTCAACTTCTTATTAGGTTCCTCATAAAAGCCCCTTTCACTGACAGAAGCAAAAATCCCATCAAAATCCAATAGGCGATCAAAACTAGAAAGGTGAAGGCTCCGGTCAGAGGGCAAAGAGCTAAGGTAGCAAACATGGAGAAATCTTCACCTTCTAAATCAATTGGAGACCACGAATGACCATGTTAGTCTCTTCAAAACGTTTAATTTTATCTTTGAAATGAACTTCCCTAATCTCCTTTGTGTTGATTATGCAACCCTAGAACCTGCTAGTTGTTATACATTGAATTTTCTGTGTTTTTCTTATCCTGTTATTTCGTATTTTATGCAATTTGTTAAGATTTTAGCCTTGAACTGTCAAGGTCTAGGTCCTAAAAACACTAGACAAAAATTAGAAAAACTTGTCTACTCCCAAAACCCTGATATTCTATTTCTTTCAGAAACAAAAAATTTAAAACCTTTTGTTGAAAAAACATTAAAGAAATCTTTGTTTTATAATTTTATTTGTCAAGATTCTATTGGTAGTGCTGGTGGTCTGGTTGTTGCTTGGGGTAAGACCATTAAACTTAGAATCTTACACATTGAGAGTAATCAAGTTAACTGTGGCATTTGGGATGAGAATTCTAAAACTAAATGGATACTCACTTGTATGTATGGTAGTCCATATAAGGATAGTAGAAGAGATGACTCTTGGAACTTAGTTAACCAAATGGGGGATTCCATGACTATACGTTGGTTAGTCCTAGGTGACTTCAATGTTATTCTGAATAAAGATGAAAAAAGAGGGGGTAATCCTTCTAATGGTGCTGACATTAGGAAATTTTCTGCCATGTTCAACAATTTAGGTCTTAAAGATCTAGGATTTATTGGTTTCCCCTTTACTTGGTCTAATCACGAAGAGGGGGATTGTTACATAGAAGAAAGACTAGATAGGGGGATGGCAAATGGGCAATGGATTACTCAATTCCCTAATGCTAGCCCTAGACATTTAAATCACTCAAGGTCTGACCACTCTATTGCTCTTCTTGATACCTCTATCCCTCGTCGAATGGCTCAAAACCATTCAAATTTTTTGGCTTATACCAAGATGAACCAAGGTGTAGAGATATTATTAAGTCTTCCTGGGAACAAAACTTGGGGGGCTCTAAAGCGATTGTTTTAGTTAATAGGCTGGCCCTTGTCAAAAGGAAGTTAGTCTGTGGAACAAATTTGAATTTGGGAAAATAAAAACAACTTAGCTATATGAAACAAAAAACTTGATGTTATCATGGAAACTCCCAATATTAGACTCAATGATCAAAATCTTATTGCTACTAAATTAGAAATCCAAAAACTTAATGATTATAAGGAGGAATTCTGGAAAATAAAAGCTAGAGATAATATTATAAAGCTAGGTGACAGGAATACCCACTACTTTCATAAAAATACCATTATTAGACAAAGGAGAAACAACATTCGGTGGTCTTTATGATAGTAATAACACTGGATAAAGGGTAGGAATAACATAGCCAACGCGTGATCGTTTACTTTGAAACATTATTAACTACCTCTTGTCATTTCATCAATGCTTGATATAGTTATTCTTGTTCCTCTCTCCATTACTGATATTGAAAATGTTAAACTCATGGAACCTCCTACTGAAGTTGAGATTCATGATGCTTTGTTTGGTATGCCTCCTATAATTCTAGCCCTGGCCCTGACGGCTTCCCGACTTATTTTTTTCAAAAAAAATTGGAATTTAGTGAAAAAAGATGTCATTGAAACTGTTCTTGCTTTCTTTGATAGTGGTCACATGTTAACTAAACTGAATGCGATGTATATCTACCTCATTCCCAAGATCCTCCACCCTACAGGACCTAGTTATTATAGACCCATTAGTCTATGTAATATTGTGTATAAAATTATTTCTAAGGTCATAGCTAATAGAATAAAACCATTCCTTGACAAACTTATCTCCCTATATCAGTCTGCATTTTTTAAGCAACGTCTTATCTCAGACAACATTCTTGTTGCTGATGAGATAATACACGCTATGAGAAAGAAAACAAAAAGCAATACTGATTTCATGGGTCTAAAGATAGATATGTATAATGCCTTTGACCGTGTGGAATGAAATTTTCTTATTGTTGTTCTACGTAGGATGGGTTTCTGTGAGGCTTGATGTAATCTTATTTACCAATGTATTAGTACCAGGCTGTCCGATATCATGTTAAATGGGGTTCCTTGCAAGCCTTTCAAACCTCCTCGTGGTCTGAGAAAAGGGGATTCTTTATCCCCTTATCTTTTTATTCTCTGCATGGAGTCCTTTTCCAGGACTCTTTCTAATGCCGAAGAAAATGGGTTATTCTCTGGTTTCCAAATTAATAAAAACTGCCTTGCTTTTAGTCATTTGCTTTTTGCAGATGACTGTTTAATTTTTCAAAAGTTAATATTACTCAAAGCCAAAACCTTCGAAAATCCTAGAAGACTATGGGAACACCTCTCGAGAAGATGATTAATTTTTTTAAGTCCGGCATTTATTTTTAAGTCCGGCATTTATTTTCCAGGACTCAAAGCCAAAACCTTCGAAAATCCTAGAAGACTATGGGAACACCTCAACATCCTTAAGGTTAAAAAAATTAGACTGAATGATAAATATTTAGGTGGGCCTCTTTTCACAAATAAATATAAAGTGGCTTGATTTGACAACCTCTTCGATAAAATGAAGGGTAGATTAAACGGATGGAAGAGTGAATCCATGTCTCCTCCTGGTAGAGACATTATGGCGAAATATATGCTAGAGTTTGTCCCCATTTACTCTATGTCTACTTTCATCTTACCTAAAACCGTTGTTAAGAGAGTTACTAACATAATAAGGGATTTTTGGTGGGGTAAATTAGGGGAAAAAAAAGGTTGTTATATGACTGGGTGGAAGGGTTTATGTAAAACAAAAGAAAAAGGTGGTAATGGTCTTAAAAAACTTGATCTTATGAATTTATCTTTGATTGCCAAGAATGGGTGGAGGTTATTCCACCAACCCAATTCTGTTTTCTCAAAAACTATGAAAGGGAGATATTTCCCTACAACTAATCCTTTCCATGCTTCTTGCAATGATGACTCTTCTGGCAAATAGGGAATGGTTGTCAGGTAAATATCTGGAAAGATAACTGGGTTTTGGATGATGAAGGTAAGCCTATCAGTCTTTCTAGAGCAGGTGTACACAATGATTTTACCTTGGTTAAGGACTTAATGAATGATTCTGGTTGGAACTTAGAGATTCTTGATAATTTGTTTGAGTGGGAGATTGTTAGCAAAATCTTAACTATCACGCCTAAGAAAGACACTGAAGATGTGTTAAGATGGATTGATAATCCTCGAGGTATATTTTCTAGTAAATCTCTAAACAATCTCCTAGACAAGAAGTCTTCTCAACCTACTGATATTTTAGCTAACAAAATTGGGGATTTACATGTTATTCCTAGAGTTAAGTTCTTTACTTAGAACATGAATAACAACCTGTTACCTTTTAGTGGTCTTCTGGATAGATATAAATATCATGTTAATCCCATTTGCACCCTGTATAACAATCATATTGAAACTGGGGAGCACTCCCATATGTATTGTAGCTTTCCCAAAGCTGTCTGGGCTCATTGCTCTATCAACCTCGAAACTATGTGTAATGGTTTTAACAATTTAACCGATTAGTGCAATAGTTGGTTTTCTAGAAGAATCCCTCTAACCCAATGGGGGTCTTGGGCTAGTATGTGTGCTACCATTTGCTGGTATGTTTGGAAAGCAAGGTGCGACTCAGTTTTCAGAAATATTATGCCTTGCCATACATTCACATGATCCCAGATCCTTAGTCATTTGAATATGAACACTCAACACCTGCAGGGAGCCGATATTGGTATTGATACTAGGAATGATGATGCTGGGAATCAAACCTCAAGCTCGAATATATCCTTTGTCTATAAAGCTGTCTATGATTTTATTACGGGTCTTACAGGGATTGGTGTTTGTATATCAGGTCCAACAGGAGATACCGTCGGTAGGAAAACCAGAGGGGGACTGCCTAGCTGCTCAGGATGCTCTGGTTTGGGCGGCTCAACTCAATTGCCGAGTCTTCAACTTATTGGGTGATAACAAAAACCTCATCAAAACAATGCAAGGAGGGAATAGAAACACAAGCTGGAGGACTAATGAAATGCTAGACAATTTAATCTTGAATTTAAACTCTTTTGAACAAGTTATATGTAAACACTTTAAGCATGGTAGTTCTTCTGATCTACAAAGACTATGCTTAGTCGGGGTGAGATCCCAAAGTCCTCAAGTGTGGGAGGCTGCTACTCTTACTTCCTTTTATTAGTTAACTCTTTTATCTATAAAAAAAATGGCTGAAATTACGAGTACAATAAAAATTATTTATCTAGCAGATGGATCCTTTCGTGTGCTAATTAGTAAATCCTTTCATGCTGTCGTCGTTATATGAACATGTCACAGAAACAGTGGAGTCAAGTAAACTCCAGTAAATTGTTTCGAGTAGTCCAGTAAACTTGAAAATACAGTGAATTTCCTTTGTTGAATTAAAGATGAAAAATTCTTACAAAGTGTAAATATAAATCTCATAATATTCAACCAAAGAAAATATAAGAATTATTGCAGGACATAGAGCTTCAATGGCTCACAATTACACACCAAATACGCACACATAAATCACTAATAAAATACATTGAAACATCTCTACATGTTCATGTTTCTTATGATATACCTGTATATTGAGATGCATCATTATTTATTCAACTACATACTTCGCAATGTTAATGAGGAGGTGATCCGACTACGTAAGCGAAGAGGTGATTCATGCTTGAAAACTGAAGTGGGTAAGTGGTGGTGGTGACCTGTTCTTAGTAAGCTGGAGTAGGAGCAGGCGCGTAATCTGGGGTAGGCGCAGGCGCATAATCTGGGGTTGGGGCAGGCGTGTAAGCCGGTGTGGGAGTAGGCACGTAATATGGGGTGGGAGCAGGCGCATAAACTATTGGAGCCATGTAAGATGGAGCTGGAGCAGGCGTGTAAGCCGGGGTTGGAGCAGGCGTGTAAACTGGTGGATCCGTGTAAGATGGGGTTGGAGCAGGCGTGTAAACTGGTGGATCCGAGTAAGATGGAGTTGGTGGTGTATCATACATATAACGACCTGCTATGGTTTGATAAGGAAAACTGAGAGATATCAAAACTACTAAAGAGATGATAATTGAAGATGCCATTGAGGTTTCTATTGTTGCAATATTCTGTTGTATTCCTAAAAGGTTTTTGGGTTGTGATGGTATGGTGTGCTTCTTCATCCCTTTAAATAGGTTCATTCTCTTATCATGTTGTTACATATAAAATCTCCCAGTTGTGAAAAAAAATTGAAAGAAAAGATGAGAAATTTGAAAGAGTCTGTTTGCGGAAATTCCATCTTGATGTGAAGGTATTGATTTGATCATTTGGCTTAGGCAACCTCGGGCGTGCCCTTTTTTGTTGGTGTATTTGTTTTTCAATTGGTAACGAGAATGTGTCTTAACTACTAATTGTAAATGGTAATATTTTTTTTTTATCTGGTAAGACTTGATCTCTTCCCTTTGAGTGTGATGCGGCAACATAATTTGGTTGTTGTGCAATTATCTTCTTGTCATCACAAATTATAAGGACCTAACCTACAACAATTCCATCATCTCATACGTTTCCTGGACCTGGTTAGTGTCTTAATAAGACACGGGCACTATAATTTAATTTGTTGTGATCTTGGCCTCATAAGGAAAATAATATCAACTTACAAGGATTAGTACACTGTTTTTGAAGATCGACCTGACCTTTTCCTTTCCGGTAAAGTGATAGTGATGGTTTCCGGCTGGATATGTACACTTTTTTTTTGTCTTTTCGTAAAGCCTAACCCTGACCCTAAATTTAAGTACAACTTTTTTGTTGCTACCGCTACTAATGGATCTGCTAATTAGGAAAACCTTTCATGGAGTCGTCGTTATATGAATATGTCAAAGAAACAGTGGAGTTTATACATCTCGTCCATGTTTGGGTTGCAAATGCAAATTCACCAGCTCAAGGATAAGCCTAGCTAGTCTGTGTTTGGGTCAAAGAAAAACCAAGAATATATAAGACGAAAGTTTCAAATCTTGTTTTTTTTTTTGTTGTTGTTGCAGTCATCCATCTTTGCTTGCATTTCATTCATATTAACTTGTATCGTACGTATAAATCTTTATGTCAACTTAGTAGTAAATGGGCAATAAAAATGCTTTGATCTATTGAGACGTACAGCATTCATTGTATTATTAATCTGTTTATTGGGCCGACCGAGCGAAGCGAGGGAGGACCTTTATATGGCCACTTTTTTGTAAATTGTAAGTCATCAATTGACACAAAAAGATTGGATTTTGGTGTCCCAAACCATTTT
Organism: Papaver armeniacum; assembly: GCA_023531295.1. Lineage (NCBI taxonomy): Eukaryota > Viridiplantae > Streptophyta > Magnoliopsida > Ranunculales > Papaveraceae > Papaver > Papaver armeniacum. Next base: position 681,862 of record JAJJWW010002215.1, read on the forward strand.
CAATCAACAATGAAATGTCAAAAGAGCCCCTCTATGCTTTTATTTCTCACTAAAATTGGCGTAAATATAACAAAACACGATGGGTAGTCGCGTAAATTTAGCTGATATAAAAAAGGACACGGAGGTTGCAAATCTTTTAATTGTTGAGGGGCAATTTAGTAAAACCTGAGGTAGATGTTAGAGGGTCGAATCCGACCCCCTCCAAAATTTATTTTTTTTATTTTTTTTCCTTCTTCTTTTGAAACAGAGAGATAGAAGGAGGCGCAGCCAAGAAATTCAGATCGAGATGATGAAAAATTGGGCGAGAGAAGTTAGGGATTTTGTCGAATTTGTAGAATCGAGTATGGGTTTGAAGTGATGAGACTTTGATGGAGTTGTAGAAAGGGGATCGAGCTGTTATTGTTGATGAATTTGAATACGAGATAGGAGATAAAGTCAGCTGTGAAGAACATAGATCTAGATGCGAAACTATGGTCATGTGCTTACGGAAATTTGAGTTGTATTTGGAGATCGAGATGGTTGATTGGACAGAAATTTCAAACAGAGAAGATTGGAGATGTAATTTTGTGAACAGTTGAGATGAACAAGAATTGGATCTGGGAAGCGGAAATTGATGATAGAGTTGATACAGATTTGATGGAAATTTAGGATACAGTGTGTTAAGGTACAAATTCATCTATTTTTCTCTTTGGTTTTATTCAATTCGAATCGGGGGTTTTGCTTTCGGTTATGAAATAAAGAATGAATGGGTCTGTGCTTGATGAAGATGGGTTCCAAATAAAAGTGCCGATATGAACATCCGGCGTATGGAGATGCGCGGGAGAGAAGTGATGAAAACCCTTACCGAGGAGCAAAAGAACAGGATCTCTTCGGGAGAGGTATAGTGCACGTACTCTAGGAAAAACCTTTCTTCCGAATAAACTCGTCAATATTTCTTTTCAATCAGACACACTATTACAATGAGTTTACATGTATCTCAAACAGAAATAAATTGTTATCCGGACTTCTTATTATCCCAAGGGAACCCTCTTACGAGACGCAACCGATGATGTTGATTTGGGAAATAATTATTGAGGCTTCGATACAACTTTAGTCACAACAGAATGGGCCATGTATGAGCTTGCAAAAACTTCAAAATATCAGGTGTTTTCTCTAAAATAACTAGTTAGTATATTTGGCTTTTACACTTGCGTCGGTTGTACCTAGGCTAGTTTCTTATTCTTGCTCTCTTCTTCATATTGATTCATCCGGATCAACTCTACGAAGAAATTCAAAAGGTTTGTGGAAACAACAAGTACATGGAGGAGCATTTTAATGAGCTCACTTACCTAAGTCTGTTTTTCATGAAACTTTGAGAAGGCATTCACTGTTCGGTCATTCCTTTGAGATATGTACATGAAGATACTCAACTAGGAGGATATGACATTCTACTTGGAACCGAGGTGAGTATCTTTTAGTGAAAATATTCGTTTTCTTGTTGTTGTAATGCTCTTTGATTGTTTCATAACCTGTGGCAAATGATCTAAATTTACGACATCTTTATGAACGTAGATTGCCATCAACATCTATGGGTGCAATATGGACAAGAACCAATGGGATTAACCGGAAGAATGGAAACCCGAGAGATTTTTGGATAACAAGTATGACCCCATGGATCTTTACAAGACGATGGCATTTGGAGGAGGAAAGAGAGTCTCAGGCGGGATCATTGATTACTTTTGACAAAGTTGTATTCCAAGTTTGGAATTTGAATATCCAAGTACATATATTAACTTTTTATGTCTTCATGTTCAGAGAACTCCCGAGTGGAATATTAGACCCTCTTGAACCCGAGCATGTAATGCAGTGCCAATCGGAAGAAGACTTCACCCATCTTGTGGGGCTACTACCCCAACAGAAGGCGCTTTGCTCGATTGGACCGTAAACCTGATGGCGGATGTTTTCCTGGAAGAACATCAAAACAAGATGAATGCTCACAATGTTGCGATGGTTTTTGCACCAAATATGACTCAGGTTTGAAACAATCTTTCATTAAATTTCTTAGATAAGCAACATCCTTGTGTTGAGAAGAAAATTAGAAGAATAAACCTTAACTTCACCAAACTGCAGATGGTGGATCCACTAACTGCATTGATGTATGCTATGCAAATCATGAACTTTCTCAAGATATTGGTTGTAAAAACGCTAAAAGAAAGGGAGGATTCTGCAAGCAGCTTTTTTTTTTCCTATTTAGAACCTTTGAGACGAGAATGGACATCATGACCTTTCACCGCCGTATTGGAATGCCAGCTCCTCTCGACAGAGAAAGAAGTTGCAATCGGAGGAACATAAGCGTTGAATTTGCATCTCAGGAGGAATGGTGGTTCTTTGTCAGTTTGATGGTGTGGCAGCAGTGGTGTTGAATGGCTAGGTGGGTGTAGGAGTTGTTGTTGCAGCCAAAGGATGTACAAGATGGATACGAGAAAGAAGAGAAGATGCGATTCTGGGTGATTGTTTGCGTTTAGATAGCTTGAGCTGGAATGGTGTGCAAAGTGAGATGGATGAATTGGACAGATTGCGGTTGAAGCAATGAAATGAATGGATAATGGCTCGGTTGTGGTCTTGCAAGGAATGCATGCATGCATGCAGGGAAGGATTGCAAGATTCTGCACCATTGTGGTGCAACAATGAGGCAAGATGGCGCAACATTGAATACAGCCTATGCAAGATGGCTTTGAACATCTCTTTGCTTTACAATTTAACTTTACAAATTTACAAGTCCGACTCCGTGCCATTATGGCGGAACTAAATTGTGAGTACAAAATTTTGTTTTGCGTCAAGTTCTTCGGTCGGCCCTCCCACCGTGGCAACGGTTGTACTAGTATAACTGCAAACCAAAGTCCCGAGTTTACTAGACTAACGAAATTGAGTAGAGAATTCCTTTATTGTATTATCCATGATTTCTTTTTTCACTCATAATGATTTTTGTTGAATATGATTCATCTTTCTTTATGAGATTATAGCAAATATGAACTTGACTCAAATTCTTACAAAATGTTAATATAAATCTGTAGTTTTCAACCAAAGAAATATAGGAATTATTGGACGACATAGAGCTTCAATGGCTCAAGATTACACACCAAATACATACACATAAATCACTACTAAAATAAAATGCATTGAAGCATCTCTACATGTTCATCTTCTTATAGTATACCTCTGTATTGAGATGCATCATTATTTATTCAACTACATACTTTGCAATGTTAACGAGGAGGTGATCCATACTTGAAAACTGAAGTGGGTAAGTGGTGGTGGTGACCTGTTCTTAGTAAGCTGGGGCAGGAGCAGGCGCGTAATCTGGGGTAGGAGCAGGCGCGTAATCTGGGGTAGGAGCAGGCGCATAATCTGGGGTCGGGGCTGGTGCGTAATCTGGGGTAGGAGCAGGCGCGTAATCTGGGGTTGGGGCAGGCGCGTAATCTGGGGTAGGAGCAGGCGCGTAATCTGGGGTTGGGGCAGGGGCGTAATCTGGGGTTGGGGCAGGGGCGTAATCTGGGGTTGGGGCAGGCGCGTAAACTGGTGGATCCGAGTAAGATGGTGTTGGTGGTGTATACATATAACGACCTGCTATGGTTTGATAAGGAAAACTAAGAGATATCAAAACTACTAAAGAGATGATGATAGAAGAAGCCATTGAGGTGTGTATTGTTGCAATTTTGGGTTGTATTCCTAAAAGGTTTTTGAGTTGTGATGATATGGTGCACTTCTTCATCCCTTTAAATAGGTTCATCCTCTTATCATGTTGTTGCATATAAAATTTCCTTGTTGTGAAAAAAAAAAAATGGAAAAAAAGAAGATGAGAAATAATTGAAAGAGTCTGTTTGCGGAAATTCCATCTTGATGTGAAGGTATTAATGTGATCATTTGACTTGGGCAATCTTTGGTGTGCTCTTGTTATCTTTTTATATGTATTTTAACGGATAACGAATGTGTCTTAACTTCTAATCGTCAGTGGCAATATTTTTTTATCCGGTAAGACTTGATCTGTTCTCTTTGATTGTGATGTTGGTTCTGCAGTTATCTTCTTGCCAGGACAAATTACAAGGACCTGTTCTACAACAACTCCATCTCTTACGTTTTTTGTTTACGTAACAGGACAGGGGCACTTTATGTTAATATATCTTGTGATGTTGAATTCATACTTTGGAGATAAAAATAAATCTACTTGGTACACTGTTTTTGAAGAACTTTACCTTTTCCTTTCCGGTTATGTGATGGTGATGGTTATAGCGGTTTCTTATGGTTAAGGTTACAATGGACCCCAAGGGACACTAGCTGCAAAAACGATGAACTGATCCTCTTTGCTCCAAACAATCATGGAGAAGACTAAACAGAGATAGTGGTAAAGAATATATAAGTATGAAGCTGTGTACCTTTGTAAGTAGAATTAGTGGTAAAGAACATTTTTTCAACTTACTGTGGACCGGTGCAGCTAATATTTGGCAACCATAGCAGTTGGCTCTTGGTTAATTCTTAAGAGTCTGTGTCAGTGACAGTGACATACAGATCCAACGCCAGTTTGGTTATTGTCAATGTTAGACAATTTCCCTGCCGAGATAACATTAGGAATTTTTTATCGCTGAAACAGTCTTGGAAAAATCATTTTAACCTCTACAGATCTCCTTCTGCACCCCCAAAGTCATTAAAAAAAAACAATTTTGTCAGAAAAAAAAAAAATCATCCAAATAAAAGCCAACCGAGATACATAGAGACTTCTTACCAGTAAAACAACCAACGAAGATCCGCAAACCCTAAGAATACGTTCCTGCTTCTGTGGCTGGCTACAGAAAAACGGGTTAACATAACCGGTCCGAACCCGGCATATTACTAAAAAAAAAATCCTTTATATGAGGAAGGTTTCATTTCCGTGCCCCTTTAAGGTGAAGAGAAAACCCTAAAATCGGCCGACTCTATAGAGATTAGGGTTTTTCGTCGATTCGGTTTCCCTTCAATCATGAACAATCTTCCAGTAGAGATATCATTAGACAGGAGAAATCTCATATCACTTGATAAAAACAAATTTTCTGCGATGCATTTACTGCGACACACTCACAGTCATCATCATCATCATGATCATCAGAACAATGGTGGTATTGGCAGCTCAAAGGTAAGTAGTTTAGGTTTTATTTTCGTAGGTACGTCAGGAAAACAAAATGGTACATGTCATCCAGAACTTCATTATTGAGAATTTGATGAGAATGATATTACTGATCAAAATGAGCAATGCGTTCAAAACAAACTTAGATCTATGAATCATCCTGACTTTCGCACCAGTAAGAAGTACGTCATGATATTATTGGTTGGTTCTTGCAATGGTTTGATTTGTTTAAGTGAACCTACAGAGGAAGGCCTCCACGATCCAATCCATATATGTAATCCCATTACTGGAGAATGTTTATATTTTCAAGGATTTCTTGAAAATAATACTAATTATGGTGATGTTAATAGTATAGGTAGTGGTTTTGGTTAAATCGGCTCGAAAAGTTGCGCCCGGAGGACACCTACTATTCGGACCCTCGCTACGGATAAGGGGTACCCAAATTACTAAGGGGCACCCTAAGGACACCCCAAGGCAGCTGCTAAAGGCACCCCTACTCTGGAAAGGGGGCGCCTCATCTTCAACAATTCAAAAATCAAAAATTGGCGGGAAAATGGCAGCAGCGTACATGCAGAGTTGGAGTTGGATTTTTTGGCGGATTGAGTGAGATTCAATGGCCTAATTTCATTGGGGTGGACTCCCTAGAGCATAACAGGGTTCGTATGGGTGTTTAGATCGATCAACTTGGGCTGGAAATCGTGTTGGAGCAAAACAGAGGAGGTGAGGTTTCACGAGACTTTGTTTGAGTTATTCTCGGCAGTTACGGGAGATTTGAGGCAAGATAATCTTCCCTGGGATTCATATCAATCTAATAAAGGAATTGGAGTGACCTGTACGGCTCAGAAACGCGTGGAGAGGAGTTTGGAAAGTAGAAAAGTCCGAGACTTTCTGACGAAGAAAAAGAAAATTATATCGAGGTTTAGGGTTGTTGTTGGCTATAAAAAGGATTGCTGGGAGTCACAAAAGGGCTACGCAAACTTTGGGGAGGTTTAGAACAACACAGAGAACAAAATCACGATTTTCAGAGAATTGTTTCTGCTGGTGCATAACCAAGAACACGAAGAACAAAGGCCATCAGGAACAGTCGTTTTTTGGAGTCTTAGATTCAGCGACAATTCAACAGTGCATAAGTCGGTCTCTGTAACGGTCCATTGTAACAGCTTCTTTGTAACGCCATTACAGCGTTGCAAGCAGTCTGTTTTATTAATTTTCATCATTTTAATCATCTTTTGAGCCATAAACACATATTTTGAGATCATGATTAATATGAGGAGCTAAACCCCATTGCTGAGGCGATAGAGGAAGCTATTTTTCCAACAAAAAGTGGTATATTTTATTTTATTTATTTATTTGCAATTATTATATGATTATTTGCCTCGATTGAAAATTGTTTGAATGATTCTTGTTAAGCAATTGTGATTTCTTTTGATAGAGCATGCTTGGACTTAGGTTTTTGATGTTCTATGCTTCGGATTTACACTTGTTATTTTGAGAATCTACTTGTTGCAATAGTTTAGAATCAACTTGAATGAGAAAATTGCATGAATATAAATATTGGATTAAATCACTTTGAACTTGGAAAATAGTGGAATCTTAGCCTCAGTGTTTCTTTTAATATTGATAACATCTTTTTCAGAGTTTGCTATAATTTTTAGTGAGTTTTCTATTTTGTTTTAAATTTGAGTCTAAAAAATCCTACATAAGTCTGAGAGGAACGACATCTTTCTTACCACTTTACTACAACTTGTTAAAATCACATCATTTTTTGGCGCCGCCGACGCGGACTTGTTTTTAGGGTTTTAGATTTGTTTTTCTTTTTATTTTTTAGTTTTTTATTATTTTTGTTCTTTTTTACGTTTTTGGGTATTTATCTTTTGTCTAAGGTGTTCGGATCATAAAGAAAATTGAGCCAAGGAGTTTGGTGATTTCGTAAAGACTTGGAGCGAAAGATTAAAGAAAAAAGAACGGGAAAGAAGACGATTTTCTTTTAGATATTTTGTTTTTAGGGGTTGTTTATTTTTAGAAAAAAATAATTGTATTAGGGTTTATTATTTTTGTATTTTTTCTTTTCTTTTTGGACTTTGGACTTTTGGACTTTGGACTTTATTATTATTTTTACCCTACGGAAGGGTACTTTAAATATAAACTGTTTTTGAGAAGGAGGACAATTACGATATTGTCTCGCACCTTGATTCGTACACCGACATAGGAGTCGAGTGGCCGAGTCGACTACAACCGATTCATCCCCGTCCGGGAACGGGAGGTAAGATTCTAAACACTCGCGAATCTCGTCAGCGAGTTACTTGGACTCCTTCGTATGCTTATATGTTGAGGATTGAATACGGACATTTATTTTTCTAGTAAAGGGCAAGGCCTGGCCATACAAGATAAGGGTTCGGATTTCATCATCGTTCTCTTCTTGCCCGCCTTAGGAACACGTAACCTACGCGAACCTAAGCCTTAAAATTTTTACTAGAACAAGACCGATAGGGTAACGAGCTTAATAGGAAAGTCGTTCGAAAAATATTGGTTACTCTTTTAAGCACACTTCGAAGTTCATGAAGGTTTCTGTGAGTTGAATGCGTGAATGCGCCGAATTGTAATTTCGGTGAGGCCTTGGGTATCAAAGCTCCAACGAGCTTCCCTCGCCTCGATTCAACTCACTTTGACTCGGATTGATTCCAGAGGGGTTTGCTTAAATTGTAACGAATTCCCTTTCGAAAGTTTAGAAGCTGGTCTAGAAACAATCTAAGTGTAGCCATCATGCTTTTTGTTTGCTAGAAATCTCTAGGTTTGCTCTGGTTGAGTCGGCCTTGATTTGTGATTGCATAGAATCCCCTTCCTTATTTCTTTTGTATGACTGAACGTAAAAGAGACGCCCTAGGTAGATTTGTTAAAGAGAAACCTAGTAGTTCTAAGCGTCTCGATTACCTCAATTTAGAAAGTCCAATTTTTGAAGAGTCCGTTTTTGAACGTCCGTCTGGGGATACAATCCCTAATATTCCGATAGTGCCAGAAATGGCAACTTTGAAAGCCTTGTTGAACCCGACTAGGGATACTCGTCCCTCGTGTATCAGGTTAGCTGAAACGGAAGCAACTTATGAACTTAAACCTGGGACCTTGCAGCTGCTCCCAATCTTCTTAGGGAAATAAAATGAAAACCCCTATTTCCATGTTAGGGATTTTGAGGAAATTTGTAGTACCCTAAAGATTAGAAACCTTGATGATGATGCATTGAAACTCAGGTTATTCCCTTTTTCCTTGAAAGATAAAGCCAAATCGTGGCTATATAGTTTGGCTTCTGGTTCAATTGAAACATATGAACAACTTATATCTGCCTTTTTGAACAAGTTTTTCCCTAGGCACAAAACATCGTCTATTAGGACGCAAACGCACGTTTTCTCAACGGGAGGGAGAATCTTTGTATAGGTATTTGGAAAGGTTCAATGATTTATTAGCCCAATGTCCTCATCATGGTCTCGAAAAGGTTAGGTTAGTTCGAGATCCTTTATGAGGGTTTAGATTATTCCACTACAACCACGGTAGAATCTATGTGTACGGTGGGTTTGAAAACCAAAAAGTTGATGAGGCGATGACATATTTGCATGAAATCGCCGAAAAGACCCAACAATGTGAAAATAATAGGGAACCCCTAAAACAATTCTTCAGGCAGAGGAAACGTTAATAGGGTAGAAGGAGGCTATGAATCAGATGCCAAAATTGCCGCTATAGCGAAAAGGTTAGAAGCTTTAGAAGTGGGTCACACTAGTGGTAGATTGGAGCCTTTTTGGGAAGGCCCGAATAATGAAGAGCAAGCCAATGCTCTCTATAATAACACTAGATTTGATAACCGTTAAAAGTTTGACCCATATTCGAAAACCTATAATCACGGTTGGAGAAACCATCCGAACTTTTCGTGGTCTAAGTGCCAAAGTCAAGGTCGGTTTAGTAATTCTAATGCTCCCCAGGTTTTGGTTACACTAAGAATTCTTCACCCCGAGAAAATAAAACGACTAGCTTAGATGACTATATTAAGATGTTAGCAAAAACTCAGGATATGTTAGCACAAAACCAAATTAGTTTTCAACAGAAACCAAGCGGAGAACTTTCAAACTAATGCTCGAGCCTTGCTAAGTTAGAACTTCAAGTGGGCCAAATAGCTAAGACCTTAAGTGAGAGAGATAACGGAAGGTTCCCTAGTCGACTAATCCCAATCCTAGAGGAGTTCATGAAGTAGGTGCAAAAACATCGAATCGGTTGAATGCTATTAGAACCCTTAGGGAGCGGTAGAGTAGTAGACAATCAGGTAACCATGCCCGATAGTGAACATACTGTAGTTCACCCCTCAGGATCTCAACCCTTAGGACCACCACTAGCTGAAGGGACTGATAAAGTTTCTGATGATGTCAATTCTGTTCCTGAGAGGTCCGATTACGTGCCTAGAGCCCCGTTTCCCCAACTATTAGTACCAACAAAAAAGGAATCGCACTTTAATGACATATTGGAGGTTTTTAAGCAAGTTACCATAAACCTTCCTTTATTAGATGCAATTAGGCAAATTCACGCTTATGCCAAGTTCCTTAAGGATATGTGTACGCGAAAGCGAAAACTTAGCGTCCATAAGAAAGCCTTTTTAGCTAGTCATGTAAGTTCAATCATAGAACACCACAACTCCAAAGTACAAAGACCCAGGTTCCCCTACCATTGCTTGTACAATAGGTAAACACCGGGTAGAAAAAGCTTTACTTGACTTAGGAGCCAGTGTGAACTTACTGCCGTACCATGTGTACTTACAGCTAGGACTCGGTGAAATGAAACCTACTCAGATGACTTTTGTTACCTTTTTGTTACAATAAATAAACTCCAGAGCCTAGAAATTTTTGCTTATTAAGGATGGCACTAACCAATCTAAGTGGATGGAAGCATTTTGGTTGTAGGAGTTGAGGAACCAATCTGATTAGATGGCAACATCTAAAGAGTCTATTCATAAAAGAGCACGAGCTCGGGTGTTAGAAATAACATGATAGTTTCACCATATCTCGTTGAGTCCTTTCCACTTCTGTTTTTATTTTGTTTTCTCTTGAAACTATGCTTCTCTAAGTGATTAGGTGGGGCCCACGATTCAAGTTGTTACCAATGCTAGGGTGAAATAGAGTGATTGAGATACCAAAAAAAAAAAAAAAAAAAAGTGAGACCAGACCATCTAACCAACTGGAATAAATTCAATAAAGTCGACCACTTGAACCCTTGTATATGCCAGTTGTGTTGACCTAGAGTTAGGTTTATCGACCTTTGGTTCCCTTGTATATGCCGGTGTGTTGATATTAGTCGACTAGTATCTCAGTCCATTAGGATAGGTTCATTTTGGCGGAGGCCTTGAGACAGAGATATGGGAAACACCAATCACTTAGTAAACATCAAAACCATCTATGTTTTTCTCTATATCCATCTTCTTGATCTATCCATGTGATTAGTTTTGACTCGGGTATTGATGTCCATAGTGAGACTATCTCGAGTAGAGCTCGTGACTTATATATGAATTTTAGTATGCTTGAGTGCAAACTCGTGTACAACAATTGGAATTTCGCATCAGGGTACTTCCTCCTGTAGTCAATAAGTATGCCAACCAAGGAGATTCTTTAGTGCCTTCAAGGTTCTCGCGTAGATAGTTAGGGTCCTGAGTAAAGGTTTTGTGGGTACACCTCCGGTAAACCCTCCCGAGACTATAACTCGGCCACTAGGGCCACCTAGGGGTTTAAAGGCTTATTGCATACGCTAAATGCAATCGACGATGCTGCTGACAGTGAGTTAGGATTTTATTTTTATTTTATTTTTGCTCGAGGACTAGCAAATAATAGGTTTGGGGGTATTTGATAGACACATTTTTGTGTCTAAATTGTCTCAATTCTTTATATTGATAGTGCTCATTTTTGTACTTAATATGGTGTTTTATGCGTGTGTAGGTATTTTTGGCCAATAAACATTTTTGGAAAAATCGGCTCGAAAAGTTGCGCCCGGAGGACACCTACTATTCGGACCCTCGCTACGGATAAGGGGTACCCAAATTACTAAGGGGCACCCTAAGGACACCCCAAGGCAGCTGCTAAAGGCACCCCTACTCTGGATAGGGGGCGCCTCATCTTCAACAATTCAAAAATCAAAAATTGGCGGGAAAATGGCAGCAGCGTACATGCAGAGTTGGAGTTGGATTTTTTGGCGGATTGAGTGAGATTCAATGGCCTAATTTCATTGGGATGGACTCCCTAGAGCATAACAGGGTTCGTATGGGTATTTAGATCGATCAACTTGGGATGGAAATCGTGTTGGAGCAAAACAGAGGAGGTGAGGTTTCACGGGACTTTGTTTGAGTTATTCTCGGCAGTTACGGGAGATTTGAGGCAAGATAATCTTCCCTGGGATTCATATCAATCTAATAAAGGAATTGGAGTGACCTGTACGGCTCAGAAACGCGTGGAGAGGAGTTTGGAAAGTAGAAAAGTCCGAGACTTTCTGCCGAAGAAAAAGAGAATTATATCGAGGTTTAGGGTTGTTGTTGGCTATAAAAAGGATTTCTGGGAGTCACAAAAGGGCTACGCAAACTTTGGGGAGATTTAGAACAACACAGAGAACAAAATCACGATTTTCAGAGAATTGTTTCTGCTGGTGCATAACCAAGAACACGAAGAACAAAGGCCATCGAGAACGGTCGTTTTTGGAGTCTTAGATTCAGCGACAATTCAACGGTGCATAAGTCGGTCTCTCGTAACGGTCCATTGTAACAGATTCTTTGTAACGCCATTATAGCGTTGCAAGCAGTCTGTTTTATTAATTTTCATCCTTTTAATCATCTTTTGAGCCATAAACACATATTTTGAGATCATGATTAATATGAGGAGCTAAATCCCATTGCTGAGGTGATAGAGGAAGCTATTTTTCCAACAAAAAGTGGTATATTTTATTTTATTTATTTATTTGCAATTATTATATGATTATTTGCCTCGATTGAAAATTGTTTGAATGATTCTTGTTAAGCAATTGTGATTTCTTTTGATAGAGCATGCTTGGACTTAGGTTTTTGATGTTCTATGCTTCGGATTTACACTTGTTATTTTGAGAATCTACTTGTTGCAATAGTTTAGAATCAACTTGAATGAGAAAATTGCATGAATATAAATATTGGATTAAATCACTTTGAACTTGGAAAATAGTGGAATCTTAGCCTCAGTGTTTCTTTTAATATTGATAACATCTTTTTCAGAGTTTGCTATAATTTTTAGTGAGTTTTCTATTTTTGTTTTGAATTTGAGTCTAAAAAATCCTTCACAAGTCTGAGAGGAACGACATCTTTCTTACCACTTTACTACAACTTGTTAAAATCACATCAGTTACAGTCCACAAACCAACGAGTACAAGGTTGTTAGAATCTTATACAGAGGATTCGGCCTTTGTGGAGGAGATATACAAGTATACACTCTTGGTGGAGGCAGCGGGTGGAGAAATAAAGTGGTTATCACGACCTCGTTACATTATTCGCTTGGTGTCTTTTTTAATGGAGCTCTTCTTTGTTGGAATTCGCGGAGAAAAAATATAATGGTCTTTGATTTGTCAGATGAAACGTTCCATGACCTCGAGGGACCTTTTTCGGATTGAAGTTCCATGCGCACTTATATTTTCAGATCATTTGGAGAGTGGTTGTGTGTTAGTGGAATTGCTCTTACAATGAGTGGTTGATTTGGTTGTACTCGAGTAAGATGATTGGAATAGCTATGAAAGCTCTCACGATCGGACACTCTTTATTTATAACCCGCAAATATGGAAAGGATTGGGATATAGAATTATTTCGAAGCGATTCCTCATACAAATTCCCAAATTGATAATTTTTGTTCCGGACATTTAATTTTATTTTTGCTGATTTTGGGGAAGCCCCGCTTCAACATTTTTCTCCCATTTGTGTAACTCTGTAATTCTTGGTTTATGTAGAATCGAAAACAAGATCGATTGTCTGGTACTTTGTCAACAGGGTTACCCTTTATCCTTTTCAGAGAAAAAACTATATAATTAGAGTGTTGTAATTTGGTTGTTTCCAACAGAAACACTTGAACAGTCTTGGAATAGAAAGAAGAGTGCAAATTAAAATACGGGTTGGTGGATAAACCGTTAATTTGTACGGTTTTACCTGCAAACAAAAAGATTTAACCAATAGGACCAGCGGGTTAGAAGTTATAAGACGCAATTTCCTAAAACTGCCGCTCGACTTTATATAGAAGGCATGTATGTTTATATATATGAAAGGTAACTTTGAGCTGAATCCGTTTAAGCTAGCATTCATGGACAATCTCCCAGTTGAGATATCATCAGACATATTGTCTCGATTACCAGTTGATACACTCTTGGAATGCAAACGAGTATGCAAAACATGGCGGAATCTCATATTACATGATAAAACCAACTTTGTCGCGATGCACTTACTGCGACACAATCACAATCATCATGATAACAACAATGGTATTGGTATTGGCAGATCAGAGGCAAGTCTAGGTCTTATTTTCTCAATGAAGTCCGTAAAATCTACATGTCACCCACTTTACTATGGTGAGTTTGATGAGAATAATATTACTGATCACAATGAGCAGTGCCTTCAAAACACGCTTAAACCGATCAATCATCCTCTCATCCGAACCAATCAGAAGTATAACGTGAAATTACTAATTGGTTCTTGCAATGGTTTGATTTGTTTGGCCGAACCTAGAAAGCAGGCTGATCCAATCCATATCTGTAATCCTATTACTAGAGAATGTTTGAATCTTCAAGGATTTAATAAAAATAATGAGTACGATGATGTTACTAGTATACATAGTGGTTTTGGGTATAGTCCTCGAACCAACGAGTACAAGGTTGTTAGAATCTTATACAGAAACTATTCTAATAGAGGAAATATACAAGTATACACTCTTGGTTCTGTCTGCGGTTGGAGAAATACAGGGGTAATCACGGCCTCGTTACAATCACTGCGTAGTGTCTTTTTTAATGGAGGTCTTCATTGGTGGGCGTTGGGTAGAATTAACATAATGGTTTTCGACTTGTCAGATGAAACGTTCCATGTCCTTCCAGGACCCTTTTCGGATTGTGGTTACATGTACACTTACATTATCAGATCATTCGGAGAGTGGTTGTGTGTTGGTGGAATGAATTATGAGAACTCTTCTAATTGTTTAGATATATGGACATATAAGAAGACATCTAATTTGGAGAAGCGTATGGAAGCTACAGATGACAAGGGTGAGTCATGGAGTTGGTTTAAGGAGTTCAGTATCCACCTTAATTCATCCGCTTGGTATTATCATCCAATCGCCCTTACAAAGAGTGGTTTGGTTGTACTCGTGCATGATGATCGTAATCGCCGAAAAAGCTCTAGGGATTCACGGACACTCTTTTGTTATAACCCGCAAACTGCAACTATGAAAACGCTTGGGATTTGGAACTTTTTCGAAGCAATTCCTCATGCAAACAGCTTTGTTTCATTGAAAGCTTTAGGAGAAACAACATGTAAGAAAAGAAAGAGAGCATCAACTTCATCAAGTGGTGCTCAAAGATTAGCTAGCCTTAACTCCTAAACCCTAGGAATATATTGAACTACTGAATTCAGTATAGTATTAATTTGCTGCATCAAGTTTGAACTTTATGAATCTATATTTATTATGTTAGTGTTCTTTTCCTTTTCTTAATGTCTGGTTCCATATTCTAAATGTGTATGGAACCGGAGGTCAATTTTAGGACTGATTCAATGTCCAAGATTAGTGCTACTGCTATCTAGATTAAAGTTTGGGGTGGTGATTTTCTCTCCAGGTTGCAAAATAAAACCTATACCCAATTGTCTATTCAATATTCCAAAAAATCTCTTTCCAATCTTGCAATCACTGAAAAGTTGAGTTCGGCTTGGGTAACACAATCATTTGCTTGTAAAGTGTAGAACCAAACCTTTAAATTTTGTTCCATCCTCATTCATTTTTAGCCGATGGATTTCCACTGCTGCCAATGGATTCTTCAAATCGTGATGCACAAAGGTTGTCAGCTCGTTTTCATGTGATTGACAGAGACGTGTTGCGATGATACTGAAAAAATGATCGGATGCACAGCGCACTTAATGGAGGTGAAAACGCAATATTCCATTTAAAATACACGTGAAGGTTAATTTGCAACCGGCTCCCAATGCTATTTTTTATGTCTGCTTATTTACCTTTTACCCCTTGATTTTATTTTTTGCTTAGTCAGATGCCTGTCTCGCATTTCTTTCTATATCGCGGACTTGGTGATATATTAGAAAAATAATTCTTCACTTCAAGTTGGTGCAACCATCGTGGTGGGCCAAATGAAGGGGACTAGTGGACCAAATTTAAAATTAAGGTGGGACAAATATAAAATCTATAGTAAAAGTAAGCCTGGCAAATTTAGGGGCGCCAAACGAATTAGGGGCGACACAAAATGACAAAATAGGTCATAATCGGAAGGTTAATCAATAATCGGAAGGTTAATCCATAATCCCGTTTTTTTAATGGCCAAATTATCCTTTACAATCGGTAGGTAACTATACAATCGGTAGTTAATCAACAATCGGAAGTCAATTTAGTTTATATAGCTTCCGATTATAAAGTATCTCCAAAATAAAATCCTCTATCTTTTGAATTTTGATTATCCTATAATCGGTAGTAAATAAAGTTATCTTGACTCCCGATTAAAGTAGACCTTTGGCAAAAATGCTACCATAATCGGTAGGGAATTTAGGTTATATAACTACCGAATATAGAGTAGCCCCAAAATGAGATTTTGCAAAAAATCCTCTTTTTTTGAATTTTGGTTGAGCCTATAATCGGTAAGAAAGGAAGAGCTATCATGACTTCTGATTATACAGTCGCTCTCTTTGCAAATATCCGACCATAATCGGTAGTCAAGATAGTTCATATAACTACCGAATATAGAGTAGCCCCAAAATGAGATTTTGCAAAAAAAAATCCTCTTTTTTTTTATAGCGTACCGACATTGTATTCATACCACGTCCATGCCCGCACCGATCTTTTTCAACTGCATTGGTTGAGCCTATAATCAGTAGCAAATGAAGGTATCCTGACTTCCGATTATACAGTGGGTCTCTTTACCGAAATCCTAGCATAATCGGTAGTCAAAGATAGTTCATATAACTACCGAATATAGAGTTGCCCCAAAATGAGATTTTGCAAAAATCCTCTTTTTTTCTAATTTGGTTGAGCCTATAATCGGTAGTCAAAATAGTTCATATAACTACCGAATATAGAGTTGTCCCAAAAATGAGATTTTGCAATCGGTAGCTAACTAAACTACCGATTATGAAGGGTCATACAAGTATTTCATCCTATTTTGTCTTTTGTGTCGCCCCTAATTCGTTTGGGGTCGCCCCTAAAAATGCTAGCAAAGTAAGGGGCTTCTTATGATTTTGTTGATTTTGGGGGGGGCTGGGTCAGAGTTTGTCTACCCTTGGCTCTCCCTGGAACCATGTATGTGAAGAATTCAAAACGGGTGAAAACTGAGTTTTGCACTTGGTACATTGGGGCGGAAGAAACTTTAAAATATCGGTGAAAAAAAGGAATTTCCCTCAAAACACTCAACGTAGTTAGTCGATCTCGTGATTTAACGGCCACTTAGCCACCGATCGTTTCACTGTTTGCCGATATTTGTGCACATATTTGCTAACTATTACGTTTGAACAAGTACATATTTTTTGCCCCAACCCAACATAAAATATTTTCGTATCGTTTAATGTATTATGTATTTTTTGGGCTGCAAAGGTATGTGAAAAGCATTGAACGTGAATTAACGAATTCCTGGTTTTCCCGTATTGCGCATATTTGACTTCGCATTTCACATGAAACATTTGCCGCGAAAAAAAGAACTTTGCAACCAAAATATGACTATCAAAGTATCAATGGCCACAAAGAGATTACAATGATGATAATCTAGATATTACAACATGTGAACATACACAACTGATTCCTTAAACAGACTACAATTGTAACTTCTATTAACAAAATCAAGCCCACATAACAAATTCCAACTCTATCAAAATAGAGTGACTTCACCATTTTTTGTTTGTTTGGAAGAAACGTTCACATTCAGAATCTATCAAGCGTCGCATCCTTCATCTGGTTCCACGAAGAAACCATTTCTCCAGTAATTATGAAGCGTCGCATCCTCATCGGGTTCATGGAATTCACCGGGACCCGCCGCCGCCCGGGAATGGTTTAAGGTTCAAGAACCAATCTAGGATGGAACTGGAACCAGTCAAATCCAGTAAAAAGAAGAAAAAGAAATTCGACTTAAACGCCATTACCTATTACTGATGTGATTTTAATTGTTGTTGTAGAAAGTGGTAGTAAAGATTCGTTCAACTCAGAATTGTAAAGATTTGATTTCAGACTTAAAACTAAAATATGTACACAAGATTGTCACGATAACGAGAGGTACTGAGACTCGGGATTCCACCATTAATCACATTCAATTGGTTCGTATATTGATTCATAACACTTCTAGCTCTTTTATGGACTCTATTTCTTTTCCAAAGGTATATTTTGTAAAAGATTAATTTTAAATCATAAGCATGACGTATCAAAATCTCTAAGTCTAAGCATATGTCATCAGACAAAATCACAACTAATTAGTAAAAATCATAAATTAATTAAATCAATGCAAAAAGTCATGAAGAATCATTATAATTACCAACCAATTTTGAAACGTGGCTTCCTCTGTCGTCCCAGTGTTGGGGTTTAGCTCCTCATGTCGAAAACACACCCAAAAGATAGAAACATGGCTCAAAAGGTGTTTTTATTGGAAAATAATATAATGCAGCGAGTTTGTAAAAGAGATAATTGTTACAGAACCAACTGTTACGGAACTCATTGTTACAGAGTTGTTGCGAACTTGAACTAGTTGTTGGAGAAATTGTTACAAAAGATATGGAATTCAAAAGAAAAGGTACCAGTTTCTGCGACTGTCCCTTAGTGTTGTTCTTCTTCTTCTTCTCCGGTACTCGCCTGCAGCTTTTGTTCTTGACTCTGCAACTTCCCGTACTTCTCTTAACAACCCCCAAAACTCCCCCAAAGTCTCGACACCCCGTTGTTGTACTCTAACCACCCTATATATACTCCACGGACCAATCAAATCACGGTGAAAACTCCGGTTTCTTTCAACAAAAGTCTCGACAATTTTACTTTCCTATTTCTTCTCTTATGCGGTTTCCAGCTCTTTCCAAACTCTAAAGATAGAATGAAATCTGTAGAGAATATTTCTTTCTTTCCTCCCACGTATCTTTCTTACTTTCGAACCCAACATCGGATAATATCTTCACGTCCCATGCTTTACTTCAAATCGATATCTGGCCCTGTTTAATCGTATTAGATAATCATACCAACTCTTTTCAACCCTAAATAATCCAGTCCGATCAAAATCTGGGCTTGAATCTCTCACATGAAACATCATTCTTCCCGTCAACTACCGCCTCCCCTGTTTTGCTCCAAACCAATAAGACAACCCAATTTGATCGAGTCAGATGGACCTACCAACCCTGTTTAGGCTTAACAGGCTTATCTAAAGAAAATCCAGCGATTGAATCTCCTTCTAATACGCCCAAACATCAAACCCTAACTCTGCTAGTCGCTTCTCAAAATTTCCCGCCAAAACTCATTTTTCAAACCGTGAAGAAGATAGGATGCCCACTAACCATATTAGGGGTGCCTTTAGTAGACGCCTTTTGGGATGCCCTGGGGTGCAAATAACGATGGGTTACCCCTTATCGACTGGGTTCCCCTTATCCATAGTGAGAGTCCTAATAGCAAGTGTCCTCCGAGTGCGCTTTTCGACAACTTTTCGAGCGGATTTTTTCAAAAATGATTATTGGCCAAAAATACCTACACACACATAAAATAACATAATAAGTACAAAAATAAGCACTATCAATATATAGAATCGAGACAAATCGGACACAAAAATGTGTCCATCAATTAAAAGCACCATATGAGCAAATCCACGCTCTCTTATTGTTTATCTTTCGCTTCCTCTAATTAATATGATTCATACCCTTCTCCTAACAAAAGTATCAGAGCCGAGGGAAACTAGGGTGGCCAAATAATTGCTTAGCCCTCTTGTTAACAGATGACAAGCACCTGTACTTCTATTTATAAGTTTTTGATGCTTCAGATCATATAAAAGACACTCTTGTTATCAGGGTTTGCAATCAAAGTTACCATGGTAACAAAGCATTCAATATCCATCGTTAGATGAAAAACCTGATTCAACCAAGCTAATATCTTTCAACCGTTAGATCGAACTTAGGTTGTTACACACAAATAAAATGTACCCTCATTTAGGTTTATATAGCCTTACCTAAGCGTGTACACCATGTTGGTTCACAAATAGTTAACCGAGGTTATCCATATGATTAATCTCATATCAACCTTATTCATCTTAACCATAACTAGTTCAAATGACTCAAATGAAACTAGTTAAAGAGTTGTTCATTTTTTTAGAAAACACAATTGAAATCAAATCGGTTTGATTCACTTGAATCAATCATGAACATTATAGCCACGGTTTGCAAAGATTGCATTCCTTATGATTTAAATGTTTAAGTTCATGGACTTGACCTATTTGACAAAGTAACCAGCTTAAGTATGCGTACAGGTATGCGTACTTAAGCAAACCGGTTTTGAGTTTGTAAAGTTTCCAAACTCAGCAGAAATTGTTGGTTCAAAAACTTCCGCAAGTATGCATACAGGTACGCATACTTAACCTGTCTCCTTCACTAAATCCGTATACACACATATGCATACTCTTGGCTTCCAGTTTATGGACTTAAACATTAATGTGCGAACACACTATATTTGCTTATCTCCAAAGATGGTTACATCATAAAATCTTTACTTCAATCATTAAAACATTCTTCTATAATGTTAATAGCTGTTTTCACACACTATCAACATCAAAGCAATTTTCAAGATATTGAAATAATCATTATTGAAACCTTCCAAGTCTTACACCAAATGATTGTATCACACAAACCATGTAAGATGTTACTCGACAATTTTATCATGATATAAGATGAAATTGGTTGAAGCGAAAGCTTACCAACACATATTTCAAGAAATATGTAAGCGAGATATACTCAGCTCGAAATCTCAAATGTGTATAGAGAAAACTATATCGTAACACGACTTATGTCTCAATATAGGAGATAGTAGAAATAGACTTTCCAAGTGATAGATAAGTTCAAGTCTCCACATACCTTTTGTCGAAGAAGTTCCACAAGCTCCCATTAGTAGTTCGTCTTCAAGAGATGCTCAACTACACTATCTATGTCCTAGTCCGAGACATCTACAAATAGGCTAGAAATCAAGAATTATAGTTTTGATCACTAACATTGACAAACATGCTTGAGATAGCAATGCATGTGAGTTTGACCGAGCAATGCTCTAACAGCCATGACTTCTTTATGCTTCCAACATAGAAGACAAATTGATTGTGTTATCATGGAGTCTTTTTGGTCTTGCAACTTCTTCCTCCAGTGTCTTAATATTTTCAAGAGCATGGGCTAGTTTGTCCTCAAGTGGATTTTCTTTGAAGGAAACAGACTCTTCTTTTTCCTTATTAACTAAGTGTTGATAGTTAATCCTTGCTTCGGTTTAAAAAAGTTTTTTGTTCCACAAATAATGTTTCCTACTGAGATTCTCAAACTCAAGAGTTTTTGAGTTAAATCTTTATTTGGAGACCTTAAGGAGATATCTGGAATTTTGATATCCATAGAAGAAGCCATAAAATATTTTTCTTAGTTTCCTATTTTCTCTGCTGAGAGGAGCAAGAATTCCAATTACATTTGCGGTAGGCAGTATTTTTGTGGAGACAACACCTAGTAATGAGGAAAATTCAGATAGATCATCTTCAACATCCTGATCAATTTCTGAGTCACCATCTTCAGAAATCTCATCAAGTTGCTTTTGAGGCGGAGTTTGCCAATCACGTAATCCACATTATAAGGATCATACTGTTCAGTTGATTTACGGAAGACGTCATTTTGAGGTGTTGATCTTTCATCCTTGTTCACGTTAATTGAATCACTCATTAGATTCATTTTCTTATAGGTTGGATCGCACCAAACACAAATTGTTAGATCTTTTCGTGTTTGCCTGCTCTGATACCAATTGAAAAGACGAGGGTACCCAAATATACCTCAATCTAAAACTTTTCCACCTATAAGTCCTTTCTCCGAAAGTGATTTTCTAGGACTGAGTCGAGACAATACAACTAATCGGTTCACACTTCGTGTGATCGTCTATGGATACGATATCGAGATAATACGACAATAAGATAACTTGTGTGATTGACTATGGATTCGAGATCGAGACAATACAATAACAAAGTATGATTACTTGATAATAGATTCGGACTTAACCAAACACAATAGGACTGCTATCAAGTAATTATGAATTAACTTTTGTGTAATTTACTTTAAATTATAATAACAACAATTATAATTGAGGAAAATAAAAGTAAATGACACAACAAGATTTTGTTAACGAGGAAACCGCAAATGCTAAAAAAAAACGGGACCTTGTCCAGAATTGAATACTCTCAGGATTAAGCCGCTATACAAAATCTAAACCAACTACGTATAGTTGAGACCAAGCAACTAAATCTATAGTTCACCAAGTTTTGTCTGTATCCCTGCGCCTCCAACTTGCAATAAGTCACGCATTTGGAACAATTCCTTTGGTTCGTATTCCAAACAGTAAAGGAACAACAAATCTGTTCGGTAACAAGTCTTTTCAAACAACGTGATATGAGTTTGACAAAAGGCTCTTCCGTTTATCCCAATAAACTCCTTTGGGGTTCTTAGTTCAATCTATTCAACCATTACCAAAGTAATCGTTTAGAATATGCAATCAATAATAGGATCTGATCAAGATACTAAATATTGATGTCGATCTACACAACTAACCAATCCAATCTATGCAATAATAATAATGACAAAAATAAAATAAAATTGGTTTTTTGATTTGTTTGTATAAGTAATCGTACGTATGGAATCACATTACTTCTCGCATCTAACTATCATGCTCACACTTCATTTTCATGTATTTTCTATTATCTCGTCAAAATTAAATCATTCAGGAGGTTGATGCACTCCAGGAGGTCCCATGTTCGAGTCCCCGATGGCGCAGTATTGCAGAATTTGAAATCGAAGGTAGAGTTAGTTTGCCCCTCTTGCGACATAATCAACCCTACTATCCACTTCGGCTCCCTTGGATGGTTCCTCATGAGGCTCGCTGGTAGACTAGCACGGCAACCTATTCAACTAATGTAATAGCACGGTGTTGGAGCCTTGCTTGTTAGGCATCCAATCATTTAGTGACCGGATAGTGACCGGATAAGATGAAAAAATGAAAAATAATGTCCGCATAAGATATAAGATCAGCCTTTGACCGAATGCACTATTACTGAGCGAACTCTCTAAATATGTGGAGTACCATCTTAACTTATTGTGCGATTATTATGAAGTTCAACTGTCATGAAATTTAATGATTATCCTAATTTACGTTATTGCATTGTTTTTCTAATAGATATAGATGAATTTTTTTTGTCCATAAAATCTTATACTGGATGAATTTTTGTCCGTGAATTTACAACTCTCTAAATTTTTCTCCAGTTTGTCCATAAAAATACCTTGCATTTTTAGGGGAGACCCCGAAATAATTAGGGGCGACACTAAAAGACAAAAAGGTCACCCAAACGTAAATCTAAGCTACCCCTTATCTTCGATTTTTCGAAATGGCCAATATGCCCTTATATAATCGGTAGCCAACACCATAATCGGTAGGTAAACATACAATCGGTAGGTTAAAATGAAACTATACCTACCGATTATTGTGTAGATACTTCGGCTAATAATCCCTTTTATAATCGGTAGCTTATCCAACTCGTAAGACTACCGATTATAAGGAGCCCCGTATTCAACCATGGCCAAATTCCATAGGTTTTGAGGGGTGCAGGGCCAACCATAACCGCTTGGCTTGAGCTGTGGATGTAGCCATAATCGTAAGCCAAATAGGTTCCACAACCTACCGATTATAGGTTGCCCCAAAATGAGTTTTTTCTAAAATCCTTCAGGTGATGAATTTTGAAATCTGCCATAATCGGTAGTCTACCCAACTTAATAACCTACCGATTGTAAGGAGCCCCAGATCCAACCCTTGCCATATTCCATAGGTTTTGAGTGTACAGAGCCAGCCATAGCCACTTGGTTCGCGTTTTGGATGCAGCGTTAATCGGAGTTAGATATATTACCAAACCATCCGATTATGGGTTGCCCCAAAATGAGTTTTTTCTAAAATCCTTCATGTGATGAATTTTGAAATATACCATAATCGGTAATCTATTCAACTGAACAAACTACCGATTATAAGGAGCCCCAGATCGAACCCTTGCCAAATTCCATTGGTTCCGAGGGTACAGGGCCATGCATAACCATGTGGTTCGTGATTTGGATGTAGCCATAATCGTAAGCCAAATAGGTTCCACAACCTACCGATTATAGGTTGCCCCAAATTTAGTTTTTTCTATAATCCTTCATGTGATGAATTTTGAAATCTACTATAATCGGTAGTCTACGCAACTTAATAACCTACCGATTGTAAGGAGCCCCAGATCGAACCCTTGCCAAAATCCATAGGTTAAGAGGGTACAGAGCCAGGCCTAACCATGTGGTTCGTGATCTGGATGTATCCATAATCGTAAGACAAATAGGTTCCACAACCTACCGATTATAGGTTGCCCCTAAATGAGTTTTTTCTAAAATCCTTATTTGCGAAATGTTTAATTTGCAATCTGACATAATCGGTAGATGATAAAACTTATATCCTACCGATTATAAGTGGTCAGGGATGCAACCATTGACAAAAACTATAATATTCGGTAGCCAAAACAATAATCGGTAGTTTCACTCAATAATCTAAGCAAACTCTCATAATCAGAGGGTGGGGTCTATATATTAGTGTTTGGAAAAAAAATTTGACTCATCGCGAGGTAACTCCCGATTGAGTGAGAGAAGAAGAAGAAAAAAAAGAAGAAGAAGTGGGTATATGTTGCCAACTTCCGATTTTTGCCAACTTCCATAAACATGGATGGGTACGAAGAAGGACGTGAAGTTGTTGAAGTTCAAGGTTCACTACCGTTTAGAGATGACGATTTGGGGTATATGTTGAATGATCCAAACTTTGATGGAGATGAAACCCTAGACGACGCTTTCATGGAAGAAAATGGAGAATAACCCGAGATCGAAGCTAACGATTCATCAAACATACGGGTATGTTGTTAACAAACTCTAATACCCATGTTATCCATGTTACGTGCGTTTGTGTGTGTTTTCGAACGTGAAAATTCGATTTCTGCATGCATTGAATGACATGAACGACATATATTCGGTAGTTAATTTAGTAACATATCTACCGATTATCAATAATCGGCATATTTTGATGTATTAATATGCCGAATATGAAAAAATCCCCAAATTGAAAGCTTCAATTTCTCACAATCGGAATTTTATACATGAATAAACGTCCGATTATTGATATATAATAATCGGTTGGTTTATGAATTTATAGTCCCTCCGATTATTGAAGCTTTTACACGTTTGGAAGAATTGTTCATTTCTGTATGTCGTTAATCGGTAGAATATATTCGTACATGACTACCGATTTATCATAATCGGTTACGTTGTATAGTATTAAATCTCCGATTGTATTACAATCGGTTACTTATTATCTAAACTTCCATCCGATTGCTAATGCATAACTTGTTGTTGTTGTGCGTAGGCTGTTGTAGTGGTTGATGACGATTATTATTTGAGGCCTGATACTTCCCTACACTATGCAAACGATTTGGTATGGTCATGAATTATCTTTTCTTTTTCCAATCATGTATATTAGATGGTTAAAGATATTTATTATTTTTGTTTTGTAATATGCCCATTTAGATATTTGGAAGTAAGAAGGAGGCCAAGGAATGGCTTATGAACAAGGCAAAAGAGAAGATGTGCGTGGTAGTTCAGAACCGTTGCGTTAAGAAGATTCGGTTTGAAATGGTATGTGAGCGAGGTGGGGAGAAGAAGAGTCACGAGGGAAAGAATAATAAGTATGTAAGAAAGACGGAGAGAAAGAAATACCGAACTCATACAAAGAAGATTGGATGCCCATTTAAGATTGTCTTCTATAAGCTGATAAACACGTAAATGCTACATTTTATACCCATATTTATATTAGCTAGGACTCGATATTATGGCTAATAACACTATTTTAATGCTTTTGTAGAAAGTACAAGTGAATTCGGCTCATTCGGAGAACAAATGGTTAAACGGAGGCAAAATGACATTTTGCAGATACCAAACTGACTCACGGCACCAAAAGAGACAGGTCTTGAATTAGTAGTGGTCGGCCTTGTTATTTATTACTTTTGTTGGTCGCAGCCAACTCAACATATTTCAGGCAAAGGTTCAAGCATGTTAAAGCACTGAAATGTTAGAAAGTAAGTGGGACTTGATGGTGCCGAGAGATGTAAAGCAATGATGATTGAGGAGATAGGTGTCACGTGTTCAGTTACCCACCATTTCATTTCTTATCAACCAGAAGAAATTCTCGAGAAGCATCTAATGTTCTTATCAAAGCAGGGGACAGAACAACTCCGTTTCTTTGTGAAAGCATAAGAAATTCTCATTTTTTATTAAGCAGAGAGTAAAGGCCGTGAGAACAAATGGGCATTCCTTTGCAGAGAGAAAAGATATTTGTTGGCTGGTTTCGTAACAGACAGAGAGGAAGAAGGGTTTGCTGCTGTTCATATATGTGAATCAGTAGAAGGATTTTGAGCTCGATAAAGCAAAGGAATTCAGGTGATGATAGCTGGTGGTGTTTGCGACTGCCTCAGTCCATAATGGAAGAACACACAGCAACACGAAGTGAATGTGAAGGTTTTCGGTGGACGGCGTGGTGTCGATACGGAACGAATGGAGCTGCAGGTGGTGATCAGTGGTGTTGGCAGAAAAGTCGTTGGTGCTGGTTTGTAGTTTACAGAGCAAGGACTGAAACTGGGGCTTATCTGAAGTCCTGCGACAACAGACTTTGGCAGTGGTTGGAGTTGAACTGTTGATTAGGTTGAGAAAGTGCAGATGGTGTTGTGGTATTTGCTCCGGTCTGATAAGGAGTTAGGAGATGGTCTGAATTGTGCGAGGGTGAATTGGATGAACTGGTGTAATCGGTGAGTGCGAGTGGCGGAGGTGCTTAAAGGGTCGAGTAGAGAATAGAAAGTGTTGTCGCCACTGTCGTTAACTGGTTGGATGAATGGAGAGGATTAAAAGCTTGTTTTGTGTCTGACGGGTACGAGGAATAATGGGTTCTCAATTATGGATTTGAATTCGCTTTTGGTTTGGTGTGGACTGGAATTTCAACAATGAAATGGACTGCAATTTGGTGCTGCAGTCAGTGCGTGGAGGAGTTGAGTTGCCGGAGTAAGCTGTGACCCACATCTACACGGACAGAGATATCCAGCGGTCAGATCGAGAGGCTATGTTAATTCATCTTAGGCTGTTTTGTTGGAGGTGGCTACGGTGATGAAATTTAAATGGCCAAGGAATATAATGGGTGTTTTGGGTCGGATTAAGGAAAGGCCTGAAGTTGGATTTGTATTGGCGCATATTGACTAGGCCTTGGCATCTGCTAGGTCTTAGTGAAAGTCTTTGGAGCAGACTATAAATCCTAACAGAGACAGACAAAAAGGGGAGGCCGGTTTAGGGCATATCTTTTGGCTTTTCTCGGTTGGTGACAGACAGAGAGAGGGAGAAGGTTGGAAGCCGGGGCTAGAGGATTGAGTTCTGGAGGCGACGAACAGCCGTGAAGGCAAGAACAGCCGTGAAGGCATGAACGGAAGAACAAGAGATCAAAGGGAAAGGCGACGATTCGGTGACAAGGGTTTACTCTTTCCTCTATTTTTCTTGTACTTGTTTTTTGTGGGTTTTGAGAAATCCATATTTATGAGTTGCTAAACTTTTTAGCTAGGGTTTTATGTTGAAACCACTTAGAGCATTAGACCACTTTCGATTTGAATACATATGGTTTTAAGGCTATTATGATTTGAATAAATTAATTTCATGATTTTATATATTGATTTTAGCGATGATATGAGTTGTTGCTTCGCCGGTTCCGTACAATACAGTAACCTATGTGCTTCATTTATAGGATTGCAAATTTATTTGTCTACATATTTGATATCCCATGCTTGGGTTAAATCCTTTGATGGGTTATGCTTAGAATAGCCAGGTATTATTGGTGAACCTAAATTTAGTTTTGTATGATTTTCTCGCTAACGCAATTTGATGGTGCATGCTTGGGTTTAGACTTTTGATGTGCTATGCTTAGGGTGTCCTAGTGATATTTGCGACTCTAATACATATAATAGGCGATGTCAATAGAACGAACGATAAATAATTATTCATGAGTTATGTTTCATTTCAGTAATTGAACAGAAATAGTGGTGGATACGATAAAACCCTGGTTATTGTTTTTCCCATTGATTTTATTTTATTTGTTTGATTTATTTTCTTTATTTTTATAATTCAAAAATCCAAAAACTTCATTGCTGGTTAATTGATTGAGAGTATTGATTATTTGTATTTCCACCGCTCCTTGTGGGAACGACCCGTACTTGCCTCTGTCTACTTGTTGGACACCGTGCGATTGCGGTTTATTATATAGGCATCTCCGGATCCTATCATAAGCCCAATGGTAGGGAAAGTAAAAATTGGAAAATGTCTAAAGTTGCTAATGGTTGTCACAACCACGATGATCCGAACACTCTTATTGGACATGTAATGGTTGCGAAGTTAAAACCACAAGAAATGGAGATGGTGAGGTCTATGCGTATCCAAAAGGCGAGTGCGATCTTAAGTAAAATAAAGGCGGACGACCCCGACAACTTGTCTTCTTTATCTACAATTAAGTCGGCCCTAGATACGATCAAAAGGACGGAATGGGATGGTAGAACGGTCATGCAACAATCGCAAAGTGGTTAGCCGAGTTACACGACTACACGTTGAGAACGGAAGAAAAGGATGGTAAAGTGGTATGTATTTTCTTGGCACATCCCAAAATGATAAAATTGGCTCAAGTGTTTTCATCAAATTGTGTTACTAGATGCCACTTACAAGACAAACAAATATAACATGCCATTGTTGAACATTGCTTGTCACACTTCGGACAAAAACACGTTTACGATTGCATGGGTTTTAATGGATCATGAGAACAACGTGAGTTTCATTTGGATGCCGGAGACGCCGAGGTCCATTTACAATGGGGATGATTTTCCAAGGGTTATTGTAACGGATAACGATCAAGCCTTAATGCATGCAATAGCGGTAGTGTTTCGAAGCCCGAAACTTGCAAAGCAGTACGTGGCACATTCAATGCAACCTCGTACACAATTGCCATCGCCATTTCCAAGCTAAAAAACCAAGGAAGGGTACCAAGAGGTCGAAGGAAGAGGATGAGCGCATTAGTAAATTAACCGAGGAAGAACGAGAGGAAGAGAAGAGGTTATTTAATGAAAAATGGAAGGAGGATGGGATAATTTGGAGATCGTTCATGAAAGCATGGGACAAGATCGTTTGGTCAATGACCGAGGAAATTTACAAAAGGAACTTGAAGAAATTTGAGGAAGAATATTACAAGGACTACCCAAAACCCGTTGAGTAATGTAAAACACAATGGTTACCGATTAAGGAGAGGTTTGTGTATGCATGGACATATGAATATCATAACTTCAAGAACGAGGCGACAAGCATTGCGGAGGGGTCTCATGGCCGATTAAAGAAAATACATCTAGGTAGTCAAAATGGAGTTGTGTCGATCCAAGAAGCAATCCATGAATTCACCAATCGTGATCTCATAAAGATTAAGGATTCTATGCAATTTAGTGTACATAAATTCCCTACGGAACACGAAGGGGAAAGATTGCTTTTAAGGGGCATTGTTCATAAAGTTTCAAGGTGGGCAATAAATCACATGATGGAACAATTGAAGTTGTATAAAGCTTACGATGACGAGAATACGGTTTGTGTTTGCAAGGATATGATAGGTATTGGTCTCCCATGTCGTCATAAAATGGGTAGGTACGTCGATGTGATTGACATCAATGATATTCATCCATTTTGGAAGCAATTAAATTTCACTCCAAGCACCCCCGTAGTCAATGGTCCGTCGTTCATGGAGTCGGAATTGTGTGCAAGGATAGCCGAGCGTTATGCTACAACAAATGGCGCCAAGAAGCAAATATTGATGCATGATTTGGAGCAAGCTCTTCACCCTCATTTAAGGGAGGTTGATGAACCTATTAAGCAAAAGGGGGCGGGTAGGCCAAACACCGAAGTGTCGAGGACCATTGAAAGAAAAGAATTAAAGGATCATTTGTCTAATAAAAGAATATTGTATCGGCATGAGCGTTCGGAAGACGAATTTGAAGATGAGCCGCAACCCAAGAAAAGAGGTCGTCCAAGAAAAGATCAAAATGGAAGTCTAAGGGTCTCTAAGAAGCCTTCTCAAGTAAGTCAAGTCGATGCGGTGGAACAAGTTGTGTTAGTGGAGACCCAAACTAGCTTCGTAGTTATTGATCAAATGAGCGACTCGCCACAAACACATTCAACGGAAATGGTGACTATAAGAGAGAAGTATGGTACTCTTCGTTGTCCTAGGGATTTTCATGGAAGACCAACACGATCAAGGTATACGATTATAGAAGAGTATATGAAACAACTCCCTCCACTCATTGTTCCATTTGTTTTGTCCACCGAAGAGGTTGATGGGGATGGCAATTGTGGGTTTCACGTCGCCTCGGAACAAATTAGTTACTTTGGAGAGGCGGTGAATCAAGATGTCACCCAATGGCAAAATTTAAGAACTAAGATGGGGGTACAACTAATAAAGGACAAGGATTTCTTTATGGAGATGATGAAGGAAGGAGATAGGCACGACAAAGAACTAGAGTTCAAAGACTTTGTTGCGCGTATAAAGTGCCGAAAGGGATTGAAGACAATCGGATCCAAGTATTGGATGACAATGCCTAAATGTGGATATCTCTTAGCGGACGCTTTGAATTGTGTGGTACATTTCTTTGTTTCTCCTAAGTATGGACATTCTTATATGTTTACACCTACAAGGACGGTTCGCGATGAATCGGTTAAAGATAGAAGAATTGTTATGGCATTTGTGAATGAGATGCATTTTATCGGTTTAAGAGTAAAGAGGGATTGCCCATTACTTCCGTTGGCTGGTTGGAACGATTACTTCCCAACGAATCATTGTAACGATTGGTTGAAACAATATGAGACCAACATGTTGGATTGGGATCGCGTCATGAAGATCAATGATTGTTATGTTTGAAAGATGTATTTTGGAAAGCCCTATTTGTACATGATTTTTTTGGAATTTTGTGGAAAATACTGTGAAGTCTAAAGCTATAATCGGTAGTTATATTTTTAATATATCAACCGATTACACAAGCTTTTGTAAACAGACTCAATCAATATTATAATCGGTTATTAACTTTTTGAATTTATTTTCCGATTAAAAGGCTGATAAAACAATCGAAATTTTTTCCCTAATCCAGTAGATTACATATTACATAAACATCCGATTGTCACCAAACTCGACAAAAAATTAAACCTGTAAATTTTTCCCAGAATCGGTAGACAACATATTGAATAAACTTCCGATTGTCACCATAGTCTGACAAAAAAGCTGAAAATCTTCCCAGAATCGGTAGACAACATACTGCATAAACTTCCGATGACACCAAAGTCTAACAAAATAGGTGAAAATCTTCCCATAATCGGTAGACAATATAAAATAATAACTTCCGATTGTAACCATCAATCAACATTTATACTGTTACGACGGACTTCAGGAATTCATAACTTCCATCATAAGTGAATTCTTCACCCTTTTCCACTAAGTACCGTCTTTTTGCGAGTGTCTCCTATATAAACAAACATAAAATAATGTCAACTTCGTTTTAGTAAGAAAGATTAAACACCCAGGTGTTATTTAAAAAGAATAACCGAGCGTTATACTTACAAATTGTTGGATCAACAAGCTTAAGTGGCTAGTGTTAAACATCCTCTTTTGTATCGTTATGTAATCATTTACCCCTTTTTGGACAAGTCGGAAACGATCATGAACTTGTTGGAGTGATCTTTGCTTTGGATTTCCATACTCTCGCACAAATTGGCTATATACCCTCGCCTAAAAGACTTCGGGTGTTAACCTTCCCGCTATGACATCTTCACGTCTTGTTTCACGATACCATGTTTTCACAATGACCAAATCTTCATCTCACAAACGTTGCCATGCTTGTAAGTTGAGATATAGAATGAATTCACAAGAGTAGACGATGGAAAATCTATTTGTAGAATACACGATGCTATATATGTGTTGTTTGGTGCATAAATAAGAAGAGTTTACCCTCCTTATATAGATGAGAGTCCCAACGTCTCTTTTTTTTGAAAATATGGCCGTTGATGCGTACTTTTACAAGACTGTACTGAAATTGCGTACAATTATTACACACAATCGGTAGTAAATGTTTGAACAAAGCATCCGATTTTTCGTAATCGGTAAATATGTATTGTTATATACTTTCGATTATAGGATGTTTTGTCAATAGAGTTCCCAGTTTCATTATAGTAGTATAATCAGAGGTTTATAAATATGTATTATCAACCGATTGTGTTTGGTTTTCGAGGCACGGCTAGTTTCTTTTGAACGAACTAGCCGTTGGAGTATAATCGGTAGTTAGATCAACAATTAAAACTTCCGATTTTCATAAATATTTTGAAATTCATAACAATATCACCTACACATCATCATAATTTTACATTGAACTCCCGCAATTCTATTACAAGGTATTGCGATTAGCGTCGCGGACGTGTTGGACGAGTCCTAAACGGATTAAATCTTTCCATCGCCCTAAGGATTCTAAAATGAGCTTCATAACGGAAGCTTGATCTTTTCCATCTTCGCCATTCCCCGAGAGATCGTTCTATAACCTCATCATTGGTTTCACCCCTCAATCGATATTGACTCACAAGATAAGTTAAATGGACGAATTCTTGGACGTGTCCATTTATTGAACCAACTCGGCAGAAAAGATCAGCGGAGTGACGGTTGTTTGGGTTACCGGTGTCGTCGCAGAATTTTTCGTGAATTTTCCCCAAATAACTCATACTCATTATGCCTCCTAGCCTACGTTCTTCTCCTCGTCTCGGATAGAATTGAACATAGCGCCTACATAAAGATAAATCTTCTTCGATCGTGAACTCCGTAGGATTAATGAATGGTTGGGCCATTATGTTGAAGATGATGTTGGAGAGAGTTTAAAGGTATTTGTGTTCCATATAGAGTAAAAGGATACAATCCTTATATAGAGTTTAGAGTTCCAACGGCTCTATTTTTTTTGGGCAACTGTATAATCGGTAGTCTCATGAAGTATTTACACTTCCGATTATACAGTTGCCCCAAATTTTGTTTTTGCATAAATGTCATTTTTTTCGAATTTGGGAACTAGAATAATCGGTAGCTAATAATCTACCGATTATACAAACTGCCCCAAATTTTGTTTTTTTTAAATGTCATTTTTTCGAATTTGGGAACTAGAATAATCAGTAGCTAATAACCTACCGACATAGCTTGCCCAAATTTCTTTCTTGGCGAAATCACCAATTTTGGAAATTTAGGATCTACTATAATCGGTAGTCTCGTGAGGTTATTTACCTTCCGATTGTCATAGAAGCCAGATGCGAGTTTGGCACAAAATCGATAATAATCGGTAGTATAACATAGTTACTAAGCTTCCGATTTCGTTATAATAATCGGGAACAAAATAGCTTCCGATTGTGTAAGGGCATTAACGTATTCTCCGCGTTTTTGGACATCCCTCACTACACCAAATTCTGGATTTAGCAACCTAGATTAGCAACAGAGCTACAGCTGTTGCTAATTCGCAGCTGAGAAAAATAGTTGCCAAATTTTAGCAACAGTTCATTTCTGTTACTAAACTCGCAACTGTCCATGTTCTGTTGCGATTAGCAACAGCCGAAGGTATAAGCATGCGATTCACATGCTATCAGGTAACACTTGGAACTCTTATTACGCCCATAGTTTGACCTGCTTAGAAACGTATTGAGATAAGTCCACCCCTTGACCTTTTGACCTTCTTACACGTAATCCTCCTCCTATAACCACACAAATTTCTTTACTTATACCTTTTTCTTTTATCTTCTCCATTTACTTCTACATCTAGATCTGAGAAATCTCTGCTGCCATTAAAAGGCTACTTCTATTGAAAGCTCCACTGCCAGTAAAACTCGACCAAGTACAGTTTCATACTTGTCACTATTATCCCCAGTAACAGAAATCAGTGAAGATGTTTTCGTTAGATGCTATTCTTCCATTAGGAATTATCGGTAATTCTCAGTATCACTTCTTCTTAAATCTTTTTGTAAAATTTTTAACCCAAGTCTTCATTTAAACTTCACAAATAATTAGGGTTTTTGTTGTTTGCAGATTTGGGTTTGATGTTGAAGTTGTTTCTTACAAGGTGAACGCCCTTTTCATTTAAATCTAGGGTTTATTGATTGATTTTACAATAAGAGAATCATAAAGATAGGGGTTTTCTTATTGTGTTTTATTTTTTCTTATTTTCTTTATGTTCGGGAAGGAGAGAAAGAGATTGTTAACTGTAAAAGAGATTAGAGGATTAGAGTAAGAGATACAAAAGAGGGTTTTTACTCTCAAGGTCGTTTTATTTCGCTTTAGGTATCGATGGAATTGTAATAGAGGTTTTGTGCTGTTTAATTTCAGTCTAGGAGAAAGATTGTAAAATCCCTTTTCAGAGCTATCCGGGATACCGTTGCTAGATTGGAAGGCAATTTTACTTGTCTCTGTATTAGGGAAGATTTAAGATTTAGATTGTTAGCTTACTTAAAGGATTTTGTATAAAAAATACTCTTTGTTGTCCTCCGTAGGTGATAATACATGATTAATCTTGTGAATATTATCATGCTTTATTAGACGTCATGATAGGTAAATTCAGTAGCTCACCCATGTTTACTACACACTCATATCTCATTCGTTGGTAGTCAAACTTTTAAGCATGTATATTGATTCATTTTTTATTACTCTACCTTGGTCTCTGTACAACACTTTATACAGATTTTATTAATTGGTAGGTGATGATTATCACTTTGGGATGCTGGTGATCTGTTGGCTGATATTGTGAATTTAAATGTGTGTTACTATTTAAGAATGTTTAGTTATTTGATGATTTGTAATCGGTAATATGATAATGCCGACCACCGGCCGGACTTCACGCAATTGATAGATAAGGTTTAGCTATTTTATGAGATTATATAAGCACCTTAGCTGTTGATTAGTTTAGAAGACATACCTTCAAGGTTTGAATCTATTGCACAAGGCCAGTGGATTTAAGTTGTAGCCTTATTATAGGCGGTCATGGTTGAAATGATGTATTCAGTAGCATTTTGTGTGTATTTAAGAGTACTAGTATGGCCTACGCAAAGTCTAATGTCTGATTGTAATGGAAACAAGACAGGGATATATATTAGACCTGGGAACTAAAGTCGAATTTTAAATGGTCCAGTGTATGAGGTAGGTCCTGCTATAAAAGAATAGCTTCATTCGATGTTTAGATGAGTGATGTATGGGGTTGGTCCTGTTACGTCGTTCCAAGCGTATGTCGTTGAAAATAGTGGTTTGAGTTATCTCTTGGTATTGGTATATGCGATCAGTTCATATCTTCCTTAGTGTATGTGGACATGCTACACTTATTTAAGTGATATTTCGGTGGTGAGTTGAGTTTCATTTGGAAGTATTAATCTGTAGACAAATAGGTTAAGTGCTTGATGTGCTACATCACTTGTTAATTCCGCTACGATTTTTTTTTCTATGTCAATTAAAATAAGACGACTTGGATTGAGTCTTGGGTTTTTCGTGATCCAGAGGTTTTGTGAAATTGTTTGGAGTTTAACTCCCGTGGATTATCTTTTCAGGTGCTATTAGAGAAAGATAAGGAGTTTGAGTGATTCCAGATTCGGGTGATATCTAACTGAGGGTGGACGTCTACTCTTCTTATAATTTTCTTTCTTGCGAACTATAGTTGTGAGGCAGTGGGGAATGTTGATTCATTTATTCTTCTCGGTAGTTTATTATCCGGGAATTAGAAACCTTCGCGAATTTATATCTTATTCTTTAGACCTCGTTGTGTTCTCATAAATCTTTTCATCTTCTTTATTAATAAATTCTTATTGTTCCCTTCCGTATACAACTGTTTATGGGATTTGTTTCCATAGTTAGAATCATCGGCTGGGGTTATGAGAAAGTAGAGTCGTTAACGTTTAGGACGGCAAGGATCATGATCAAATAGGTGAGCTGAAAATTAGACTTTATTGTTGTTTGTTATTTTAGTTGTGTAGAGTATAGCTTCATTGCTTATATTTGTGTAATGTGCAGGAAAGAAAGTTTGTGTAATGCTAAGAAAGTTGAAGCCAAAGAAAGAAGTCATTGCAACTAAACGAATAAAATTTCTAGTTGTCATGAGTGCATGTTCTATGTAGGAGTATATTAACGGCTATTATCTCCTTCTAGTATACAGAAATGTTGCTGATAAGACATTATGGATTCATTTTCATCCTAATCATTCTAGAAAACGTTCAGGAAAACTTTTGGTCTTTATTGTGCAGGTAGCCCCAGCTGGAAGAGCCTGAGCCAAGTTGGTGTTGCTGCAACTACCAACAAACGGAACGAAGCACTTGTTCTGGGTGTGGTGGATCCACACTTTCTTCCTCCTTATGATGTTGTTCTGCTATGTCAAGAATGTCAATCTCTAATAAAAAGTCATGATAAATTACAACTTCTCAGTAATGGGAGGGGATAACTTAAATACAACTCTAAAGGTTAGAACAACTTCCATCTTTGTTCTTTTAGTTTACTTTTTCAATTTGTTAAACTATGCGGAATGTACATGTGTCTGTATCTAGGTATATGCTTAATAATTTACCAATTTAGAAGAATTCTCTTTTCAAAATGCTTCTCACACTCGTGTTGCACTTATTTCAGAAGGTTGGGCTAAGTGAGAAACTGTACAGTTGGAATCTATGATTAATGAAAAAGTAAATTTATGGATCAAATATTGTAGGTATTGGATATAACACAAGCGTCCCTATCTCTAGCAAGTGTGCAAGTTGAATGTCACAAAGCTAGTGCTTGCCTACATAATTCATTATGCCATGCTAGTGCTTTAAAAGGTTTGTTGTTTATCTAAATTAGTTGCATAGTAAAAGATATTAGAGAACGATATGGTATACACTTGGTTAGGTTGTGTTCCTTTCTGAATCACATAACTGAACACTTAAGAAATTATTGCATCAACATGCAGGACTTGTACTTGAGCAGATTAGAACCACGCCCTCCAAGTGACGCTAAGTACTTTCATGGTATTACTCAAATCCATTGCACGCATTGACATAAGGAGTCACTGCTCTCTCTTCTTGCTGTCTATATACATGCTTTATTTATTTTTATGTTTGATCGAGTGATCTGTTTCAGTAAACCTCATGACATACAATGGAGATTTCTTTTATTGGCCTTTTGTAATTTTTGTTTCTCATGTGAGCTAAAGATTGCCAATTCTTCTTTTTTAGCTGTGTGCAACTGGCATTAGCACATCTCAGGCACCATCGAGGTACATCAATTTTTATCAGATTGTTTCATCAAACAACATGCACGTTGAGAAGCAGTTCCAGAAGTTGTATGTAGAAGTCAGACTAGCTCAACTACTGAGCTTCACTCATCAGAAATCCCAACACTTACTCGAGTCTCATTGGTCGTATCTTTCAGGTATAAGCAAATCATTAACAATAAAGTATATACTCTGAATTCTTAAGTATTCTTACTTTCTTTATTTGTCATCTCTAACTATATGTATCTGTGACAGGTTCTTCATCATCTTGGTCGTATTTACAAGACGAGAATCAGCATCCTCGTGTGACTATCCACTCAAAGCCACAATAATCTGCTGTATTCTGATTACTCACTGTAAGAGATTGTAACATTCGGTTTCTATATGCAATCCTTAGAAGCTAAAACAAACATAGTTGCACCAGCACAATGTAAGAAACAAGAACATTTTTACATATGCAATTCAGTCTTTCTTAATGCAACCAGTAACTTGTCTTTGATGTCATGAGTTCCCTGCTTTTTATTGTATTTGGTTCCCTTTCTTTGTAGAATGTCTTTGAGGTTTACACCTGTGGGAATGTCTGTGTGAATATAGAGTATGAGAACTATCAGATTGAATTGCTAGATATAAAATGAATCAGGGTTTTGCAGGGAACTGGGGCATTGCATGATAAATTGGGGGATATCAGTTTTGACTAGGTCAACGAAGACTTGACCTTTTTTTTTGTTGCAAAAAAATTAGCAACGGCTAAAATGTGTTGCTAAATCTAAACCAGAACAACTATATCCCGTTCTACTAAAATATATCTCGGAATAACTCTAAAATTAGCAACTGAGTAGCAACAATTTATTTCTGTTTCTATTTTTTAATTTAGCAACAGCTTATTTCTGTTGCTACTGCCGTTGCTGACCGAAATTAGCAACAGAGCTAGAGCTGTCGCGAAAAACTGCGACGGGGTGTTTAGCAACGGCAAAAATCTGTTGCAAGGCCGGTCAGCAACAGATTTAAGCTGTTGCTAAACGTTAAATTTGGTGTAGTGCCTTAACGGTGTATATGGGTTGGGAATAAAAAAGTCGCCCCTAATTCTTTCGGGGTCGCCCCTAAAAGTGCGAGGTAAAAATATGGACCACACAAAAATATAAATGAATTTTTGCACCATAGGAGTTGACCTTATGAAATTTTGCTACATAGGAGTTAACCTTATCTGTTAAAACATTTTCAAGAGAGGAAATGTTCTCATGTTGTTACCAGCTAAAGAGGCTTGTAATATGACTTCAAAACTATTTAGATTCTGAGTTACTTTAATAATATATCCTTTCAAGAAAAAAATTGTCAAATTCCCATATCCACTAATCCCAAGTCCTTGCTCAGTAGAAAGAAGAACTGCTAATGCAGAGTTTAATGCCAGGTATTAGAGAACATAACTAGTTTGTTATGCAAAGTTAACCTTATACAATAATAGTCTTTCTCTGGATTAAGCAAAATGGTTCACAGTTCCAATCTTTTGTTGCACCTAAAAAGTCAACTGACTGGAAAGGATAAAAGCATTTAAAATTAATCTGGATGCGAAGAACAAAAGCTGACTTCAGATGTACACTAATCCCCAATTTGCTTACCAACTACAAAAAGAGGGTTGCTGAATAAGAAAACTCAAACCAACTACTACCAAGTGCGCAAAGTCACAGTGTAGACCTTCACCACCAGAAAAAGCCATTGTCACCCTACAATTCAAACCACAACTATGAGAGACTGAAAACAATACAATCTCACATGCAGCACCACGTCATACATAACAAGAATGAAGTGCTCAATTTAAGAGTTAGATCTTATATTCCACTAAGAGAACATATGTACATGACGTTGACTTACTATGGTTCAAGCTATCAAAGGGTACAGAAAGCAGCGCATGGAATCCTCCTATCAGAAAGTGAATGTTTTTTTCTTAATTTGTCGGAAGCATTAATGAAAATGACCAGAAACATTCAACTGTCACATGACAACAACAAGAAAACAGCCCCACAATGCAAATCCAACATCTAACAGAAACAATGGATTTTCAATCGAACCCATATGAATTCCATCTAATATTCCTCTTTAAAAACATCGTTTAAAGGAACTAGTCAGGACATGCATGTCAGAGCTGTTCCAACATCTATGCTATGCTGAAGGTCAACATGTCAAAAGACAACTTGCGATCCGGTTTCGCAGCCTATTCAGATAATGTCAATTCAAATAATGTCATGCATATATACAACAGCCTATTCCAATGATAACGATAGACCTAAGATATTTAACTGAAATACAGATAACTTATCAGCTCGAAGCTGAATACCAACATATTGCTCGCTCATATTATAGTTTCTAAGTCAAAAAATCTTGCGAGAATTCTAGTCAATCTGCATTAAACATAAACCAAATGGTAGCAGAAACAGTTGCAGCAATCATGGAGGTCTTGATAGTGTGACAGGCCAATGTAGTGAGGAGGGTAATGGTTACTTGTAACAGTAACAAATTATAGCATGCCATTCAGGTGGTGCTCAAACGCTCGTCTACTGCTGGCAGTGAGATAAATTGGCAGTATAAATAGTGTGACAGCTGATTGCCAGGAATGACTTTCAAAAAAGATCTAACAGTTGATATTTGTTTCTTAGACGAGGTTCACCATAGTTTTAGCCTTCATTCAAAACCAAGACCGGAATTGAATCACAGGAGAACTTTTGAATGAAGGCTAAAACTATATTCCATCAAATTGCTAATTTCTTGCATAGAATCAACCTCTTCATCTATCCTAGTCCAAGCTAAGAACTTCCATCAGGAAAAAAAGTTTGCAAAGACAATCCTCCATAACTTTATGATTTCAGAGAAAATACCCTGTAGTTTCATACTGAAATGCTATATTTTTGTTTGAAAAGGCATGGGTGATGGATAAACCAAGAGTGGTCAAATAAAGGAGCCTCATTAGATACAAAATGAGTATTAACAGTCTTTCACTAAGTAAGTTCACATTTTCCATTCAATTGAACAATACACTTGTATTCACCAAGTATGACACATCTCTCGAAGACAAGGTGTAAAAGTATTTCAGTATGAACATAATGAATGTCTTCAACCAGAAATACTCAACTAAGAACACAAGAAAGTAGTTAGGGGAAAAAACATAGAAATACTCAACTAAGAACACAAGAAAGTAAACTATCTGACCTTAAATCAGTGAACTGCATCATCATAAAGTATCTCCGATAGTTGCTCATTCTCGAAGATGTCTGCAGCCGTCATATCTTTATCTGAACTGAGGTTAGCAAGGAACTCAGCAGCCTTGTTAAATATGCTCAGCTCAGGGTCCACTTTGAATAAGGTAATACCCCTATAGCGAATCTTGTCGAGATCAGAGATTATACTTCTGGTGAGTGAATAGATCTTTTCGATATCACACGTGTCTTTCGGACGCAACAGTGATCTCACACGGTGTTTCCCTATACATTCAGACCTCTTTCCTTCTCCATTCCGATCCCAAATGCCTCTCATAAAATTGCATAGATTAAAAGAAGGGACATAAATGATAAAGCGCGACAATTTATAATACAGAGCAATTTCTACCCCAAGTGCAACTCCTTTCAACCTAGCATAGAATGTAGACATAATGGTTTCTACAACAGAGAGACATTTGGACCTAGCCACTATTGGGACATCCTGGGAATCACGTAAGATTGCCCCATAGCCTTTACCTGAGATGCCACAGATATGAATAGACAATGCACCCTTTTCAGATTCTAAACGAGTCCTTATAAGATCAACATGAAGATTCCAAACCTTCGACTTCTCAATCCAATCTTTTTTTGAAATAAGAGGAGAGTAGACAACTCCTTTAGGATGTTCACTTTTCATGTCAGTCGCACGATGCTGCTGAGTTTTTGCGCCAGGTGATTCATGATCATACGAAATCTCCTGCGATATATATATAAATATATAATCAAACAAACAAATATGATACATATATATATAATCAAACAAATTAAAGAACATGCACGACTCTGCTGAGCTTTGACATTGATAGTAAGTACCTCTATTTTGAGCATATAACTATCATAATAAGGTCCTATAATTTCGAGATCCTCCATTGTCAGGAACTGCAGAGGGTACATATATAAAGGAATAAAATAAAAGGCACGAAATTAATGGTCACACCAACTTGAGCAAAAGAATAAATAGACCATAATTACCACTGTTATTGATGGAGTCGTGAATCTACGTAGGGTTGCTCTTATTATAGGCATGCCTAAACCCCCTTCCAACTGCACACAGAAATCAATCCATGTTTATTCATTGAGTCATTCTACTGTTAAACAGTATAGGGGTATTCATCATAAACACCAAACTGTTGTAAGGGATTCAGACACCAAACTCAAGCATGTAATTGAAATTCTTACAGCATCAAGTTGAAAGAAAAACAGAAGACAGGTAGTAGCTTACCGAGTGATCTTTTTTCTCAATTACTGTTGTTGAATCTTGCTGTTCCTGCAAATTTGTTGGGACGTATAAAGAATCAAAAACAGAAATTTCAATTACTCACCATCAACTTAAAACTGTAGGAAATAGATATAACACAACAGGAGCTTACTGGCTGATTCTTATTCTCGCTTATTGTTGTAGACTCTTGTTGATCCTGCAAATTTGTTGCCACATATAAGAATCAAAAGGAGAAACTGAAGCGACAATTACTCACCATCAAGTTAGAACTAAAAAGAAAAAGATACAGCAGGAGCTTACAGAATGAGTTTGGCACTGATCTTTACTCATGGTACGTTGCAGACTCTTCTTCTTCTGGCTACGTTTCTGCAAAGGTGGTTCCAAGGTACATACATACTAATCAAAATACAAAACCAGATAACTTTAATTTCTCATACCTTAACATAAAAGTTAAAACAAAACCAGATGATAAATAGAAGCTTACACCAGGGTTCCCCTGCTGCTGTATGACAGATTTTTCCTGCAAAAGATGTTTGAAATATCAGTGTTAAAAAATCTGAACCAACAACAAAATTAGGAAAGTCACAACATTGTTTTATGATTACCTACTTGCTACTTCACAAAGACCTCGAGACTTTATACATCAGAAACAATAAAAACAATGGGGATTACTAAGAATTACTGTGGTTCAGCGACATGCACGTCCAGCGAAAAGAAAAAACTTATTATTCTAAATCGGTGAGTACACAGACCTCTAAGAATTCTTATAGGTTATATGCTACTACTAATTGATTATATGCTTACGACTCCTGTTTATAGGTTTAGATAATTATTAAAATTCTTGAAAATAGAAATCTTAATAGAGAATTGATCTGTACTCGGACTCCCCTGTCCTAACTAGTTAAAATTAATCAAAATACAAAACTAGTTAAAGTTAATTTTTGACAACCTTCACTTGAAACAAAACAAGATGAGAAATACAAGCTTACCATATATTTTTGCTCCAGCTGCTGTATTTTGATAGATTTTTCCTGCAAAAGATGTAGAAGAGTTAGTATTCAAAATCCAAAACTGGGAATGTCAAGACATTGTTTTAAAACTAAAACAGTTGGTTAATGTTGTGCCGAAGATAAGCTATTTCCCAAATACCCCAAGACTTTATATCAGAAACAAAAAAAAAAAAATTAAAAATTAAAAAAAATGGGGAAATTAAACAAGAACAGAAAGAGTTACTGTGGTTTAGCGATGTGCTGCAGCAAAATAAACTTCTTACGCCAAGTCAGAGAGTATACAAGTTTAAAGTTTCTCTCACACCTCTCAGAATTCACATGATGCTAAAACACATGGGTCAAGACTCCTTTATATAAGCTTAGAAGACTACAAGAATCTGCCTAGAAATAGAAGTCCTTACTAGAGTACAAATTACTAATAGCTCGTTTGGATACACATCCAGAAGTAACTTTTTGACTTCTAGAAGTCAAAAAGCAAGAAGTCAGTTTGGGTGTA
Source organism: Papaver armeniacum (assembly GCA_023531295.1). Classification (NCBI taxonomy): domain Eukaryota; kingdom Viridiplantae; phylum Streptophyta; class Magnoliopsida; order Ranunculales; family Papaveraceae; genus Papaver; species Papaver armeniacum. Next base: position 724,841 of record JAJJWW010002215.1, read on the forward strand.
GAATTTCAAAACGACTTCTAGAAGCAGAAAAGTCGACTTTTGTGAAGCAAAATATCCGGACTTTCGATTTTACTTGACTTCTACTGGAGAATTAAGTCGAAACAAAATTGTATCATACAACTAGATATAAGATTCCTAAAAAACTTGAGTTTGTGTCAGAAACTGGTTTAGGAAATCAGTGTGATGTTTCCTAACACGGAGCCAACATCTAACAGATAAACTTACAGAAATAGTGCCCAAGATTGTTGCTGGTAGTTTTTGTTGTTGATGCAAAATTAACCGCACACAAAAAAAAATCAAAAGTAATGGAACACCTAAAATATGTGGAAATGACCAAATTAATCAAAACAAGTCCACTAGAAAGCTTTTCCATTCCATTATCACAAAAGATAACCTCTCTTTTGGAGGAAAATTTTAAGACACCACCAGAAAACTGCATATGATCAAATTGATGAATTACCCGACATGAATTAAAAGCGAAACAGATGATAAATAGTGGCGAGCATCATTGTCCATTACTAGGGGTCTCTGTTGTCGTTACTACAAAGGTTGAAGCGAAGTAAAAGAAAAAAAAACAATTGCTTACTGATGAGGATAAGTGACTTGAGTCATTTATTTGTTTTGCCTCTTTCTTTAGCTGCTTGAGCCTTATATGGAATTTCTGGTTGAAATACATGAGAGTCAAACAACAAAAACAAAAACATAAATACTGACATTTCAGAAAAACAACTTTAAACAAAACCAGATTACCAAAGGAACCTTACAGGATTAAGTTTAAGTTCGATTGATTTATCCATAATAACAACTAATCGTCCTGTAACAATAACAAAGCAGTTGCAGTAAGAGAGAGACACAAGAAAACCTAAATAAAATCCAACAAATAAGCTATCAGAGCTGGTAAAATATTAATATTAACAATACTACTTACTCGGGTGATCCCAAAAAATAAGTTATCAGAGTTTAATCCACCAGATCAACACATAATACACCATATAAATAAGATCTTAAGCTGGTAAATAATAATAATAATAATAATACAACTCACTCTGGTCTGCTGATTCCAACCGCCTTCCTTCACGTCGCCATAAGAACAGTGAAAATGGATCCAAAACCTAAACAAAAGGCACTTTGATAACAACGATTTTATAAGGAGGGGGAAAGATCCTGTGTGTGCGCATCTCACGGTTTCTGTATCGCTCACAGCCACACGTTTTCTCAACAAAATTACCGCGCAAGGCCTGCCAGGCAGGCAGAAACACAAAATTTGAAGCCCAAAACTTGTGCAAAGCAGGTCAAGCCGGACAAGCCACCATTTTTTCTTAGACGTATACCAGGCATACATTTTGTCTAAGTTCGGCTGAAAAGTTATCAGCCGAACCTTGCGAACCTAGGCAAAAAAAAAGTTGTGAGCCGAACCTTTTGTATGCCCGGTAATTTTTTGGTATGCCCAAAATCATATCTCTAAACTTGTGGGAATGTTATAAATAGAATTGTGTTGTAGGGCCTATGGCCCATAGATGTGCGGCCCAACTAGGTAGTTAGGGTTTTCCCATGGTTGTATATAAAGCATACTCTGTTGTGTAATATGGTGGCTGCCTATCAATACAATCCTTCTTAACGTTTCTCATACTCTTAGTCTTCTCTGTTTTTCCCTTAAAGACGTTATCATGCACGAGCTCTAACCCTGCAACAATGATTTTTTTTTTTTTTGGTTGCTATCAAATTCTTGAAGGATTGATTTGGATCCATATTTATTTTTATTTTATTTTCAATTAAATACACTACGTTGGTATCGATGGAATCGTTATCGTCAAATCAGATAAGTTGGATTAATTTTCTCTTATTTTTTTTTTACCTTTCCCCTATTTTTGATATTGACATATCTAAATTGATTGGGTTTATTAAATCTGTATTTAAAATGGATTGATAGATTGGGTTTTATTAAATACGTGTTGAAAATGATCATGCCTTAATCTGTTGGTGTTTTTGTTGATTTTGATTTTGGGAAATCCCATAATCAATTGATATTTGTGGCTGATTGTGTTGAAACCTGCGTGGGTTGGTCTAGTTCGTTAAGATTGTAAGTATAATATAATATAATAATATATATTATAATTAGATTTGTGTTTGATTACGAGGAAGGAGAAAGTGAATTTGATTACGAATCTGTGGGCGCTTCTGTAAACGGAGGAAGTGAAGACGAAGAGTTTCTGTAAACGGAGAGTCCATCCCACCCCGAATCAGTCCAATTCGGCCAGGTCCGATCCGACACGTTCCAGCTCGGCCAAGTCCGTTCAGACTCGGTCCAACCAGTTCCAGTTTTTTTTTTTAGGACGTGCGCGACTACGTTTATACCGGCTTTGCCTATATACGGTGGGAACCGAGGTATGTCACTAAATACCGAATATTCTTAGGGCTTATTCATCTGTTTTATTTTAAGAACATTCCTAGTTCTGTTTGTTCTGTTTTAAGATAAGTCCATATCATATGAACGGTCAATTTAAATTATGATTATTGACCTCATTCATTAAGAATTTTGGTTTTATTGTTATTTTGTTCTCTTGAATATGATATTGGTTATGGTTAAATGATGTTTATCTTTTTTTCAATTGGTTGTACCAACTCGATTCAAATATATTTATTTGGGGTTTAAAAGTACTTGAGCACCATTATTGTGTATTTGATATTTTCTGCCCAAATTTGAAATGTTCTGTGGGATGTAATCTACTGGCCCGACTATTAAAGAGTCGGTATTTTCAAAAGATACGTTGCAAATAAAATCACATGTATTCCAATTTTTGTGGAAGAACTCACAAAAGATGATATGAGTCATAAAATTTTCATTTCTCTACTTCAACCATAATACTAATGAACCGGTATATGTTGAAGTATGACAACAAGAGAATTATTTTTAGTAATATATTCAACCTAAAGTAAGTGGTTGACATGTGTAGTGAGATTCTCTTGGCCTATTGAGATAAAGAAATTTCTCAAATTAAGCTAAATATAACAAAATTGAAAATGGAAAGAACCCCAAAGTAATGAGGGTTAGACGTACCGACTCATATAAAACACCAATACACAAGTATCAACCGAGTATGGGATCAGCTAAAATGTAATTGTAGCTCCCATCATAAATAAAAGAGTTGGAAATGCACTTGGTCATAGGTGTTGGTATATACAATGTAATGTGTGTATCATAGTAGCAACCAATTTTCACACCAACTTTAATGACAAAAAGAACTTTGCCTGGCCAATTGATTATTTAATTGGACTAGATCCAATGTCTGCGCTGATGGAATGAAAAGTACATCATTCCCACGAGACATAAATTTTCTAATCCACTTGAGATATATTTGGATGAAAAATATATCACCCCCCTGAAACGTAACATATATTCACTCTAAAGTACTTGAGTTGAATCCTAGTATCCCACTTTTGTTACGAATAAGGCCACACCATTTATTAAATATCTCAAGATTCAATGTCTAACTGATTGTGGTTTTTCTCCCACTAATTTAAGGAATATACACTAGTTTTTGAACTAATTCTTTATAATGTGACTACGATATTGGATCATCGAGCGAAGGAATGCTCAAATTTTGTTTCTGAGATGGAACAAAGATTAAAAGTCACAAAAGCTCTATATGTATCGAGAGCTAATCACCTTGTTAAATTCCTAAGAGACCCATGCAAGTGGATATGATATGGAAACTCACAATGATGAGAATGTAATTGATTGCATCTTTTATAGTCTCTAATATATTTGGAAGGAAATATATTTTAGAGAAACTAATGAGTCAATTTAGTGTAATGTATAATTCACTATAATATTTGGATTATTAATCATATTGACTCCGACGATGAAATGTTGGAAACTGACTCATACAGGCTTTGGGCATAACCATAAAGAAACTTTGGTTGTGACATGATGATTTTTTTTTTTAAAGAACTCATACAAATATCACTTTGTTTGAGTGGACGAGACAACGGGAAAAAGATTGACAGAATACGAAGTAACGTCATATCTCTCAATAAGTGTTTTCTAAAGTACCAGATGCACAACCCCCTCCTCCCTCCCATTATGCTTTTAAGTAAGAGAGCATATCACTCATTTTACAAAGTCTTCAAAGAAACAGATCGAGACCATCCTAAGATGCAAATGGTAAACAATCCATATTACAAAGAAAACAAGGTGAACTTTAGAAAAATATTCATGCAGAATGCGGACCATTAAAGTGACTGATGGATCTGGTGAATATTTTGACTTTTTGGACTAGTTATAGTTCCTAAGAAATTTGCGTCTGAAAACTACTAGCACATACCACACAATGCAAAGTGCAAAGGCTAACCACCCTTGTTAACGCTAGAGAATTTATATCAAAAGGACTTGATGAATATTGCATGTTTAATAAGATCAATATAGAACATCTTATACCCAATGGTCTCGCAGAGGCTACCATCAAAGGTTACAGATGGTGTCTAAGGAATAGGTTATGCGTACCAACCTATCTATTATTGCTTTGGGGATATGCAATATTACACGCATCTTACTTAATTTGTTTTTAGAACCCAATATTAGTTAACCTTTTTCGTACTCGCTTGGTAAATCGGATTTAAGCCCGACATTCGTGTTTTTACGCATTTTTGGTTACACTATATATGTGCCATTACGACTCCACTTCGTACTATGATGTGTCTTTAAAATCATATAGTTATGTTGGAAATGAGTTACCAACAATTATCCGCATTTTAAAACTTTTGGCAGGAGATCTCTTACCGCTAGATTTGCGGGTTGTCAATTTAATGAGACATTCTTCCCGTCGTTAGGGGGAGATAAGAAAAAGTATTTTCTAAGAGAATGACAGGAATTGTCGTGGTGTGTTCCCACTATGTCTCATGTTGATTCTTGTACTCCACAAATGTAAATGTGAAGTGACAAAGAATAATCGATTTTCAGAATGTACACTGATGTCGCTAAAGTGACAAGATCACACATACCAGCTGCAAATATTCCTCCAAGGTTAGAAATCCTCAGTATGGGGTACACCATAGACTAAGGTGTTGCAACTACACTTGGTGGAAGTGTAGTTGAGGTCGTGGCTCCATAAAGGAAGATGGAGAGACCACTGTGTTCGATCAAAGCTCACCTAGAAAGGAAGTAGATGAGTAAGGCACAACCTAATTTGTATCATTAATGAAATCATCTCATTTGATTGTCTCGACTATGTCCATGAATCAATACCGGAGGACGTCCAAGTTTTAAATGATTATAGAGAATAAATGAAATCCCGACGGATTATAAGAATGCACATGAGTCAACGGAAGGATCATGTGTGCACAATGATGATATAATACATAAATAGTTGCTCCAGAAGTGGAGAACAATGAGATCGAACCATGCTTTATTTTGATTAATTTCAAATAAATAGCATATTTGGCCTACGCAATCCAGGTAGAACTTAGTTCTTTGGCAAATATACGGGTATTTGGTGTGGTAGTACTAACCAACCAAGTGTAAAGCCTATTGGACATACATAATTAATTTGTCATAAAGCATAATGAGAAGAAAGCAGTTTTAAAGTACAAAGACTCGCCTTGTGGCGCGAGGTTTCTCACAAAGCCCTGGAATTGTTCTCTTGTAATGAACGTTATAGAGTTCCGCTACTTAGTTAGCTTGGTAATTTCAAAAGGACTTGAAATGCAGCATATGTATGTGGTTGTTACGTATCTCTGAAAGAATCAAGAGATAGAATATATTTACAAAAGTACGATAGACTTTTGTTGCCCAAATAAAATGACTCTAAACCACAGAGTGTGTTTACAGTTAGATAGAACGCTCACTTATAGATTCAAGCAATCAGGCGGACGTGGTATACCCATCTAAGTGGCTATGTGATTTGGAGGATAAACAAGTAAGTTATTTTTCCTTGCGTATTCATAAGAAAGTTCCCGATTTGGAATTGTAGCTATTTATGTTGATTGTACATACATGATTTTTACTCTTGATGTAATAAGAGACCTTAAAAGCTATTTAAAATCCGAATTTGAGATGAAAAATCTAGGGAAAGCTCGATCGAATACTAAGCTTGTGGTATATTATTCCACCAGTTTGCATATGTCTAAAGTTGTCAGGCAATTAACAAAAACATGCATCCTGATAGCACTCCCATGATTAGTCGAGGTTCAAATGTAAGTAAGTGACCATTTCGTCTAAAGGAAGATGACGAATATGTGTTGGGAGATGAAACAATAGACGCATTGTTGTACTTAGTATAATAATAATGTACTCGATTAAATTTTTACATCCTCAGTGAACTTGTTAGCTAGATATAGCTCAGCGCCAACGCAACGTCATTGCAATGGTATAGTGAATGTAATCATGTGCTTAAAAGTAACCATTGACATAAATTTGTTTTATCTATGCAAAGACATAAAAAGGAATGCTAACGAAAGTGCAATCCAAAGGTTGTTGATTATAAAGGAACAATAATCTCTTCTCCAACGAAAGTAATCAGCGGGAGATATGGTAGACTATTTTTTTAAGTCATTACCCATATTCAGTTTCGAAAAGTACATGACTAAAGGAACTGTCTGGAACAACTCTGAAAGTAATCAGGGGGAGATGCCGACATCAGGGGGAGGATCTAAGGATATGATGTCGACATAATTTACTTCGAAATTGAAGCTGTGTTGTACTTTTTTTCCCTTCGATCGAGAATAGTTTTTCCCCAAAGGGTTTTGTTACTCGACAAGGTTTTTAGCGAGACAATACTAGAAACATCAAGTGTGTTGAACGTTGAAGACATAAAGATCGCCGTTGATATTACTTAAAATATCTGGATCAAAGAAATGAAATGCGATATTCTCGTTAAGTAACGTAACTTCCGTAATCAACAACACCGTCTTATAAACATTCAAGTCACCAAAGTAAAGTGTGATAAACCCCTTATGACTGCATTAGACTAACGAAAATTGTCTGACATCAGGGGGAGCATCTAATAGTGTGTTGAACTACTTTCCTTCACCGAGGTTGTTTTTTCCTACATGGTTTTATAACTCGGCAAGGTTTTTAATGAGACAACAACAAACACTGGGAATGTAATTTCCTAACTAAGGTTATTGTCTTTCCCACGTGGATTTTCTCGCCGTAAGAGTTGTGATGCAACTAGTCAACTTCAACGGAGCAAAGTGATCATCCAAGCGGATCACCTTTACTTGCATCCGTCACGTTGTACTCTTTTCCCTTCATCAAGGTTTTATCCCACTGGGTTTTCCTTGTCAAGGTTTTAATGAGGCAACATATTCGAGTCTAACTATGTTCTACATTTGTGTAATATTGTACTCTTTTTCTTTAGTTCGGGTTTTGTCCCTTTGGGTTTCCCTGACGAAGTTTTAACGAGGCAATTAACTTAGACTCATCGATCTTTGAAGATCGTATTGCATATGATGAACTACATGTAAAGTACAAGACAACATGTGAAGTACTACATGTGAAGAACTGTACCAAGGTTTTGTCCCACTGGGTTTTTCCTTGTCAAAGTTTTAATGAGGCAATTGAGGCACAAGTCATCAAGGAGAGGACGACATTTGAAGAACTACATTTGAAGCACTATATCTGAAGCACCGCGTATGAAATTCTATTGGACCGCACAAGGGGGAGTGTTGTAGGGCCTATGGCCCATAGATGTGCGGCCCAACTAGGTAGTTAGGGTTTTCCCATGGTTGTATATAAAGCATACTCTGTTGTGTAATATGGTGGCTGCCTATCAATACAATCCTTCTTGACGTTTCTCATACTCTTAGTCTTCTCTCTGTTTTTCCCTTAAAGAAATCGTTTTTTTTTTTTTGTTTTTTTTTTTGGGAATTTAACCAAGCAACACCTAAGAGAATTAGTCAAATCTAATGATCCTGATATAGTTTTTCTTCCGTAAACTAAAACTAGGAATCAAAAAATGGTTGACTATACTGGGAGTCTCAACTATCCTAACTATCTTTATGTTGATCCCGTAGGTGTTTCGGTGGTTTGTATCTTCTCTGGAAATATGTTATTGATGTGGAATTTATTGATATGAATTATAATTTCATTATCGTCTTAGTCGTAATGGATGCTAGGAGTGACAAAACTTTATTAAATTGCATGTATGGTGCTCTAGATGATATTCGATGGGATAATCAATGGGGTTATTTGGTTAATCCGCCAAAAGAAGGTCGTTTGGGGAATGGTAAAAAAGTGTACGAAAAATCTTTTAGATTCTTAAGTTGTTTTTGCATCCTTATGATGTTGCACCTATACAATCTTTTTTTGGTATAATTAAAATTTAATGAAATGTAAAAACCTGTTTGGAATTGAACACTGGCTCTAAGATAATTTTTATTAAAAAAAAAGAACAATCACATCAAATGCTTGAAAAGAAATTACATTTATCATATCATACTACGAATTTCCTTGATTTCTCTGAACTCCAAAGATCCATGTCCCTATGTATTCTAGATCTAACATAGTAGAGAACTCACCAGTTTTGAGTTTGAGATGATGGTTAAGTAGCATCTCAGATCATCTCCAAAATCTTAAAATGGTACAAATGGTTGAAATGCCGATGTGGTTATGGTCAGAATCGGAGCATACAGAGAATAAACTGATGGTAGATTTAACTAATGCGTCTCAATAAAAACTTTATTTTCGGCTAATACTTTACCCACTTTTAATTTAGAACTAGCTCCTTACGAATGTCCATTAATGCATGCATTACAATCCTCAAAGCTATCCACAGACAGCTTCAGAGTATTCAAAGTTGAATCATCACTAGGCCAAATGTGGGATTTGGTGACGGTTCAAGATTTTATTTTATGACAGTTTTAGTAGAAAACGTCATTGTACATCGCTGAAAAAAATAAGGTGACGCTTTCAGTAAAAACCGTCATTGTGACGGGCATATCTATAAACTGTTACAATATATCTACTATACAGTGATATTTGTGAACTGTCAGCTATATTCTCTATATCATAACGGTTTTCAGTGAACTGTCAGGCTAGCTTAGGGGATAACTAAAATATCTTCCGGATTTTTTTTTATTTTCTTAATATTAATCCGAACTCGGAAGTAAATGAAAATCATAAATAAAAACTTTACAAAATATTAGGGAACGTGCGCTTATGAATAACTAGAACCGTTGGATCTGGTTGAGATCATCACCGAGATGGCCACTAAAAGATACGATTATATATAAAAAGAAAAAGAAGAAGAAAAAAACTTAAAACCCTAATTCTATCTTCTAATCTCCGCCGCTATGGTTCTCTCCTTTTCCTATCTCCTTCTCCCTCACTTTCTCTGCTAAAAACTGGTATCATTAGATTAGTTCATGTGTTTCTTATTTGTTGTTCTATTGAAGATTTAATTGGGTCAGCCATTTTCTGTAATATGATGATTAGCTATTGATCGCTTTCATTGATTTTATTTTTTTGAGTTATTTTGAATGAAACTCTCAATACATCTCCATCAATCTGATCAATTCAACTAAGGCTAGCAGATGAACCGCGATTGGATGCAACTTGCAAGCTTCAATTATCATCACACTGTAGGTTATATAGGACTTTTCATTGATGTTTCAAATCCATGGGATCACGAACTAATCAATTGCGGTCTTCCTCGGAAGCCGATATTGGATGTCAAGCAAACAATAGAATCAACAGGCCTCACAACTCGGTTCTCAGAAATTTTAGAATTGATAGACTATGAAAAAGGTTACCCCTTTACTCTCAAATAGGATAAGATTTAATTTATGCCAGATTGCTAACTGTTTTATTTTTGTTTGGACAGAAACTAGATCTAGTGTGATGGTTATACACTCCTAGATGGAAGGCGAAACCCATATATATTGATATCCTAGGTTGGTGCTAGTGCCCACTTTTGTTGATGTTTCCAACTAGCTTATTAGTTACTGTCAAGCTTTTAGTTTCGGAATATTTTATGAGCATATATACAAATTTTAAGTACTGACCTTGACATTTTCCTTTATCCCATTAGAAATACATGAGCAGTGTTGTTGATAGACTGTTTTGTACTGAACTAACAACATATATTATTATGGCTGAACACGTTTCTCTCTTTCTTTTTCAGGTACTAACAAGAAATGTTGACATTGTAAGGCCTAAGTCTCACTGCTCAAGGCATTGACTTTAAATTGGTGCAATATACTGTAATAAATATAATGCCCAATACTTTCCCTGTGAGTGTGAGCTTATAAATTTTGAAATTTTCATTTTTCTAATTTATTGTTCAAAGAAAACTAAGTAAATATTAGTCTCTGTTGACTATCAGTAAATTTGATGGTTCTTGATCTTACTAAGAAATTGGTGTTTTTTATCCGTTTTGCAGAGTGATGGAATTTTTTTAGCTTTGTTGAATCAACTTCAAGCTCCTCTGGTTTCGGGTTTGCTTATGATGCATCAATTTTGTCTACTGTTCAAAGACTTCCGGAACTAGTGCATACTGAAATTTATATATTAAATTTTATGTTGAAACATGTAATTTTTCCAAATATTTTATAGATTAGGCATTGCTATTCAAAGGGGAGTTGGGGCCCAGCTTGTTGCTAGGTTACCCACCAAAAGCTTTGTATAAGTTCTTTTAAAAATATTCTTTCTTTTCCACTGGTGTGAATAAGATGAATTTTTATTTTCAAATGTGAGTGTAAATTGAGTTCAATAATGATATACAAGTTCATTCCGGTTTTAATTTGGTTTGATATTTAAATTCAGTTTGGCAAGAAAAAATGGCTGCATATCGGACTATAAAATGACGTTTAGAGGGAAAAAGCGTTGGCAAATGTACTCTATGCTGACTCTTTTAAACATCCCACTACACTTTTGGAGATATTATATGATGCTTACTCGGGAAAACTGCCACTGCAACATTGTCAAGCTGACGGTTCTATATATCAGATGACAGTTTTAGAGGTTAACTGTAACGGTTATGTGACATTTCAGAACTGTCATCATAAGATGAACCATACAGTGACACTGGTTTTGGTGACACTTACAGATTCCACTAAAACCGTCATAAAACAGATACCATGACAGTTCTGACATGTCACCGATATTAATTTTTGTACTAGTGCATCTTTCCAGGTTTCCACGTACAAAACATTAAGTCTTATATATCTTTCCAGGTTTCCACGCAGGGCCGTCGCTGGCTATAGGCCGTCGCTGGCAACGGCCTAAGGCCCCCAAATCCAAATCTTGGGACCCCAAATCGTGAATGTTGTTGGTATAGGGTACGTTGAAACTCTTGAAAATAAAATTTCTTTTTCGATAACTGTATATCAGAAGATTTGAGCCTTGGATCATCACTTTTAACCTCTTTTACCCTTCTTTTGTTCTCTATCTCTATTACATGATCTAGGGTTTACTCCATTCTCTACTGGTAAAAAACAAGGGAGAAGATTAAACTATTGAAATCAAAGTAAGTTCCATCTATCAATAATCTAATTATTTTTCTTGTTTCTACTTCTAAATTTTTTCTGATTTATCAATTCATTAGTTGTTGCATATAAAGAGTGATCATTATACTCCCTCCGTTACTTTTTAATAGGCTGGTTTCTATAAATAAATGTTACAAAAAATAGGTTGGTTTCCTAATTGGGAAAGTCAAATGTTACTTTAGTTTTTAGGACCACTTTTCTCTTAACTTCTTTTGATGACAAGTGTCATGTGGACCATATCACTTTACTTCTTTTGGTGACAAGTATCATAGGGACCATTTCAATTCACTTCTTTTATTGACAAGTGTCATGAGGACCACTTTCAATGATTAGTTTTCTTAATTTCCTTAATTTTCTCAAAAAAACCAAACCAAACTTTATTAAAAAGTAACGGAGGGAGTATATAAAGTGCAATTTGGGGAACAACCGATTTTTTGTATTGCTAAATGCCTATTCATTTCAAGCTTTTTTTTTTTTTTTTTTTTTTTTTTTGGGTTTTTCAATTCTTATTTAGTTATCTTGCTTTAGGCTTTTTTTTTGCTTTTTGCTTTTTTTGGCTAAATGCCTATTCATTTAAAGATTTACTCACTGGATCATGCTTTTTAAGTCTTTACTCTTTAGTATTAGTATATGTTGTGTTCTTACTATCGCCAGATGGTGATTATTAAATTTTAATCGTTAGTTTACTGACACGGAAATATGAATTTGAGATGTTTGTGTACAAGTTTTGTATATTTTCATTCTTGAAGTGACCAAATATCAATTCCAATCATGGGTCCTAGAAAGACAAAATGCAACAATGATGCTTTTAAAAGAAAGACCAAAATAAGAGTCGAAAAACTTAAGAGTTCTCTGCGAGAGCAGTGAATAAATATTTAGTTTCAAATGATGACAACCATGAGAAACAATGAATGACAGTGACAAACAATAGGCAAATTTGGTTAATCATATGGAGACAAATGGTGATCTTTTGGACAATGATGAGAATGCATTTAGGCAAAAAGAAGAACCAAAATGGCCAGAATTGTCACCACCAAATACAAATGAGATTGGGCAAGATGAAGAGCAAATGAGGCAAGAATCGTCACCATCTAATACAAATGAGATTGGGCAAGATGAAGTTGAACAGGAAGAATATTGACTAGTGAATATTTATGATATGGAAGTTGGGGTAGCGGAAAGGTCCAATGAGAGAAACAAATAAGAATTTTTAATGTTTAAATCATGATCACTACATATACGGAAGATGGAGAATCGGAAAGTCGGGACAGGAAATGGCAACAAAGAAAATTTATTTTGCTTATATAGGCCCGTTTCAGTAAGTTCGCTTAGGGCCTCTAAATTTTTTGCTACGACCCTGTTTCCGCGTAGCCGCATATGAGTGAGTGCTAAAATAGCATTTGGTGCTCCAATCCCATAACCAGCATACTATAGTACTGCACAAATAATGTACCCATCTTATGGCACCAACTTCACCAAAGATATATTGCATACAATATAGAAGCAAACTTTTTAAAGTGATGGGTTGGTGGGTGACCCGTGGCCTTGTACGGGTTGGCCTGCCATTTGGAGGATCCAAAAACATAAACTCTAACCCCCCAGGTCCCATGGGTTAGGTCTCGTGCCCCTACTACAAGAATTTATAACAAGCGATCTCCTAAAATTTTCAAAGACCCTCTATATAGAGTTAGCAATATTAGGGTTTCGTAGTAAATCGAATTAGCTTCATCACTCATGGAAAATCTCCCTGTAGAGATATCATCAGATATATTTTCTAGATTACCAGCTGACTTCGTCTTGGAATGTCAACGAGTATGCAAAACATGGCGGGATCTCCTCCTATCACTTGATAAAACCATCTGCTTTGCTTCGATGCACTTATTGCGACACAATGACAATCAACATAGCATTGGCAGCTCAAAGGTAAATCTAACCCTGGGTCTTATTTTCTTAATTAAGTCAGAAACACCAAAATCTACATGTCACCCACTTTACTATGGAGAGTTTGATGAGAATAATGTTACTGATCACAACGAACGGTGCATTCCAAACGTACTTAGACCCATCAATCATACTCTCGTTTCAACCAGACGGAAGTGCGGAGCAACTGCCCTAGTTGGTTCTTGCAATGGTTTGATTTGTTTTGTTGAAACTGGAAAATACGGGATCAAGGATCCAATCCACATCTGTAACCCTGTTACAAGAGAGTGTTTGTACCTTCAACGATTTAATGAGAATTGTGAACACAATTCTGTTATTCGTATTGAAATACATAGTGGTTTTGGTTACAGTTTGAAAACCAACGAGTACAAGGTGGTTAGAATCATATATAGAAACGGGTCTTCTAGAGGAGATATACAAGTATACACTCTTGGGGGTGGCAGTGGGTGGAGAAATAAAGGGGTAATCACGGAAAAGCTACATTCACTATATGGTGTCTTCTTTAATGGAGCTCTTCATTGGTTCCAGGCGTATTCAGGTAGTCCAAATAGCATAATGGTCTTTGATTTGTCAGATGAAACCTTCCATGTCATCCAGGGACTTTTTCCGGATTGTACTTACACACACACTTATATTCTCAGATCATTCGGAGAGTGGTTGTGTGTTGGTGGAGTGTATTACAGGTTCTCTTCTACATGGTTAGATATATGGACATATAAGAAGACATCTTTAAAGAAGAGTTTTACAGATACAAATAACAAGGAAGAGTCATGGATCTGGTGTAAGGAGTTCAATATAAGTGTTCCACACAATTCATCCGCTTCCTGGCACTCTAAACCATTTGCTCTTACAAAGAGTGGCTTGGTCATACTCGAGTATTATGATAATAGCCATAAAATCTATCGTGATGCACGGACACTCTTCTGTTATGACCTGAAAACTGCAACTATGAACATACTTGGGATTTGGAATTTTTTGGAAGCAATTCCTCATACAAACAGCTTTGTTTCTCTGAAAGCTTTAGGAGAAACAACATGTAAGAAAAGAGAGAGAAGATCAACTTCATCAAGCGGTGCTGAAAGATTAGCAAGCCTTAAAAGTACTGATCTGCTGCTGCGTAAGTTTGAACTTTAAAAGTCCATAATTTCAATTTCTTCTTCTTCTAATGTCAGCTGCCATGATCTTTAGTTCTTCTTATTCTAATGCATCTGCCGGGTCTCTCTACAATAACTGATGCCATGGCTTAAAAAATGAAAGCTCTACTGTCTGCTTTGAAAGATCGGGACAAAGTTTTTTTTTGGTTTGTATGATCTTCAGATATCTGATGGTCATTCGCTGCTACAAGATTGAGACAATTCCTAATATTGCTTAAGATGGCTAAAAGAGTTTCTCCTCTCCAGGTGTTTTTAATGGCATTCTTGTTACATACAAACCAATTCTTAATATTGGTCTGCAACCAATTCTTATATTGCACAGACACGGAAGCATGATATAGTTACGACACGGGAATACGTGAAATCTTAAAAAATTTGGTTATGAGGACACGTTATATGTATTACATTCATGTTTGTCTTTGTTTCCTTCATTAAACCATGTCTTTAACCATTCATGGAAAAGCATTACTATTATCACTCACATAGTTGAAGTCATAATTTAAATGCATCCAAACTTTTTCGCAAACCTACACTTAATTAATTAGAAAGAGATGAGTTAGAGTTTCTTCACCATTTTTGCAAAAGTTACATTTTGTATCGATGTTCGTCAGAATGGCCTCTATTCTCCTTCTCGTTGTTAGAATTGAATGTGTTGTTTTCCAAGTACAAGTTTTGGTAGTTGGATGTTCCATATTCTTTTCCAATATGAGGTATTATGGATGGCGTTACTGTTAAATGAATCATAATGAATCATAAAGAGAGCGTACTGTGAAGTTATCTTTGCTGTTTAAAGTTTTATTTTTCCGTATCTTTCTCTTCATGAATAGGTATATTTATTTTGCAATATCTTATCTACTATGATCAAAGCAGACATTCAATTTCTCTATATCCCATGTTTTATTCACCTTTAATGAGTTGACTTTACCTTATTTAAATTTTCAGTTCCGATTAAATACTTGGTTTAGTCATTGGTATTGTGGTATTTGAGATCCAATAATCCTCCGGATATCGATTAACTCACCATTGTCAACAATCCAATTACAGTTTGTTTTTCTTTGTTGGACTCCATTGTGCATGCCTTTCCAAGCGAAGTTGTCTCCTAGATTTGGTAAATATTTGCTTGGAAAATATTTTCTTTCAATATAGAAGCACATAGGACTGGGGATTATCTTTAATTCTCGGTCCCATCTTGGCTATCATTGCCAAGTTCAAATTTTCAATGTTCTGCAAACCTAAACCCCCCTCTTCTAAAGGTTTACAATCTGATTTGCTTGCGAAATGGGGAGCTTCTTCAAGTTCTCAGTGGTGGACGGAGTCACCGCCTTTCATTCGACCTGCTTTGGGTAGTGACAGACCGAATCTGTCTACTTATAGATTTCAACAACTGTAACATGTTTTCTTTTCGGTTTGTCTTTCTTCTGTTCCTTCCTTCGGAGATTTTGGCTTAGTTCCCCTCTTCTTTTCTTTGCCTTTTTTAATATAAAAATCTCCTCGTCAGCTTTGCCAGAAAGAAGAAAAAAAATAAAAAATCTGATTTCCGGCCTTCTAGACAACACTATAATTTCCCTTTCTCATTTTTACGTTGTTCATCTCTTTCCCATCAATCCGGACGTCTATACGTCTGGGATGGAACGGATCCGTTAAAAACACTGATAGACGTCCATTATTTATACATGCGGTTGTGATTTTATTATTTTTGATGCAAGATTACATGCCGACCGGGAATAAAGCTCACCAATGCCTAGCCACTAAGCCTAATCTCGGCTAACTACGGGCCCTTTAAGTTTCCAAATAAAAACAGTAGTGATTCGCCGTATAACTAAATTACCTTCCTTCGTACGGTATGCTTCTCTCACGCAAAATTGTTGTTGGCTGATGTCGGAGGTTAAGACAAGCACGGAACATGTACCACGCTGAAGTTTAGTTAAGGTTTTGTAAATCATTTCTCTGTATTTTGAAACGATTCATTTGGTGCCCAACTAGGGAGGATGTCGCATCTTCCGGTAAGAGTTCGGCATAGAGTTATGATATGTTATTTTCTATGAACGTGATGTAGCATTATCTAAAAAATAATTCCGTACCATAACAAAGAGTAGTCGAAAACCAAATGACAATTGACTTTACGACTTTTTAGTTGAGGTTGTTGAAATTGTTGGACTTACTACCAATCCTCCATTTTAACCTAAGAAACGTCGTGTAATCCCTATGAGGACATTTTTCAGGCGTAGTGTTTTTTTTTCCTGTAGTGATTAAAGTTGAAACTTAATAATAATACACCGACCAGACCAGGAGATCTCTGTCGTCCATTTACATTTCCTAAAACCCTAAAATCAATTTTAACCGTCGGATATCAGCCTAGTTTTCCTTATAAAAGTTCCCCTAGTGTTTTATCTTTACTCTCAATCTACAAAGTTCAGCCGCCGCAATCACAAAGGATTCCTCAGGAATTAGTTTATCTTTACTCTCTATCAACACAGATCAAACCCAAATCTGTGTGGGGTTTGTTTATTGAATCATAGCATGATGATATCTCCTCTCAAAACTAAAGTGTTTAATTACATTCTCATCACATTTTTATTTAATTTTCATTGATATCCTGTCCATGAAACTAATCTGTGCATCCGATGTTGTTGTTGATAGGCTTTGACTAAGTTCCTTCGTCATTTACTGCTGAGGGTAACTTTCCTGTTCTAGGTTTTCCACATAAAATTTCCTCTTAATTGTTTTTCCTCTCCACTCTCGACTTTCAAGTGCTGCTGCTGCACCAATGGATTCTTCAAGAATTTGTTTGTGCATGAAGGAGAAGATCTCCGACTTATTATTTACTTTGAATTGGTTTATGAATTTGTAAGCAAACGTGATTATGCGTATTACAACGAATGAAATTGGTGGTGTTAAAGAAACTGAAATGATGTTTACACTTCAAATTAAGCATTAATACGTGATGGGATCATAATCCATCCGAGCCCAAATCTAGTCTTTTAAACGTTGGATGTTGTTCCTGAGTCCATAATATTTGCTGACTCTGTTATAACAATTTGAGGCTCGGAGCTGGACCACCGATTGACACACTGTGTGATCATTGTCATACACTCGGCCGATTAAATTATTGTAGATGGGGCAATTTAGTAAATCCCACAAATTCATTGTATTTATCAAGAAAACCCTAGAATTTTCATATGTTTGATAGTGTTGAGGTGAGGCAGTGAAGAGAAAAACCCTAGGGAGAAATCTGCAGATCTAAATCCTCCTAATCAAAGAATGAGTGTTTATGAATCAGATCTCAGTTTTGTATGTGAAGCCTTGCACATACCTTGGAGATACACAATCATCATCATCATCAATCCATTGTCATAATGACTTTCCCTCTCAAGAGTAGTGTTTTCGTTTCTCTCTTTTTCCAAAGAATCTTAAAGCCAAACCAGATCTGCTGTCTTTTCACTCGGAGTTGAGAATCCCCAAAAGGATCTTAAGCATCAAACTTATAATTGCTGGGATATTTTCCGGATGAGTAGCAGATCGATGGATGGTTACTGGGCTGTTGAAAAACTCAGCAATTCCAGCTCAAAAAGAGGTCATCGGGGTCACTAAGATGACGAGGAGAGTAAACTTTAACAGAAGAGGCGCTGGTTGCAGCATTATCCACTGGATTGATTGTCATAATGACTTCTCCTCTCAAAAATAAGTGAGTTTTTTTTGTGCATTTTCACTACATTACAATATTAGATTGATTTTTTAGTTGTTTAACAACTGATTTGATTATCATTTACAGCGATGGAATGGAATCATCATTGTGGATGCTGATTGCCTAATTACAACTTCTGGTCAGTGTGTGATTGTGGCCAAACACCAGAAAGGTATTATTGATTCTCATTAAATTCCCATAATTGAGTAGAGATTGAGTTTTTTTCCTTCTACCGAACAGGATTTAGATTGTTGGTATATGTTTTTAGTATAAAATTTGGATATGCAAGATTAATCAAATGGAAACTTGATTACAGATACTTCCATTATTTAATCAATTCAAAGCGCTGGGGTTTGCGTCATTTATTTTATGGTTGCTGAGTCCATGATTTGTGAATTTTATAAATGAAAAGATGGGTAAAATTGGAATGAGGATTCGGAAGAAGGTTTTGGAAAACAGTGGATTTTAAGAATTTTGTAGTCATAATTAAAGTATTCGAATCTTACACTAATATGATTTCACTCCACTACAGGGACTCACCATTTCTCATACTATCTGATCCTCATGAGTAAAACAAGGTGGAAATTGTAGATGTTACTTTTTCTACCAATGTATGATTTTGTCTGCGATTGTGCTCTTTGGTGATTCTAAATCCAATCGGTTATCATTGTAACAGTTGAAATTGAATCTAGGTTTTATCATGTAAAGCATACAGTATTTAATATAATCATGTTTTAATGTTGTTATCGTCCGTTCAAATTTTCAGTTCGTTAAAGCCGGTGATAGCGCACATGCTAGGAGTTTGCATATGCATGTGTTTTCGTTCCAGATGATAGTTAAAAACTCTAGACGGAAAGACAGGGAGCTGGCATTCAGTTGCAGGGCAACAAAATTATGTAACAGAGGTGGAATATGCAAGGGCGACTAAGCGGTGGAACACCTAGCTAATTCCCAATGTGATCTTTCAAATACAAGTTCTGTTTTCATTTAGATCTTATTCGCACAAAAAATTAATCAGCTAGGATAGTTTATTGGTTAGTTGTGATGACAATTGTTTTTCACATAAGTCATATTAATTGCTGTTCATGACAGATAGCTATGTACTTCCAGTCACGTTAACTCACGTTAACTCACATAATTGACGAACTGATATTATCTACATGTATAGCAATGGTTACCTAGAGCATGTCTAGCCAGTCACCAACAAATTATTTTGGTATTGCAAGTTTTGCATTTAACTCCTCCATCGTAAATGCCGGTCCCAAGCCTGGGTTAAGGAGGAGGGAAGGGAGGAGCACTTAAAAATCCTATTTTTCCTTCATGTAATATTTGTTTTCGGGAACTTAGAGTCTTGGTTTGTGGCTCTTCCAGCTATTGAAAGTTGAACATAAGAAGGTGATTTTCTTACTTCAGTTGGAACATCTTTTTTCAGTACCAGCAACTGTCATTGCAAGCAAACATTCAATGAAACTTCTCTTGGGTCTCTAGAAATGATGTCAAATGGGTCTGCAGAAACAGTTATCATGGTTTTCTTTGCATTGGTGGGCATCAATAACCAGATGATCTTAGGTCTATAGATGGTTTCTTTTCTTTTTTCCGACAGGTTTAAATTTTTTGCTTGAATTATTCATTATATTTCACTATGTTGAAAAAATTTTCTCTATCTTCTAGCTTTGGATTAATCAGTGTTGTTTCTTTCTCTATTGAAGCGGTGATTCAGGATCAGGCTCGGGAATGAATAAATAATTTGGCCAAGATAACTAAAGTGGTTCTGCTCTCCCATTAGTCGGAATTAAACTTATCAGAATTGTTGAAATTGCTGTTGTAAATGTTCTGATTGGGTCTAGGAATTAAGCCCTTCATGGTGTTGCTGT
This sequence comes from Papaver armeniacum, assembly GCA_023531295.1. Lineage (NCBI taxonomy): Eukaryota > Viridiplantae > Streptophyta > Magnoliopsida > Ranunculales > Papaveraceae > Papaver > Papaver armeniacum. The sequence continues at coordinate 744,979 of JAJJWW010002215.1, forward strand.
ATCAATATGTCGAAGCAACAGTTGAGTTTATAGAGCTTGTCCATGTTTGGGATTCAGAAGCAAACTTCCACTACACTGACCATGTCTGTTCTCAAGTTTACAATTTGTGTTATAGCAATTTACTTTCACTACACTACCTAGTATGTCTGTACGCTCAAGAAATGGCCTACCAAGGGAATTCAACCTAATGGTGCAAGGTGTAGTGAAATCTGTCTTGCTCTCGAGTTTCAAAATACGGTGAAATGGAACTGCAGTCCAAATATGATCATTCTTATACTTCTCTGAGATATTGCATGATCTAAAAACAATTCGGTGAAATGCCACGGAAGACTGCAATATAGACAGATAACGAGGGACGGAGCTAGAAATTTCATACAGGGAGGCTAATAGACAAAATACATTATTTATGGGGGTTTATTAGGAGATTTCTCTTTTAATTAGTAAAACTTTTAAAGGATCACTAAGGAATTAAACTAAAACAGGGGAGGCGGGGGGGCCACCCCTGAGATTTACATAGCTCCGTCCCTGCAGATAACATTAGATATTTTATCTATCACTTTATGACACCACTTAAAAAGCTTCAGAGAGTTTTTTTTATGTAATGAGGGAGACGAGCAAAGAAGTACAAAATTAGATAATAGGTTGGATTCTGACCCGTGAATTGGATTACCGCTGAGTTGCACTTTTTTGAATTGGTGAATTCTGGAACTGGATTGTGTACATTACTTGCTGTTCCCTTGATTCAATGATGAAACAATCCAAACTCTTTGAAACCAAGTGAAAAGGTTAGCAGCTAACATGCATGTGATGATGATACGTAAAATGTGATGGCCCGACTGACCTTAGCTAGTAGCCTAGTCTAGTTCTTCTGCAAACAAAAACCAACCAGCAAGATGTATTATACACGGCATAGTCACCCTTGTTGGGTATGGTATCCGGCTAACCTTTTATGGCCTTTGCAACCATGGATTTTAACGGGCCTGGATTTTAGTTTATTGGACCTGCTTCCTTATAGGGATCATCTGTCGTCCATTTTTAAGCATCCATTTCTTAAAACCCTAAAATCAGTTTTAGCCGTTGGATCATCACTCTTGTGTTCCTTATAAAAGTTCCCCTAAATGTTTCTATTTTTTTCTTTACTCTCTGTCTACAAATTTCAGCCGCCGCAACCTCAATGGATTCCTCAAGAATTAGTTTATGGATGAAGAAGAAGATCAAACCAAAATCTGGTTCGGTATTGATTATTGAATCATACCATGATGATATCTCCTCTCGAAACTGAAGTAAGTGTGTGTTTGTATTCACATCACATTTTTATTTGATTTTCATCCTGTCCATCAAACTAATCCGTGCATTTGATGTTGTTGTTGATAGGCTTTAACTAACTACCTTAGCTCACAACAATGGATCAACAGTTATTTATGGATGAGCTTAGATAGTTGGTTTATAAGCTCATGCCATGTATCTTCTTCTGATAAGCTGTGATGGAGGGTTCCGGTGAACTTCCTTTAGGTATTGTTGCTTCTTGTATCTAAATTTTAGAATTCACATGATCAAATAGCATGAAACATACCCTTTTTGTGTTGGTCAATTTATGTTTATCTAAAGTCCATCTTTGAGAAATTCTTAATCAGTACCTGATTTTATTAAAACACTGTTGATGTTACTTCTCTGAACATATGTCACTTTGATTGGTCATTTGATTCCCAACTATGAATATCCTAGCCTCTAAGTGGAGAGTTCCTTGTAGATTGATGGGTTGTAATTTCCCAATGTGCACCTGCATCATAGATTGTGTTCCCAGCCTTAAAAGATGGCAGAATAAGTAGTTGCATCTTTGTGCAATTTGGTTATCAAGTGTGATACCTTGAATACTCTCTAGAGTCAGAAACTAGTGTGTTAGAGTATATTCAGATGGGAATTTCTAGTGCTGTGCTGTTAGCTTGAGTCTTCTTTAGCCTTGTGTATTGTTATCTATCTACAAGTTCGATAACATCTAATTAAATGATTTTTCTATTTTGTTGACAGGGTTTTAAAGACAAAGAGCGACCGGATCTTTCAGGGTTTGTATTGAAACATGCCGTAGTTATTGAGGAAAGTAATTTGTTTTACAGCAATGCTGGATTTGTAACCCTCAGTGCCATAGCCAATCCTTAGTTAAGAAAAGATGCAGCACAACCATGATTCAGAGCGGCTTTGTAATTCTGGCATATCTGGCTTGAATAGAAACAAGTAACTTTTTGAGAAAAGAAGCATATTCTCTTATAACTAATCTCCGACATAAAGTCTTCTTTCTTAGCTTCAAGTTTGGCAAGGAATTTTTCGTATCTTCAAGACCTAGGAAATCTTCATTCCCTTAAGTTGACTGGCCATTCTTGTTATGCTCTACTCAAACGTGTGTTTTCATGGTCATCTGTTTCACTTCTTATTGACGATACAAATGGCCTGAGTTCTAAACTCATTCGGATGGAATTTTCTTTTCTTTCTTTGCATATTTTCATGGGCTAGTACGTAACTGGCCTCTTATTTTACAGAGTTTTTTTTTTTTTTTTTCTTTTCTTTTTTGAGCATAAGTTTGAACTCTACGAATCTACATTATTATGTTGGTGATTTTTCCGTTCTTTTAATGTCTATTGCCATACTCTTTCTTCTTAAAATTTAACAAATTGGAGTTTAAGCAAATCAAACTCGAGTTCTTGGTGTTCAACCAATTGGAATAATGTCTGAACAAGTCCAACAAAACATTCGCTGTTTTTTTTTTTTGAAACTGGAGATATTAAATTGATTAAGAGTGAGATGTTACAGTGTTTGCTTCTTCCGCACTTTGGCAGAGATCTCTTGCGGGGGTTCTAGCAACCAAACACCACTCACATTCTATTCTAGCTAGTTTGGATAAAGAATCCGCTACGTTATTACATTCTTTGTGCACATGAACACAGTGCCAAGAATTAAACCTACTAAAATAGACCTTAATATCGAGAATTAAGTTTCGAAGTCTCCAATCAATGTTGAAGCTTTTATTGTTGACTGCGTCCACTACGATCTTAGAATCCATCTCGAACACTACCTGCTGCATATTCCTTTCTTCTGCAAACTTTATTGCTTCCCATAGCGCTATGCTTTCAGCGTGCCCCTGTGAGTACCAGTAAAATCGCGAACTATTAGTCCAATTCCACCTGAATGATTAGAATGCAAGTAAGATCCATCAACATTAATTTTCAAGATTTCTCCTTGTGGGGGAGACCAATGCCGATTTCTTCTTGGATGAACAGTGGGAGAGTTACACAAAGGAACTGATGCCGAGGTATCATATTCTGCAATTTTTTTCTTGCATCTATGAATCACAGATTCTGGAGTGACTTGCGAGTTATTGAAAGCCTTCTCACATCTGGCATACCATATACACCATGCAGTTATACTGATTCTGCAAAGTAGTTTCTCATCAAGATGGTGAATGAGAAGTTTATCAAACCAGTCACATATCCAAACCTTCAAGGAGACATCATTAGGAGTATGAATGCCCAAAACTGCAAACCATATAGATTTAGAGAAAGAACAACTCAAAATACTATGAGCTGGTGTTTCCAGAGCATGTGCACAGAAAGGACATGAGAAATCTCCATCTTGTATGATATTTTGAAGCTTATCTCTTGTGGGAAGTATATCTTGAAGACATTTCCAAGTGAAGTGTTTAATTCTTGGTATAATATTTAGTCTCCAGAGCTTCTTGTATATGCCCTGCATTCTGAGACCTACAGTTTCATTAGAGATCTTTTCCTCCATCATTTTCCTGTAGGTTGATTTAACTGAAAATTTTCCATTCTTTTCAAGCAACCAAACCATCCTGTCTTTGATATTACAATGAACAAATATTTTCTGAATGAATTTGGCAGTAGAATCTTCAAAAAGATTATGAATAAGACTCACATTCCACCCCCTGTAACAGAATCAATAAGTTGGCTGACAAAAACATACTCTTGGAAATTTGTTGCTCCAGTTTTAGGACTTGGGGGAGTGTCTAAAGCTTCTATCCATCTATCTTTCCAAATTCTTATCTGTTGACCATTTCCCACAGACCAGCAGCTAAACTTCTTTATGAAAGGGAGCTCTGAACTAATACTTCTCCAGGACCATGTGGAGTTAGAGTAGTTCTGGGTGTTAAATATTTCTCCATCTGGGAAGTATTTTGCCTTCAGTGATTGAGCACATATTGAAGTATCATCCTCACATAACCTCCAAGCAGATTTTGCCAGTAAAGCACGATTGAAAACCTCAAGATCCCTAAAGCCCAGACCACCTTCCTCTTTTGGTTTGTTAAAATGTCTAAAAGCAATATAATGCTTGCCTTTATTATTCTTTCTATTCCTCCAGAACATTTGATGTTTTGAGTTCATTGCAGAAATGGTACTATCGGGCAGTTTAAAAGTTGTCATATGATGCACAGGAATGGCATTAGAGACATTTTTAATCATGACAGATCTGCCAACCTCAGATAAATTGGTACCAGCCCATCTTGAAAACCTTGTATCCATTTCTTGAATGAGAGATGAAAAGGGAATTGTCTTGTTTCTTCCCACAAAGAATGGTAAACCTAGATATTTCTCTTCAAAGATATTTAGTTCCCTGACTTGAAGAAGATCACTTATAAGATAACATGTTGCTGGAGAAGTATTATTACTGAAGTACACAGCTGACTTATGAAAGTTAATAAGTTGACTTTGAGCAAGAACCTGAATGCTTCTATGACATGAAGTAAATTGTTTGTTTGAACTTGGTTTGCTTTGCAGAATAAAAGACAATCATCTGCAAACAAGAGATGGTTAACTTTTGGAGCAGATCTTGATATTTTCATGCCTGTTATGTGATTTCTTTTTTCTAGCTGGTTCAACTGTCTTGAGAAGGCTTCCATGGCAAGAATAAAAAGATAGGGGGAAAGAGGATCCCCTTGTCTAATACCTCTTGATGGTTTAAAAGCTTGTGAAGGTGAACCATTAATCATAACTTCAATTTGAGTTGTACTTATGCATTGCATGATAAGTTGACAAAACTTTTCACAGAAGCCAAACTTACTCAGAACCTCTATGAGAAAACTCCATTCCAATCTGTCAAATGCTTTTGAGATGTCCATCTTTAGAGCTAGGTGACCAGTTCTTCCTTTTTACCTTTTCATAGCTTTAACTAACTCTTGAACTAAGCATATGTTTTCAGATATTAACCCGCTCGGAACATAAGCATCGCATTGGAGAAATAATGTCAATCATATGTTTTTTGAGTCTTAAAGCAATAATTTTTGAAATCAATTTATAAATTGTATTGCACAAGGCTATGGGTCTGAAATCCTCTGGTTTGTGAGCTGAAGGAATCTTTGGGATTAAACAAATTCTAGTATAGTTGAGCTTCTTTAGAAGGAATCCAGAAGTAAAGAAGGCTTTCACAGTGTTACAAACATCTTCTTTAAGCATCTGCCGTTGAGATTGATAAAAGCCTGGTGGAAAACCATCAGGACCAGGAGATGTCTAGGGTTCCATATGCATCAAAGCTTGATATATCTCTTGCTCAGAAGGAATGGCTACTAATTCAGCATTATCTTGATAAAGAGGCTTGTAATCTGACTTCAAAACTATTTAGATTCTGAGTTACTTTAATAATATATCCTTTCAAGAAAAAAATTGTCAAATTCCCATGTCCACTAATCCCAAGTCCTTGCTCAGTAGAAAGAAGAACTGCTAATGCAGAGTTTAATGCCAGGTATTAGAGAACATAACAAGACCAAGGCTAGTAAGTTATGCAAAGTTAACCTTATACAATAATAGTCTTTCTCTGGATTAAGCAAAATGGTTCACAGTTCCAATCTTTTGTTGCACCTAAAAAGTCAACTGACTGGAAAGGATAAAAGCATTTAAAATTAATCTGGATGCGAAGAACAAAGCCGACTTCAGATGTACACTAATCCCCAATTTGCTTACCAACTACAAAAAGAGGGTTGCTGAATAAGAAAACTCAAACCAACTACTACCAAGTGCGCAAAGTCACAGTGTAGACCTTCACCACAGAAAAAGCCATTGTCACCCTACAATTCAAACCACAACTATGAGAGACTGAAAACAATACAATCTCACATGCAAGCACCACGTCATACATAACAAGAATGAAGTGCTCAATTTAAGAGTTAGATCTTATATTCCACTAAGAGAACATATGTACATGACGTTGACTTACTATGGTTCAAGCTATCAAAGGGTACAGAAAGTAAAGCGCATGGAATCCTCCTATCGAAAGTGAATGTTTTTTCTTAATTTGTCGGAAGCATTAATGAAAATGACCAGAAACATTCAACTGTCACATGACAACAACAAGAAAACAGCCCCACAATGCAAATCCAACATCTAATGTAAACAATGGATTTTCAATCGAACCCATATGAATTCCATCTAATATTCCTCTTTAAAAACATCGTTTAAAGGAACTAGTCAGACATGCATGTCAGAGCTGTTCCAACATCTATGCTATGCTGAAGGTCAACATGTCAAAAGACAACTTGCGATCCGGTTTCGCAGCCTATTCAGATAATGTCAATTCAAATAAGGGGTTTTTTATAAAATGCCCATGTGGGGAAATGCATTTAATAAAATGCCCACGTTTTTTTCATAATATATTAAATGCCCATCGTTTGACCTTTTCCGTCCCGTTTTATTGAAAAACGGTTAACGGCCGTTAGTGCATATGTGGAAAAGAATCAGTCCTAGTAAAAGACACTTAAACCCCTAAAAAAATCGTTTGACAAGGCCCAATTAACACATGCTCAACGAGTTGACTCGTGACTCAATGAAGAACCCTATTCAGACATGTTCACCCCAAAACTGTAACATGTTCTTCCCAGATTAAAACTACATACAGTATTAAGATACCTTAATCAACTAAGCAGATTAAAGAATATAAATAAAAAGCCCTACAAATTTAATCTATCTAATGTTCTTTTTGCAATAATAATTACAATAGTTGAAAGAAATAACTAATTAACTAAAATTTCAGGTTTATAAGATCCTGCAACAACAACTACAACATTTGTTGTATCAAAAGAAGGAAAAAACAACATTTGTTCAAGAAATCGGACTATTTATGGATTAAAAAAATCGTGAACTCAACTGATTAATCATATGAAACACGCATAAATTGGCATTACAGATGAAAGAAATGAAAATATAATGGTCACTTCTTACCTATTTCCTTGCTTAAAATTCTGCCAAAACAATTTCATTCCTTGTCCTAGCTTTTAACCCCAAATTCACGGCAACAAACATTAGTTTATCAGCTATTTTTTTAGCTTTAGTTTCCAGCCTACAACAACCCTAAAACACACTCAAATAATGGTTATGGTGGAATGATGTGAGCTGGTGGTGGTGGAATGATGCTAGCTGCAAACTGGTCGTTTGGATCTTCTCCCAAACAGGTTGTGTGCGTCTCCGATTTGATGATGGAGACATCTCTCCCGTTGAATTCTAATGCTCTTCAATCTCCTTCCCGCAAACCCATTCATCAAACACTTGAACCCAACCCAAAACCTGCCCTGACCTCTCGCACATAAACACCCAAATCCATGATTCACCGGCGACAAGAAGATGATGCATTCAAGAGAAAGATCGAGAGTGATGCAATGATTAATAAGAATGAAAATCAAGTTAAACCCTATTCTTCACACCACCTTAATTGTACAAATTAAACCCAATTTTGACAAACACCAAAAATTTCCCCAATTTCTAAATCATGATATTGAAAAATTGAAGAAGATGAAGATGTTTGGTGGAGTTGGTGGTAAGAGAAGAAGCTGATGTGGGTGGTAATTCAATTGGAAAAGAAGATAAGCAGAAGAATATTGTTGCATCATTAAACCCATTCACCAAAATTCGTCTCTTTAGACAGAAGGGGGAAGGAGTAGGGATGGCAATGGGGCGGGTATGGGGCGGGGACCTTGAATCCCATCCCCTACCCCGTTCAAAACCAAAACCCATCCCCTACCCGATCCCCGTAAGAATGGGGAGGGACGGGTAGGGAGAATCCCCGTAGGGGATGGGTTCCCCCATGGGTTACCGTAACACTACAATAAATATTTAGAATTTTATAAATAATAATAATTAAAAAATAATTATAATGTTCAAACAATAATAATAACCTATGCAAAGTGCATTTTAAAATTTTAAGTTTATCATAACCAACTAAAACTGAAAAAATAAAGGAAACAATTGACCCACAATTAAGAATTATGGTTCTTTTACTTCTTAGTTCCTCATTATTAACCATCTTCCTCCATGTTAATCATCTCATCATGGTCTTCTTCATTGTCTTCCCAAAAGTTCCCCATTCTGATTTTAATCCACCTACTGAAATATAAAGAAAATGTATCATATATAACCGTAAATAAGTATTTAAATGTAAAAATTGTTTTAATACAACAAATATTCTTTTACCTTTCATCTTATCCCACAACCAATCTTGAGTGCACATCAAATATGGGGCGGGTATGGGCGGGGACCTTGAATCCCATCCCCGCCCCATCCCCGCATCATTAATTTCGGGGATTCCCGTGCACCCGCCCCGTTCCCCATTTATACGGGTAAAACCCTAACCCATAGGGGCGGGTCCCCACGGGGATGGGTTTGGGTGGGGCAAATTGCCATCCTAGGAAGGAGGCAGAAAAAATATGGAAAAGAGAAGAGAGAAACGATTATGTTTCGGTTCAAAGGCTAATACTGTAATTTCGACATTGAATATTGACCAAGTCAATTAGGCAATACCAACAAAGTTAGACATGACAGAATTATTAATGGTATGGGCATTAAATAAATTTTCAAAAAAACGTGGGCATTTTCTTATTTGCCTTTCCCCACATGGGCACTTTATTAAAAATCCCTTCAAATAATGTCATGCATATATACAACAGCCTATTCCAATGATAACGATAGACCTAAGATATTTAACTGAAATACAGATAACTTATCAGCTCGAAGCTGAATACCAACATATTGCTCGCTCATATTATAGTTTCTAAGTCAAAAAATCTTGCGAGAATTCTAGTCAATCTGCATTAAACATAAACCAAATGGTAGCAGAAACAGTTGCAGCAATCATGGAGGTCTTGATAGTGTGACAGGCCAATGTAGTGAGGAGGGTAATGGTTACTTGTAACAGTAACAAATTATAGCATGCCATTCAGGTGGTGCTCAAACGCTCGTCTACTGCTGGCAGTGAGATAAATTGGCAGTATAAATAGTGTGACAGCTGATTGCCAGGAATGACTTTCAAAACAGATCTAACAGTTGATATTTGTTTCTTAGACGAGGTTCACCATAGTTTTAGCCTTCATTCAAAACCAAGACCGGAATTGAATCACAGGAGAACTTTTGAATGAAGGCTAAAACTATATTCCATCAAATTGCTAATTTCTTGCATAGAATCAACCTCTTCATCTATCCTAGTCCAAGCCAAGAACTTCCATCAGGAAAAAGTTTGCAAAGACAAAATACCCTGTAGTTTCATACTGAAATGCTATATTTTTGTTTGAAAAGGCATGGGTGATGGATAAACCAAGAGTGGTCAAATAAAGGAGCCTCATTAGATACAAAATGAGTATTAACAGTCTTTCACTAAGTTCACATTTTCCATTCAATTGAACAATACACCTGTATTCACCAAGTATGACACATCTCTCGAAGACAAGGTGTAAAAGTATTTCAGTATGAACATAATGAATGTCTTCAAACAGAAATACTCAACTAAAAACACAAGAAAGTAGTTAGGGGAAAAAACATAGAAATACTCAACTAAGAACACAAGAAAGTAAACTATCTGACCTTAAATCAGTGAACTGCATCATCATAAAGTATCTCCGATAGTTGCTCATTCTCGAAGATGTCTGCAGCCGTCATATCTTTATCTGAACTGAGGTTAGCAAGGAACTCAGCAGCCTTGTTAAATATGCTCAGCTCAGGGTCCACTTTGAATAAGGTAATACCCCTATAGCGAATCTTGTCGAGATCAGAGATTATATTTCTGGTGAGTGAATAGATCTTTTCGATATCACACATGTCTTTCGGACGCAACAGTGATCTCACACGGTGTTTCCCTATACATTCAGACCTCTTTCCTTCTCCATTCCGATCCCAAATGCCTCTCATAAAATTGCATAGATTAAAAGAAGGGACATCAATGATAAAGCGTGACAATTTATAATACAGAGCAATTTCTACCCCAAGTGCAACTCCTTTCAACCTAGCATAGAATGTAGACATAATGGTTTCTACAACAGAGAGACATTTGGACCTAGCCACTATTGGGACATCCTGGGAATCACGTAAGATTGCCCCATAGCCTTTACCTGAGATGCCACAGATATGAATAGACAATGCACCCTTTTCAGATTCTAAACGAGTCCTTATAAGATGAACATGAAGATTCCAAACCTTCGACTTCTCAATCCAATCTTTTTTTGAAATAAGAGGAGAGTAGACAACTCCTTTAGGATGTTCACTTTTCATGTCAGTCGCACGATGCTGCTGAGTTTTTGCGCCAGGTGATTCATGATCATACGAAATCTCCTGCGATATATATATAAATATATAATCAAACAAACAAATATGATATATATATATATTTATATATATATATATATCTTTTCCTTGGAGCATATGTGAAATCTTAAAAAATTTGGTTATGAGGACACGTTATATGTATTACATTCATGTTTGTCTTTGTTTCCTTCATTAAACCATGTCTTTAACCATTCATGGAAAAGCATTACTATTATCACTCACATAGTTGAAGTCATAATTTAAATGCATCCAAACTTTTTGCAAACCTACACTTAATTAATTAGAAAGAGATGAGTTAGAGTTTCTTCACCATTTTTGCAAAAGTTACATTTTGTATCGATGTTCGTCAGAATGGCCTCTATTCTCCTTCTCGTTGTTAGAATTGAATGTGTTGTTTTCCAAGTACAAGTTTTGGTAGTTGGATGTTCCATATTCTTTTCCAATATGAGGTATTATGGATGGCGTTACTGTTAAATGAATCATAATGAATCATAAAGAGAGCGTACTGTGAAGTTATCTTTGCTGTTTAAAGTTCCATTTTTCCGTATCTTTCTCTTCATGAATAGGTATATTTATTTTGCAATATCTTATCTACTATGATCAAAGCAGACATTCAATTTCTCTATATCCCATGTTTTATTCACCTTTATGAGTTGACTTTACCTTATTTAAATTTTCAGTTCCGATTAAATACTTGGTTCAATAATCCTCCGGATATCGATTAACTCATCATTGTCAACAATCCAATCACAGTTTGTTTTTCTTTTTTGGACTCCATTGTGTATGCCATTCCAAGCGAAGTTGTCTCCTAGATTTGGTAAATATTTGCTTGGAAAATATTTTCTTTCAATATAGAAGCACATAGGACTGGGGATTATCTTTAATTCTCGGTCCCATCTTGGCTATCATTGCCAAGTTCAAATTTTCAATGTTCTGCAAACCTAAACCCCCCTCTTCTAAAGGTTTACAATCTGATTTGCTTGCGAAATGGGGAGCTTCTTCAAGTTCTCAGTGGTGGACGGAGTCACCGCCTTTCATTCGACCTGCTTTGGGTAGTGACAGATCGAATCTGTCTACTTATAGATTTCAATAACTGTAACATGTTTTCTTTTCGGTTTTTCTTTCTTCTGTTCCTTCCTTTGGAGGTTTTGGCTTAGTTCCCCTCTTCTTTTCTTTGACTTTTTTAATATAAAAATCTCCTCGTGAGCTTTGCCAGAAAGAAGAAGAAAAAAAAATAAAATTGATTTCCGGCCTTCTAGATAAACCTATAATTTCCCTTTCTCATTTTTACGTTGTTCATCTCTTTCCCATCAATACTCACGCTGAATTTTAGTTAAGGTTTTGTAAATCATTTCTCTGTATTTTGAAACGATTCATTTGGTGCCAAACTAGAGAGGATGTCGCATCTTCCGGTAAGAGTTCGGCATAGTTTTCATATGGTGTTTCAGACAACAAGAAGGAAGAGTAGCATTATCTCGAAAATAATTCCGTACTATAACAAAGAGTAGTCGAAAACCAAATGACAATTGACTTTACGACTTTTTAGTTGAGGTTGTTGAAATTGTTCAAATAATTCCGTACTTATAAGAAACGTCGTGTAATTCCCTAGGAGGACATTTTTCAGGCGTAGTGTTTTTTTTTTTTCTTTTCGTGTAGTGATTAAAGATGAAATTTAATAGTAATACACCGACCAGACCAGGAGATCTCTGTCGTCCATCTACGTTTCTTAAAACCCTAAAATCAGTTTTAACCGTCGGATATCAGCCTAGTTTTCCTTATAAAAGTTCCCCTACTGTTTTATCTTTACTCTTTATCTACAAAGTTCAGCCGCCGCAATCACAAAGGATTCCTCAGAGCAACTGCAGTGGGCGACTATCCCCATTTTTTTGGTCTCGTAACAAAGCGTAGTGGGACGGACCATCGACCAAATACTGAGACTAAATGAACAAGTGGGCGAGTATATTTGGTCGGGGACCAAAGACTAAACCCAAATATAGTCGAGCGTGCATATAATGTTCGCCCCAAAGCCAGGCGGGGATATAGTTTACGCCCCACACCCGGCGGGGATATAGTTTACGCCCCACACCAAGCGGGGGTAAAATGTTCGCCCCACATTTTTTTTTTTTTTTTTTTTGTTCAGGCGAACATTATATGTGATCCCCACACCAGGCGGACATTATATGTCCGCCCCATTTTTTTTTTTTTTTTTTTAGTCGGGCGGGGATAAAATGTTCGCCCCACACCAGGCGGTGATAAAGTTTCCGCCCCACAAAATTTAGTCTTCTACCATGTCATTACCCACGGACCAAACTAAAATTTGGTCTTTTTTTTGGTCTTTGATCTTTGGTAATAGTCGCGCCACTGCAGTTGCCCTCAGGAATTAGTTTATCTTTACTCTCTATCAACACAGATCAAACCCAAATCTGGTGTGGGGTTTGTTTATTGAATCATAGGATGATGATAAAGTAAGTGTTTGTTTACATTCTCATCACATTTTTATTTGATTTTCATTGATATCCTGTCCATGAAACTAATCTGTGCATCTGATGTAGGTGTTGATAGGCTTTAACTAACTTCCTTCATCATTACTGCTGAGGGTAAATAGTTAGTGAATAAGCTCCTGTCATGTCAACTTTTTAGCATGATTTACATACCCTTTATGTTGGTCGATTTTGTTGGATATTTTCAAGGTTTTCTGCTACGCAAGAGAGGAGTAGTTGCTATGAACTATATTGAAACAAGTAAGAACTTGGCGGACCCATTTACGAAAAGTCTTCCAAAGGCAGTGGTTTCAATAAAGTGTAAGAAAATGGGACTAAGGTTTGTGAATGAAGTTTGATCACCCATAGCAGAAACCCAACGTATGTTTTGGAAAGGATAAACAAGGTTCAATGTGGTACCAACAAGTTATGGAAGTGATTATGGTGCACTAAAATTAAAACTTCCCATTTTCTTATTAGTGCAGGTTTCTGCAAGAAATCAGGATGGATGAAAATCCTTAATAAGTCTAACTTTTATCACAAGGTGTCTCGCAGAAATACCTTCGAGACTTACCTATATGAGTATGGAAATCAGGCCGTTTCCTAAGAAAATAAGACCGTTCTCTAAAGGAGACTCATGAATCCAGGATTTAAGCACATTGCCATTAATGTGCTAGCTACAGAACACACTATCTTCTGAAATCAATATGTGTGGAGATTCCGGTTTTATCATTATGGGTACTTGGTTCAAGACTAGTTTCACCACTAACCTCGATGAGGCTTTGAATTTCTTACACTAAGTGAAGGTTCAAATCCAAAAGATACATATACTTATGTTTTGGTTTCAACGATGATGCTTATTCTCAACTTAACGTAAACTACGTTGGCTTGATCCCACTCGGGTACGTAGGCAGTCACTTTTGTGATGCAGCCACTCTGATTTATAAGTTTTTTATTTTGTTTTTGTGTTTTTTTTTTTCGAAAATAGGGGGAGAATGTTGGATATGTCCAAGGTTTTACTTTAGAAAACCTAGAAGTTTCCATTCAGTTTTAATTCAAATTTGAACGGATGCGTCTTTTCCCATGAGTCACCATTAATGGTTTTCTGGAAGCGTCTGTTGGTGATGAAACGACATTACCAACAGGCATGATTATCACTATAAGTAGCGAAGATGTTCTCCCATTCCAACACATCAAAAAGCAATATGTTTTCTTCTTCTCTAATAGCATCATCAGAACCTTATACAGTGTGATTCTTGGTCGGGTCAAGGAAGTACAATCCTTGAATTCGATTACGGGGCATAATTCGAGAGACCTGTTGTACTCGCCAAGTTAATTGGGAAAGGTCGAATTATTGTCTAAAAGAATCGAAAGAGCCTTGAAGTCAGGGGTACACCATTGTTTTGTTTCTGTTTTTTCATCCTCTTGTTTTTAACCCAATTTTTCCAACAATTTTAGACAATAAATTTCGATAATGGAGGGTGAATCTTCAAATGTTACTGCTCAATCTCTGCAAGTGATGAACCAAACCCTAACTCGATTGGAACGTTTTGACGGTGATAATTTTACTCGTTGGCAAGAGACTGTGAAGTTTTTCCTGATCACCATCAAGTTGTGGTACATTCTTGAAGACGGTTTTGATGAAATTCCTGCACCTTCAGAAAAAGACACTGATGATTTGAAGGCCAGAAGGAAGAAGCGTCAGGAAGATGATTTTATGTGTCGTGGTCAAATTTGAATGCTCTGGGAACCAGTGTTTACAATGCCCATCGAAGTATTTCGTCTGCAAAGGAATTATGGACTATGCTTGAAAACAAGAACGGGTGGTCATTCTTGGGATGGCTCAAGGTCCCCTCAATGTTGAACAATTGGATGAGGAAGTCTGGGAGAAGATGAGCATCAGGATTTGGAGGATGGAAATCAAGTTGAGGGAGGTACTGCGCAGCAAACCAATCCGGGATTTTGAAGATAATAAACGTGTGGATTTTGAAAAAAGAGCACGTGATGCTGGTTGCCGTTCCCATTATGATGTTGGATTGTTGAAGAATTTGCTTATGTACGAAGAAGAAGGTCAAACCGAAATTGAATTGTCGCATTATGATTTCCCTCTCAAAGCTCTAGTAAAGTGTTCATATTCTCATCCTTTTTCATTGATTTATTTTCATTCACTTAGTAATACTAATATAAATAGGGCTGGCAACGGACTTCCGAAATCCGACATCCGTTTCCGAAAATTCGACTTCCTATAGGATTTAATCCGATATATCGGATATCGGATATCGAAACTGGATTTATTATCGGATATTCCCTCTTAACCCTATCGGAATCGGATTAGGGTCATTCCATTAGGTTAATATCCGACATCCGATAGCCTAGGGGTGCACTCGTAATTCCAACCCCTAGGAATTATCCGTCGAGAATAACCAGAGACTCGTTACTCTTTGTTCTTATTCTCTTCACATTTGTTTCTTCTCAAATCAAGTCCCAACATAGATCGAGAGAGACACAGTACTGATTGAAGAAGAGAAAGATCGAAAGATTAAGATAGATCGAGAGAGAGTGTCGGAGACTAGAGAATAGAGATCGATAGATGGTCAGAGATACTCAGAGAAGTAAGTAATGATTGATTTTCTCAAATTAGGTTTTGATTTTTTTTTCTAAAATTGATTGTTGCGATTGCTGAATTCAGTTCAAGTCTATAGAGAGGAACAAAGAAATTAGGATTTCGATTTTTGATTTTGATGATTGGGTTTGATTACAGAAATTAGGGTTTCGATTTTCTAAGAAGATGATGATTGTTGAGAACTTGGGATGTTGTTTTAAGTTTATGGGAAACATGATTAGGCTTCATATTCATCACTGGTTTGGGTTTTTGATAATTGGTTAACTTTAATTTTATGTTAAATATGATAATTGGTAATAAAATTTGTGACTGTTGTTTGTTTGTGTTGATTGGGGACTAAATTTCCTTCCTATTTATCACTGGTTAGGGTTTTTGAATTGATTGAGCTGATTGTACCTTGATCGATTTTCTTTGATTCTTTCTTTTATATACTTAACATCTTTATGTTGATAAAGAGTGATTCATGTTTAGAAGTTTTAAAATCAGGGTTAAAAATTGTTTGAATTATTTTTTTATCTTTGCAAACTGTTTTGAAGTCCTGTGAAATGTGAATATTCAGCTTCTTATGTGTGCTATTGTATTGATTGGAATGCATACATCAAGGCCAGGGTACAATCAAATCCTTGTTGGTCTAAGACCCCAAAAAGAGTACAAAAACTTTGGTCATGTGTAAGTTATTCCATCTTTCTCTAATTTGAAATTAAATTTTGGTGTTTAAGTAGTGTAAATCTAGCATATGCCCAGTTATATTCGAAATAATAATGTTTATGTTGATAGTTATGACTTCAAGACTTAGCCTGAATCTGTTGGGTAGCACAAATTTTTGTTAGCTCCTTCCCTTGTGTTACTAGTTATGCTCATAGATAAAAGAGAATCATGCATTCATGCTTATACTTTTCTCGTTGCCATGTTTTAAATTCGTAATCACTTTAAAATTTCTAACATCTTCCAATCATGATAATGTCTGCACGATTCTAGATATTCACTTGGGTGGATAGTGTAACACTTTCAATTGATTAACATGTTGCTAATTGTGCTAACAGAATCATGCTTATCTCATATCTACTTCGATGCCTTTGTTGCTAGTGTTAATGTACATGCCAGAGTAGTAGTAAAAAGCCTCGGTGGTACATTCCAATTGCAAAGTGACCAAATTTTTGATAACCGGTTCTCTTTCTTACTTGAATGTTTATTCTGTACCATGAAGCTATGGAAAGACCGCAGTTGATGCAACACGCAAGCAGCCCAAGCAAGAGCACTAGTAGTCAGCCATTGCGCATTGGCATTTTATTTCTTTTGCTCCATGTTACGCATTTGTTTGTGACTTTTGTGGGTTATCTTTTGTACTTTCTTTTCATGTGTGAGACCGAGAAATCGAATTGAGCTCGTTTTAGGACATTTTGAATGTGTATAAAGATAAGAAGACATTTTTAGAACCGAATTGAAGTGTTTAACTCGTTTTTCTTTTGCTCCTTAAAACCGGATTTTATCGGATAAAATTCCGATATCCGATAGCTTAACCTTAACCTTATCGATATGGAATTTTTGGATTCCACGGATATTATCTGGATACCTGGATATCCGATAATCCTTAACCTTAACCTTATCTGCAGACGCCAATATCCCATGGATATTTATCCGTTGCCAGCCCTAAATATAAAGAAAGAGCTCTTTTTGGTAGGAGACCCCCTAAATTACTTGGTTGTCCCTATTTTTTATATATTTACATAAATACCATTGTTTTAAAAATAAATCAAAATTTTTAAAAACTTAATATCTTTCAAAATATACACCGGATTTTTGTAAAATTTATATATTTGAAAACCTCTTTCAATTATCCACGTAACGAGTACAAATAAGAATAGTAAATTTTTGTTTTAGGAAAAAAATTTCATAACTTTCAAATTTAGTATTGTTGGAAGAGTAAAATTCAAGCACATGTGCATCGCACATGTGTCCTTATTAGTATCTATTAAAGAAAACACCCTCAAGTGGTTATTTAAAAATATTGCATTATTAACTCTTAAAATGGTAGCATTTTGAATTACCTCTTAACTTTGCGGTTTACAGTGTCTCCTTCCTTTGGGCTTTTTTTGTACTATCAATCTCAGTTGAGATCCGATTAATAACTTTTCGTTAATTTAACATTTTTTATCTTATGTAACATAATTTCACATGACATACCCATTTCATGTTTGTGTAATGTGCATACGAGAACTTTTTAACCAGTACCTGACTTGTCAAAATCATGCCTGATGTTACTATTTGCAATCTGAACCTTTTTAACCAACTATTTCACAGCCTTTTAAGATGAGAGAGCATAGTCCTGTTTGCTTGGTAGATTAATGGGTATAAGGAAACACATTATGCCCCTAGTCTGTACTTGGGTCAAGAGGTAAACCTTATTTGTAAACCTACATATGAATATGTGATTAGCTGTCTTAGTCAAGTAAGCTTTGGTCGGTTGAATCTGGTAGATGGGATATGTAACATGAAAGTTTAAAATCTTCTGTTGGAACTGCATTAGTTATTTCATTCTGCACCATGTTTGCAAATCTCCTTGGTTTCGAGCTTCATACACTCCTTTGTAATTGATGTACGTGATTGGTCCAATGAGACATATGGATGTGCATTTTGATCAAGGTCTTAACTTTAATTTCAACTATCCATTTCAATCATCTTTCTAGGTTTTCCACATAAAATTTCCTCTTAATTGTTCTTCCTCTTCACTCTCGACTTTCAAGTGCTGCTGCTGCACCAATGGATTCTTCAAGAATTTGTTTGTGCATGAAGGAGAAGATCAACAAATATCTCCGACTTATTATTTACTTTGAATTTGTTTATGAATCTGTAAGCAAACGTGATTATGCGTATTACAACGAATGAAATTGGTGGTGTTAAAGAAACTGAAATGATGTTTACATTTCAAATTAAGCATTAATACGTGATGGGATCATAATCCATCCGAGTCCATAATATTTGCTGACTCTGTTATAAGAATTTGAGACTCGGAGCTGGACCACACCGATTGACATACTGTGTGATCATTGTCATACACTCGGCCGATTAAATTAAATTATTGTAGATGGGGCAATTTATTAAATCCCACAAATTCATTGTATTTATCAAGAAAACCCTAGAATTTTCATATGTTTGATAGTGTTGAGGTGAGGCAGTGAAGAGAAAAACCCTAGGGAGAAATCTGAAGATCTAAATCCTCATAATCAAAGAATGAGTGTTTATGAATCAGATCTCAGTTTTGTATGTGAAGCCTTGCACATACCTTGAGATACACAATCATCATCATCATCAATCCATTGTCATAATGACTTTCCCTCTCAAGAGTAGTGTTTTCGGTTCTCTTCTTGTCCAAAGAATCTTAAAGCCAAACCAGATCTGCTGTCTTTTCACTCGGAGTTGAGAATCCCCATAACGATCTTAAGCATCAAACTTATAATTCCTGGGATATTTTCCGGATGAGTAGCAGATCGATGGATGGTTACTGGGCTGTTGAAACAACTCAGCAATTCCAGCTCAAAAAGAGGTCATCGGGGTCACTAAGATGACGAGGAGAGTAAACTTTAACAGAAGAGGTGCTGGTTGCAGCATTATCCACTGGATTGATTGTCATAATGACTTCTCCTCTCAAAAATAAGTGAGTTTTTTTTGTGCATTTTCACTACATTACAATATTAGATTGATTTTTTAGTTGTTTAACAACTGATTTGATTATCATTTACAGCGATGGAATGGAATCATCATGGTGGATACTGATTACCTAATTACAACTTCTGCTCAGTGTGTGATTGTGGCCAAACACCAGAAAGGTATTATTGATTCTCATTAAATTCCCATAATTGAGTAGAGATTGAGTTTTTTTCCTTCTACCGAACAGGATTTAGATTGTTGGTATATGTTTTTTAGTATAAAATTTGGATATGCAAGATTAATCAAATGGAAACTTGATTACAGATACTTCCATTATTTAATCAATTCAAAGCGCTGGGGTTTGCGTCATTTATTTTATGGTTGCTGAGTCCATGATTTGTGAATTTTATAAATGAAAAGATGGGTAAAATTGGAATGAGGATTCGGAAGAAGGTTTTGGAAAACA
This sequence comes from Papaver armeniacum, assembly GCA_023531295.1. Lineage (NCBI taxonomy): Eukaryota > Viridiplantae > Streptophyta > Magnoliopsida > Ranunculales > Papaveraceae > Papaver > Papaver armeniacum. The sequence goes on from JAJJWW010002215.1 coordinate 764,782, forward strand.
GTGGATTTTAAGAATTTTGTAGTCATAATTAAAGTATTCGAATCTTACACTAATATGATTTCACTCCACTACAGGGACTCACCATTTCTCATACTATCTCATCCTCATGAGTAAAACAAGGTGGAAATTGTAGATGTTACTTTTTCTACCAATGTATGATTTTGTCTGCGATTGTGCTCTTTGGTGATTCTAAATCCAATCGGTTATCATTGTAACAGTTGAAATTGAATCTAGGTTTTATCATGTAAAGCATACAGTATTTAATATAATCATGTTTTAATGTTGTTATCGTCTGTTCAAATTTTCAGTTCGTTAAAGCCGGTGATAGCGCACATGCTAGGAGTTTGCATATGCATGTGTTTTCGTTCCAGATGATAGTTAAAAACTCTAGACGGAAAGACAGGGAGCTGGCATTCAGTTGCAGGGCAACAAAATTATGTAACAGAGGTGGAATATGCAAGGGCGACTAAGCGGTGGAACACCTAGCTATTTCCCAATGTGATCTTTCAAATACAAGTTCTGTTTTCATTTAGATCTTATTCGCACAAAAAATTAATCAGCTAGGATAGTTTATTTGTTAGTTGTGATGACAATTGTTTTTCACATAAGTCATATTAATTGCTGTTCATGCCAGGTAGCTATGTACTTCCAGTCACGTTAACTCACGTTAACTCACATAATTGACGAACTGATATTATCTACATGTATAGCAATGGTTACCTAGAGCATGTCTAGCCAGTCACCAACAAATTATTTTGGTATTGCAAGTTTTGCATTTAACTCCTCCATCGTAAATGCCGGTCCCAAGCCTGGGTTAAGGAGGAGGGAAGGGAGGACCACTTAAAAATCCTATTTTTCCTTCATGTAATATTTGTTTTCGGGAACTTAGAGTCTTGGTTTGTGGCTCTTCCAGCTATTGAAAGTTGAACATAAGAAGGTGATTTTCTTACTTCAGTTGGAACATCTTTTTTCAGTACCAGCAACTGTCATTGCAAGCAAACATTCAATGAAACTTCTCTTGGCTCTCTAGAAATGATGTCAAATGGGTCTGCAGAAACAGTTATCATGGTTTTCTTTGCATTGGTGGGCATCAATAACCAGATGATCTTAGGTCTATAGATGGTTTCTTTTCTTTTTTCCGACAGGTTTAAATTTTTTGCTTGAATTATTCATTATATTTCACTATGTTGAAGAAATTTTCTCTATCTTCTAGCTTTGGATTAATCAGTGTTGTTTCTTTCTCTATTGAAGTGGTGATTCAGGATCAGGCTCGGGAAAGAATAAATAATTTGGCCAAGATAACTAAAGAGAAGCAAGTTGGTTCTGTTCTCCCATTAGTCGGAATTAAACTTATCAGAATTGTTGAAATTGCTGTTGTTGTTCTGATTGGGTCTAGTAATTAAGCCCTTCATGGTGTTGCTGTATCAATATGTCGAAGCAACAGTTGAGTTTATAGAGCTTGTCCATGTTTGGGATTCAGAAGCAAACTTCCACTACACTGACCATGTCTGTTCTCAAGTTTACAATTTGTGTTATAGCAATTTACTTTCACTACACTGACCTAGTATGTCTGTACGCTCAAGAAATGGCCTACCAAGGGAATTCAACCTAATGGTGCAAGGTGTAGTGAAATCTGTCTTGCTCTCGAGTTTCAAAATACGGTGAAATGGAACTGCAGTCCAAATATGATCATTCTTATACTTCTCTGAGATATTGCATGATCTAAAAACAATTCGGTGAAATGCCACGGAAGACTGCAATATAGACAGATGAGATAACATTAGATATTTTATCTATCACTTTATGACACCACTTAAAAAGCTTCAGAGAGTTTTTTTATGTAATGAGGGAGACGAGCAAAGAAGTACAAAATTAGATAATAGGTTGGATTCTGACCCGTGAATTGGATTACCGCTGAGTTGCACTTTTTTGAATTGGTGAATTCTGGAACTGGATTGTGTACATTACTTGCTGTTCCCTTGATTCAATGATGAAACAATCCAGACTCTTTGAAACCAAGTGAAAAGGTTAGCAGCTAACATGCATGTGATGATGATACGTAAAATGTGATGGCCCGACTGACCTTAGCTAGTAGTCTAGTCTAGTTCTTCTGCAAACAAAAACCAACCAGCAAGATGTATTATACACGGCATAGTCACCCTTGTTGGGTATGGTATCCGGCTAACCTTTTTATGGCCTTTGCAACCATGGATTTTAACGGGCCTGGATTTTAGTTTATTGGACCTGCTTCCTTATAGGGATCATCTGTCGTCCATTTTTATGCATCCATTTCTTAAAACCCTAAAATCAGTTTTAGCCGTTGGATCATCACTCTTGTGTTCCTTATAAATGTTCCCCTAAATGTTTCTATTTTTCTATCTACACATTTCAGCCGCCGCAACCACAATGGATTCCTCATGAATTAGTTTATGGATGAAGAAGATCAAACCTAAATCTGGTTCGGTTTTGATTATTGAATCATAGCATGATGATATCTCCTCTCGAAACTGAAGTAAGTGTGTTTGTATTCACATCACATTTTTATTTGATTTTCATTGTCCATCAAACTAATCCGTGCATCTGATGTTTTTGTTGATAGGCTTTAACTAACTACCTTAGCTCACAACAATGGATCGACAGTTATTTATGGATGAGCTTAGATAGTTGGTTAATAAGCTCATGCCATGTATCTTTTTCTGGTAAGCTGTGATGGAGGGTTCCCGTGAATTTCCTTTAGGTATTGTTGCTTCTTGTATCTAAATTTCAGAACTCACATGATCAAATAGCATGAAACATACCCTTTTTGTGTTGGTCAATTGATGTTTATGAAATTCTTAATCAGTACCTGATTTTATGAAAACACTGTTGATGTTACTTCTCTGAACATATGTCACTTTGATTGGTCATTTTATTCCCAACTATGAATATCCTAGCCTCTAAGTGGAGAGTTCCTTGTAGATTGATGGGTTGTAATTTCCCAATGTGCACCTGCATCATAGATTGTGTTCCCAGCCTTAAAAAATGGCAGAATAAGTAGTTGCATCTTTGTGCAATTTGGTTATCAAGTGTGATACCTTGAATACTCTCTAGAGTCAGAAACTAGTGTGTTAGAGTATATCGAGATGGGAATTTCTAGTGCTGTGCTGTTAGCTTGAGTCTTCTTTAGCCTTGTGTATTGTTATCTATCTACATGTTGGATAACATCTAATTAAATGATTTTTCTATTTTGTTGACAGGGTTTTAAAGACAAAGAGCGACCGGATCTTTCAGGGTTTGTATTGAAACATGCCGTAGTTTTTGAGGAAAGTGATTTGTTTTACAGCAGTGCTGGATTTGTAACCCTCAGTGCCATAGCCAATCCTTAGTTAAAAAAAGATGCAGCACAACCATGATTCAGAGCAGGTGGTAATTCTTGGGGCAGTTCAAGGTCAATAAGCTCAATTGATAGTTGGTTAATAAGTTCCTGTCATGTCATCGTTTTCTGGTAAACGTTGATGGAGGGTTCCCGATAATTTCCTTCAGGTATGGTTGCTTCTTGTTTCTAAATTTCTGAATTCACATGATCAAATAGCATGAAACATACCTTTTTTATGTTGCTCAATTGATGTTTATGAAAACATAATTTGTAGTTTTTAAAAAACATGAAAAACATGCTTGATGTCACTTGTAGTTTGGACCTATGTTGATCCGTTTCTTAGGTATAGGCCCGTCAAAAGACCCTATACCCAAGTCTGTATACAAGAGAATTAGTCCTAGTAATTCTAGAAGTAGCTTCTTAATCCTAGAATGAGACCTATTTTTAGAAGATTACAAACATAGGGCAGTTTCCCTTCATAGAAAGACTAATATTTAGAAGTAACTCAACTATAAATAAGGTGCAGTTTAGTACCTGTAAGGGAGCAGAGAAACTAGAGATTACTAGAGAAAATACTAGTAAGAAAATTCTAGAGCAAAAGAAGAACAAGGGTACAATTCCTAGGGCAGAAAATAGCTTAAAGGAAAACATTGTATTGTTCTTTCAAAACAAGCAATAAAGATAAAACGTTTCTATTGCAATCTGTTGGTTCTTTTATTCTACTTGTGTAGCCTATTCTCTATCTATGGTATTGGGGGTTTGAAAACTGATCGGTGGTATCGAGCCGTGTTGTTAAGTAAGCAATGTTTCCGGCGATGAATGGAAGGGCTTCGATCCAAGGGTAACAAGGTATTACAGTTAGATCCTAATATTGATAGAAGAAAGAAAACATCTGTCTCATCATCATCATCCAATCTACAAGAAAACACAATGGAGAAATTGGAGGAAGATATGAAAACAATGAAGAAAGATATGGCAGAGCTAAAAGAGATGATAAAAGGATTACAAATTTTCACATACCAAATCAACAGATGGTTCTCGATTTAACTATGAACATGGGAAAACAAGTAGGGTTCATAGACAGTTCGCCGTTCAAGGTGGAGGCAAGAATTGAAATCCCAAAGATACGATGGGGATCCGAATCCTTAAAAATTAGATGGTTGGCTCAAATCTATGGAGGTTTACTTCAAAGCACCAAGGGATTTCATCAAGAGCAACAGTAAGTTTCGCTAGGCTAAGACTTGATGGACATGCCCTAATTTGGTGGGAAGCGTATACTTCAGGTTTGGCCCTTAGCAATGAAGCACCAGTAACTACTTGGAAGCAATTCACAACTGCTATCCAAAATCAGTTTTACCCAATTGGTTATAAAGAACGACTACGCGAACAATGGCAATTCTTGCGACAAGTAAAAGGGCAGAACGTCCAAGAATACACTACTGAATTTCGCAAGCAAGCTATAGCATTAAACGTGAATATGAGAGATTCCGAAACTATTGAGAAATATAAAGGAGGTTTGCCTTTCGCTATACGGACAGAACTTGAGTTATTTTCAGTGACCGACATTGACGATGCTTGTAAGAAAGCTATGTACATAGAGATGAAGAATCAACCCGTTGGAGCAAAGCAATCAAGAACCGAAGAAGGAGAGATTGTGAAATTTGTCCATAAAGAGGGAAGAACTAATCATGTAGTGGCGAACGAAAACATCCGATACTACGAAAACTGCAAAACATTTCGACATTCAAAGGAAGGATGTTGGATATTACATCCGGAGCTAAGACCAGCATGGTGGAAAGACCACAAGCAAGCTAACACAACCATCTATAACAAAGAAGAAGAAGGGGATGAAGATGAGGTAATCGATGGATCGCCAAATCCCGAAAACAAAGTTGTGATGATGGCAAGGACAAGGGTTTTAACTGCGACACAAGGAAAAGTCACAAGGCCAAATCCGCCATCTCGAATCTACTAAAGAAGAGCTATTTTGGGTGAATGCGTAAGTTAAGAAAACACTGTTCTCACTCTATTTGATAGCGGATCGCAACGAAACTTAATATCCGAACAACTAGTGAAGAAGCTGAAGTTGAATACAAAACCACACCCAAAGCCGTACCCGTTGGGATGGTTGAAGAAGGATACAGAGATGCAAGTGACTGCTCAATGCACCTTCGGATTCACCATCAACAAGAAATACGTAGATCAGGTAACATGTGATGTTGTCCCATTAGATGTTTGTCATATTGTATTTGGTAGTCCTTACATATGGGATAGAGATGCAACGTTTTCAAGACGAGAAAAGGTTTGGAGGCTGGTAAAATGTGGAAAAAGGTTTCGCATTCTAGCTTCTAAAGAGAAGAAGAAACTACAACTTCTGCCTGCACAGCCAACCAAACACTTAGTAAATGCTGGTCAGAAGTTTAGTCTACTCACGGTTCGACAAACTGTCAAAGAACCTAGTGAATGGGTTTGTGCAAACTCTTGCGAGTGCACTAAAACTCAAAAGAACAATCAACAACAGTTGTTAGAAGGGTTTGAAGACACCTTCCAACAGCCGCAGAAGGAACCACCAAAACAGCGCGTGGAACCAGAATTCAAGCTACTTGACGAGAAAAATAAGTCGCCATCATTACAAGTTGCGCAAGACTTAGCTCTGAGTGAAGTGACAAAAGATAATCCGACTCTTAGCAAGAAGACACAAATGACTACAGCAAGAGAACAAGATTTGTCTCAAGACTATATTAATGGGAAAAGTTCAAAGCATGCAAAATGGTATTCAAAAGTACTACAGCTGCGGACTAAACTTCCGCAACTCTTAACTCAATGCTTTTGAGGGACCAAAAGCCTCCTGATGGGGGAGGTCTGATCCGTTTTTTAGGTATAGGCCCGTCAAAAGACCCTATACCCAAGTCTGTATACAAGAGAATTAGTCCTAGTAATTCTAGAAGTAGCTTCTTAATCCTAGAATGAGACCTATTTTTAGAAGATTACAAACATAGGGCAGTTTCCCTTCATAGAAAGACTAATATTTAGAAGTAACTCAACCTATAAATAAGGTGCAGTTTAGTACCTGTAAGGGAGGAGAGAAACTAGAGATTACTAGAGAAAATACTAGTAAGAAAATTCTAGAGCAAAAGAAGAACAAGGGTACAATTCCTAGGGCAGAAAATAGCTTAAAGGAAAACATTGTATTGTTCATTCAAAACAAGCAATAAAGATAAAACGTTTCTATTGCAATCTGTTGGTTCTTTTATTCTACTTGTGTAGCCTATTCTCTATCTATGGTATTGGGGGTCTGAAAACTGATCATATGTCATTTTGATTGGTCATTTGATTCCCAACTGTAAATATCCCAGCCTCTAAGTGGAAGTTCCTGGTAGATTGATGGGTCGAAATTAGCCAATGTGCACCTGCATTATAGATTGTGTTCCTATCCTTAAAAAATGGCAGAATAAGTAGTTGCATGTTTTTGGTTATCAAGTGTGATACCTTGAATACTCTCTAGAGTCTGAAACTAGTGTGTTTGAGTATACCGAGATGGGAGTTTGTATTTTTCCCAATGTGCACCTGAACCACCTGTTGCACATTGGGAAAAATAGAGTTCCTTGTAGATTGATGGGTTGTAATTTCCCAATGTGCACCTGCATCATAGATTGTGTTCTCAGCCTTAAAAAATGGCAGAATAAGTGGATACCTTGAATACTCTCTAGAGTCAGAAATTAGTGTGTTAGAGTATATCGAATGAGAATTTCTAGTGCTGTGCTGTTAGCTTGAGTCTTCTTTAGCCTTGCGTATTGTTATCTATCTACAAGTTCGATAACATCTAAATAAATGATTTTTCTATTTTGTTGACAGGGTTTTAAAGACAAAGAACGATCGGATCTTTCAGGGTTTGTATTGAAACATGCCGTAGTTTTTTGTTTTACAGCAATGCTGGATTTGTAACCCTCAGTGCCATAGCCAATCCTTAGTTAAAAAAAGATGCAGCACAACCATGATTCAGAGGGGGTGGTAATTCTGGCATATCTGGCTTGAATAGAAACAAGTAACTTTTTGAGAAAATAAGCATATTTTCTTATAACTAATCTCCGACATAAAGTCTTCTTTCTTAGCTTCAAGTTTGTTAAGGAATTTTTCGTATCTTCAAGACCTGGGAAATGTTCATTCCCTTAAGTTGACTGGCCATTCTTGTTATGCTCTACTCAAACGTGTGTTTTCATGGTCATCTGTTTATTGACGATACAAATGGCCTCTTATTTTACAGAGTTTTTGTTTTTCTTTTCTTTTCTTTCTTTGAGCATAAGTTTGAACTCTACGAATCTACATTATTATTTTGGTGATTTTTTCCGTTCTTTTAATGTCTGTTGCCATACTCTTTCTTCTTAAAATTTAACACAAATTGGAGTTTAAGCAAATCAAACTCGAGTTCTTGGTGTTAAACCAATTCGAATAATGTCTGAACAAGTCCAACAAAACATTGGCTGTTTGTTCCTGAATCTTGAGAGTACATAATTTCATAATGTTTGGCTCCCAAGAATTTTGAGACTGGGAGCTGGACCACCAGTTGACTCACTGAGTAATCATCCTCGTACACTCGACTCGATTCAATTATTGCTGATGGGTATTTTAGTAAATATCACAAATTCATCACTTCACTGTGTTTATAAATAAATCCCTAGAATTTCGATCGACTATGTTTGATAGTGGTGAGGCACTGAGGCGGCGGTTTTGAAGAACTAAACAAAATCCGTAGGAAAATCTAAACACAAATCCAAGAATGGAATCAGATCTTAGTTTCGTATGTGAAGCCTTGCACATCCCTTGGGGATCACAGCCGCCATGTAGTTTTAAGGGTCATAATGACTTTTCCTCTCAAGAGTAGTGTTTTCCTTTTCATCACTGCAGTTCCGACTTACCAAAAAACTCAACAAAGTTGATTAGTCCAGCATTTACCAGGCATTAAGATCAGCATCAATCTTTAAAGTTGCTGGGAACTTTTTATGGATGAGTAGCAGATGGATGGATGGACAAACTCGGCAGTTCCAACTGTAAAAGAGGTCATTGGGTCTCAAAGATACGAGGAGAGCAAACTTTAACATAAGAGGTGCTGGTTCCACGAAGCATCATTCAATGGATTGATTGTCATAATGACTCTTCCTCTCAAAAATAAGTGAGTTTTTTTTTAAAGCAACTTCAAAATATAAAAATTGATTTGATTATAATTTACAGCAATGGAATGGAATCATTAAGGTGGACACTGATTGTTGGTGTAGAGATTGAGTTTTGTTGTTCTACTGAAAAGGATTTTAGATTGTTGGTGTATGTTCTTTTAGTATAAAATTTGGGTACCCCATCACAGGTACTTTTAGAGTGGAACCTTTATTTGGTCAATTTAAAGCGGAGGAATCTGCGTCATTCACTGTGTGGTTGTTGTGTCCATGCTTTGTGTGTTTCATTATTGAAAAAGATGGAGCAAAAATGGAGTGAGCATAGCTTGCAAGAGTAGTAATGATATTTTAAGAAGAAACCGGAGAATTTCAAGAATTTTATTTGCCTAATAGAGTTGCAGTAGTGGCGCTGTTGTTACTGTTGTGCGGTTCATTAGCCCTAAGTATTAGGGAATGAATACAGTGATAAGATGAGACCAATGGTTTGACATCTTAAGTTGTGTATTTCCATGCGAGTGTAAACAGGGAGAAATATATCAATTGGAATGGTGAGTCCTTGTGCAGTGTAGCTTCACATTTTAGAGTGTTTGAGTTTTACAGGATTATGATTTCAAGTCAGAAGGATTCACCATTTTTCTTATTAAAACTACATGTCATGCTCATGAGTAAAACAAGGTCTAAATTCTGAAATTAGTTCTTTTTCCTATTATATGACATTATTTGTGTTTGCACTTATTGGTGATCCTAAATTCAAATGATTTTCATTGAACTCTTGAAATTACCAATGTGAGCTTTCAATTACAAGTTCTCTTTTCAACTATATATCTGATGCGCAACAATGATTAACCAACTAGGGTATAGTAGCACATTAGTTAGCTGCGATGATAATCAATTATCATTGTTCTAGACAGAGTAGTTATGTAGTTGCAGTCAAATTCCAGCTCACGTAATTCACGTAGCATTATAATGTTGAATATGAAAATCTATATGGTTTCTAGGCTGCCTCGTGCCTAGCCAGTCGGCTTCATATTATTTTGCAGTTAAAAGTTTTGCCTAAACATAACTGTGTTGTCCTTTGTTACAGTATGTGCTGCAAGTTATGGGAAACCACTAACAAAACCAACCAACATCCTGCTTTCAAATATCAACAAACCCTTCTTAACTCCTCCACTGTTAATGCCAGTCCCAACACTGGGTTAAGGGGGAGGGACGAGATGGGCACTTGAAAATCCTATTTTGCCTCGATTTTCATATGTTTTCAGAAACTTAGAGTCTTGATTGATGACTCTTTTAGCCCTTGCAAGTTTACTACAAGGTGATTGTCATATTCCAGAGGCAACTTTTTTTCTCAGTACAAGCCGTTGCCATAGGCAGCCATAAGGGTTCCATTGTTTGAACTATGTTAACAATGTCATTGGTTGATCTCTCTGTTCATACTATTATTGCAGGAAAACATTAAAGGAAACTTCTCATGGCTTTCGTGAGATGATGTCAAATGGTTCTGCAGAAACAGTTAGCCAAGGAAACATGTTCCATTTTGCACTGATGAGTTTACTTCAAAGGTATACTGATTTTTTGTTTTACTTTTTTCCTACCGTTTTATCTTAGAAATGATCCAAGCATTGATGGGTTATTTCATTTCACTATGTTGAGGAAAAATTTCAATAACTTCCAGCTTAAGATTGATATGTGGTTTCAAGTAGTGGAAATGAATCAAGTTAAGCAGTACATTATCATTTATCTCTACAAGTCTCCCTTAATTTGTGTTGTTTTGTTTCTATATTACAGTGGAGATCAGGCTCAAGATCAGGAAGGGATAAATAAATTGACCAAGATACTCCAAAGAGAAGCAAGTTGGTTATGCTATCCCATCGGTCAAGTCGCAGTTATCAGAATTGCGGAAACTCTTGTTACCTGGGTCTAGTAGTTGAATCACTATGTTATCCTCCGTTTCCTTTTATATTCGTGTTGTATGTACATGTCCATGGTTGGGTTACTGAAGCAAGTTCACCATCCCAGAGATGAGCCCAGTCTGTGTTTGTGTCAGAGAAAAGTTAATTCCCCGGCTCAAGCTAGGAGGTGTTGGACTTGGATGCCTAGACAGGTGTGAGAAGTTTTGTTTTCATTTAGATCTTACACGCACAAAAAATTAACCAGCTAAGATAGTTTATTAGTTAGTTGTGATGATAATTGTTTTTCACACAAGTCATATTAATCGCTGTTCATGACAGATAGTTATAAGGTGATTTTCTTATTTCAGTTGTAACTTCTTTTTTCAGTACAAGCCACTGTCATTATTTGATCTCTGTTGACATGTCAATGTAGGCAAACATTAAATGAAACTTCTCTTGGCTCTAGAGAGATGGTGTGAAATAGGTCTGCAGAAACAGTTAGCAGTGGAAACATGTTTCATCAGTTTGCATTGGTGGGCATCTACAACCAGATGACTTTGCTTCAAGACAGGTATATAGATGGTTTCTTTTCTGTTTTCCCTTCTGAACAGTCAAGCACCGATTGATAGGTTTAAATTTTGTGCTTAAATTATTGATTACATTTCACTATGTTGAAGAAAAATTGAATCATTTACATTAACTGTATGAGTCTCCCTTTTTAATTTGTGTTGTTTCTTTCTCTATTAATGTGGCAATCAGGATTAAGGAATATGGTTAAATGGAACTGGAGTCCGAATATAATCAATCAAATACTTATCTGATTCATAGATATTGCAGTTCTGCCTCTTTAGTTGAAGCATCAAGATTCTTAAAAGTGAGCTATCCACCCCTGTTGATTATGTTCAGAATATGTAATACATACTTCTTGAACGTGTTTGTAAGTCGATAATTATGTTCAGAATATGTTTTCATGTTGGTTGTATAACTTTGTAATTCTTGGTTTCTGTAGAAGTACCATTGCAGATTACAATGTAGGTCAGTTTTTTATATGATCTAAAAGAAGATAGATGGCATTATACAATCTCCCTATCCAGATAACATTAGATTTTTTTATCAATTATAAGCTGAAATATTATTGTAATGCAAAATGCGTAAAACGGCAAGATTTCTGTAATGCTTAAAATGAGTAACATTAGATTCAGAGAGTTGTTTTTATGTAAAGAGAGGGAGAAAAGTAAAGATGTATGAAATTAGACAACAGGTTGGATCTTAAAACTTAAGTTTAACCGTAGATCTGTTGGTGGACTCGTACCCCCTTAAGGATGAAAAGTTATAGCAAAACCCCATATCTAACCCCCTTTAGGAGCCCTCAAAACTCTTTTCTTGGAGCCCCTATACTAGGATACACTGAGTTTGATATTAAACTCTTTTCTTGGAGCCCCTATATGGGTTGGTTTCTGGCCCGTGAGTTTGTACTGGTTGACCTGCCATTTGGAGGATCCAACAAACACTAACCCAGGTCCGTTCTCGTGCCCCTACTACAAGGGACCATCTAGTCTATATAGATAGAAGTAGCAATATTAGGGTTTCGTAGTAAATTGAATCGAATTAGTTTCATCACTCATGGATAATCTTCCTATAGAGATATCATCAGATATATTTTCTAGGTTACCAGCTGCTACAGTCTTGGAATGTCAACGAGTATGCAAAACATGGCGAAATCTCCTGGTCTCATTTGATAAAACCTGCTTTGCTGCGATGCACTTATTGCGACACAATCACAATCAACATGGCATTGGCAGCTCAAAGGTAAATCTTACTTTAGGTCTTATTTTCTTAATTAAGTATGAAACACCAAAATCTACATGCCACCCACTTTACTATGGAGAGTTTGATGAGAATAATATTACTGATAACAACGAGCAGTACATTCAAAACGTACTTAGACCCATTAATCATCATCTCCTTACAACCAGACGGAACTGCGAGGCAAGTGCCATGGTTGATTCTTGCAATGGTTTGATTTGTTTTGCTGAAACTGGAAAATATGGCGGCAAAGATCCAATCCACATCTGTAACCCCGTTACAAGAGAGTGTTTGTACCTTCAAAGATTTTATGAAAATTGTGAATACAATTCTGTTATTCATATTGAAATACATAGTGGTTTTGGTTACAGTTTGAAAACCAAAGAGTACAAGGTGGTTAGAATCGTATATAGCAACTGGTCTCGTAGAGGAGATATACAAGTATACACTCTTGGTGCTGGCAGTGGGTGGAGAAATAAAGGGGTAATCACGGATAAGCTACATTCATTGTATGGTGTCTTCTTTAATGGAGCTCTTCATTGGTTCCTGGCCTATTCAGATAGGCTAAACAACATAATGGTCTTTGATTTGTCAGATGAAACCTTCCATGTCATCCAAGGACCTTTTCCAGATCATACATACATGGGCGCTTATAGTTATATTCTCAGATCATTCGGAGAGTCATTGTGTGTTGGTGGAGTGAACGACAGTAACTATTCTAAATGTTTAGATATATGGACATATAAGAAGACTTCTTTGGAGAAGAGTATTGTGGCTACAGATAATAAGGACGAGTCATGGAGCTGGTGTAAGGAGTTCAGTATAAGTGCTCCATACAATTCATCCCCTGCCTGGCATTATAAACCATTTGCTGCCACTAAGAGTGGTTTGGTCATACTCGAGTATTATGATGATAGTTATTATAATAGCCATAAAATCCATCGTGATGCACGGACACTCTTTTGTTATGACCCAAAAACTGCAACTATGAACATACTTGGGATTTGGAATTTTTTCGAAGCGATTCCCCATACAAACAGTTTTGTTTCATTGAAAGCTTTAGGAGAAACAACATGTAAGAAAAGAGAGAGAAGATCAACTTCATCAAGCGGTGCTGAAAGATTAGCAAGCCTTAAAAGTACGGATCTTTTGGTTGTGTCGGTGCCCTTCCACATGTTTAAATATATCGACTTATAAGATGAAATCTTCGGATAAGAGTATTGCAGCTACCGATAACAAGGACCATTCGTGGAACTGGTGTAAAGAGTTCAGCATAACTCCAGACAAACCATTCGCTTATTTTTATAGACGATTAGCTCTTACGAAGAGTGGCTTGGTTGTACTCGAGTATACTGATCTAAATCGCCATATTACCTCTTGTGAAGCGCGGACATGGACACTCTTTTGTTATAACCCGCAAACTGCAACAATGAAAAGACTTGGGATTCAGAATTTTTTCGAAGCCATTCCTCATACCAACAGCTTTGTTTCGTTGAAAGCTTTAGGAGAAACTACATGTAAGAAGAGAAAGAGGAGTTTAACTTGATCAGTTGGTGCTGAAAGATTAGCTAGCCCCTTATTCCTAATGGTTGAAAAGTTCCATTTAATTAAGTGTTCTGAATTCGTTAGGAGCATCAAGTTTGAACATTAAGAATCTATATTATTATGTTAGTGTTTTTTAACTCATTAATTGAATGTCTATTGCCATACACTCGTTCTTCATAAAATATTTTTCATTCGTTTTTGAGTCCTGCTATGATACGGACGCGTGCATAACAAAGAAAAAATGGACGCACTTTTTAGTAGAGTTTTCAAAAATGGATTTAGATTGTTGGTATATGTTTTTGAGTAATCAAATGAAATTTCTTTGATTTTAGTAGAGTTTTCAAAATTTGGTATATGTCATTTACTGTGTGGTACTGCGGAGTTTTTGATTTGTGTATTTTATTATTGAAAAGATAGGTAGAGCATTCCATGGGAGGAATGTTTTGGTTCCCAGTTTGTAATGTTGTGCGGTTCTTCAGCCATAATAAGTTCTAGGAAATGAATATGGTGATAAGATGTGACAAAGGTTTTGACCTGTTAAACTGTGTATTCCATGTGAAGACAATGGAGGGTCTGTGGAAATGTTGAGAAACATGTCATTCGGAATGGTGACTCCATGTGCAGTGAAATCATATTTTAAAGTAATACAGTAATATGAGTTCACCCCACTAAAGGGACTCACCATTTCTCGTAGTATAACTCTATTATGTCATTCTCATGAGTAAAACAAGGTTTCTGAAATTAATTTTTTGTTTTCTGAAACAAGGTTTTGTATGCGTTTGCCCTCTTTGGTGATCTTAAATCCAATTCTAACAGTTGAACTTGAATGAAGGTTCTACCATGTAAAGCATAGAGTATCTTGTTTGTTTTGTTTTTTTCATCGGCTCAGTATATCTATTATAAGTGCTGAATGTTTTCCTGCATCTGATGAGCAGTTCAAATTTTCAGTTGAAGCCGATGATAGTTCACATGCCAGGAGCTTGCATATGCATGTGGATGCATTTCCTATAATATTTAAGAACTTTAGACGGAAAGACAGGGGAACGCCAGGCAATTGCGGGGCAACAAAATTGTGTACTAGGGGTGATATATATGAGTGCAATCTGGAACCGTAAAGGCGTTTGACCAAAGACCAAAAAGACATGGGCCCACCTAAAAAAAGGACCAAACCATATTTTTCCCTTCTTAATACTCAGTTTGGCCATATAACGCCATTCCGGTTTATTTTCATCATCATTCTCGCCACAATTTAATGGTTAGGGCTAGGACAAACCTGGAAGCTCACACGAGTCGCACCAAAACTCCTCTATTCTCAAGAGAGAGGTCTGTTGGACCTGGATCCATAATAGGGCTTCTATAGCTCTCCATTTTGTTAAAAACCCTAAAAACATTTTCATTGCCGTTGGATTATTATCCTAGGTTTTCCATATAAAATCTCCTCGAGAATATGTTAAATATTCATTGTATTTTTGTTCACTTCAATATTGATGAGTGATGGGTTATCTTTTTTTATCTCTAGTTTTTATAATTTTCTTCTCGATTTTTTCTATTAATAAATTAAATATTTTTAATTTCAGCTGCTGAAAATTGGCGATCACAATGGATTCTCCAGGAATTAGTTTATGGATGAAGAAGAAGATCAAACCCAAACCCAATCTCTGGTTTAGTTTGTTGATTGAATCATGGAAAGCATAATGATATCTCCTCTCGAAACTTAAGTAAGTGTGTGTTTATGTTCTCATCAGATACATTTTGATTGATTTGTTTTGGCATCCTGTCCATCAAACTAATCCATGCTTCGATGTTGTTGTTGACAGGCTTCGGGAAACTACATTGCCTTCAATTTATGTTATGATACTGTGTGTCCCATATGTAAACTGTCAGGGTGAAGATTAAGGAATTCGTATTGCTTTTTCGAGTTCCTATTCCTTGTTTCGTCCATTGCTATCAAAAGGGTGGTAAGTGGAAAACAGAACTGCCAGTTTTTCTTTAACAAAATCTACCATTTTATAACACTTGTTTTCAATGTTTCTAGTGCGCATAAGAATGGACCTTGAGAAGCTATTGCCTTCTTTATAGGATGAATCAAACTAAACAAGCTTCATGTTCCTAGGGTATCTTGTAAGTACTACCTATTAAATTCTGTCACTAGTTGAATTCATTTGATTCTGCAATTGATTATACTTACTCATAGAAGCATGACGTGTATGTGCGTACAGGCTCCAATGGAAGGGAGCAGTTGACTTCTGGATAAGCGGCTGATTGGATGGAGTTTCATGTAGGAAAAGACGGAAAATACATTTTAGGCTTATGTGAGTAAATGTATTTCCCTTATAGATTATTTTGTCTGCGTTTTCCCTCTATGGTGATCCTCAATCAAATTGTAACTGTTGAATTTGAATCTAGGTTCTATCATGTAAAGCATGTAGTATAAGTGGTGAGTGTTTTCCTGCTTCTAATGAGCATGTTTTAATCTGTTTTATCTTGAGTTCAAGTTTCAGTTAGTTAAAGCCGATGATAGTTCAAATTCCAGGAGCTTGCATAGTTCAAATTTCGGTTAGAGAGCTGGCGTGCGATTGCAGGGCAACAAATTGTGTACCAGGGGTGATATCTTGAGTGCAATCTTGAACATTGTTTCAGCTGCAGTGGTGGCATATTTGGCTCGAATAGAAACAAGCAACTTTTTGAGAAATGAAGCATATTTTCTTTCAACTAAGCTCTGACATAAAGTCTTATTTCCTAGCCTCAAGTTCATCAAAGAATTTTGGTAACTTCAGGACCTACGAAATGTCCATACCCTTAAGTGGACTCTTCATTCTTGTTTTATTCTACTCAAATGTGTTGTAATCTGTTAACTGCATTCAGCTCAATGATCTTCTAGTTGGTGGTTGTTCATGCCATGTTGATGGTTACTTTGTTAAGTTTTGGTTTGGTCTGATATGTAGGTATGGCTTTGAAACGGCTTCACTGTTGTATTTATAATGGTAGCTATTTTTAAAACATTTAAGCAAGTAAAAAATTGTATCCCATGGTAAAATATCGCACACATGAAACCCTGATTCCATTTAGGGTTATCCTGTGTTTGGTGGTCTGTTTATGGCAACATGTAAACTGCAGTACTTCCCGATTAATGGCCCCTAGTTTTGCTTTAAGGCTCTGTAGAACAACACTGAACAAGATTGGCAAGACTGGGGAAGAGCACACTGCACCAAGACTTAAAGTCCTCTTGAGAGAGAGATCTGTTGGGCCTGGGATCCATAATAGGGCTTCTATAACTATCCATTTTGTAAAAACCTAAAAACCCTAATAAAATTCTCAGCCGTTTGATCACTATTATAGGGTTTCCATATAAAATCCTCTCTTTCAAGTGTTTCAACTTCACTTCACTCTCTCTCCTTTTCTTCTGCTGCGGCGACCACAAATGGATTCATCAAGAATTAGTTTATGGATGAAGAAGAAGATCAAACCCAAACCGAGATCCTGGTTTTTGTTGATTGAATCACGAAAGCATAATGATATCTCCTCTCAAATCTAAAGTAAGTGTTTATATTTCTCATCATACATTTTCATTGATTTTGACTGAAATCCTGTCCATCAAACTAACTTATTTTTATGTTTTCATGTCGATAGGCTTTAGCCCACCTGATTTCCTTGGATTTATGTTATTATAATGTGTAGCCCCATTTTCTTGTCGTGTGTGGCTATCACTAATCGCACTTCTTGGTCGACCCACAGCTTGTAAGTACGACCTATTACATTATGTCACTAGTTCAATTCAAAATTGATTATGCATAACATGTATGTGTGTACTGTATGTGCCTACAGGGTAAACGGCTGATTGGATGGAGGGTCATGTAGGAAAGCTTGAAAAATACATCAGGCATATGTGAGTGTATTGTCAGTTTGAATGAAACCTTGTTTAGTTTTAAAATTAACACCCGCCTTTCAGTGGACGTTACATGAGAAACTTAATAACCTGACTGAAGACACCGGAGATTAGGCTGCTAGAACGAGCCTAATTGATGCGAAATTGTATACCCTTTGGACTTTGAGAACCCCAAAATAGCTGAAGTCTTTGGTCCTTCCAAAAGCAGAACTGGTTTGTTGGGTTATTCTAGGGTGATACTGAGCTGCAAAAACAAACCCTACTAATTATCAGTGTGAGCTTTCATTTACAAGTTCTGTTTTCGCTTATATCTTATGTGCAAGAAAAATTAACCAACTAGGAATGCACACTTGTTAGCTGCGATTAGAATTGTTTTCCCTAGAAGTATTATTGTTCGTTGTTCTTGGCAGATAGTTATGTGCTGCCAGTCACGTTACAGCTCTCACATAATTCATGTAGCATTAAAAATTTGGAATATCTAAAGCTAAGGCTTCGTAATGCCTATATAGTCACCAACATATTATTTTGCAGTTGCAAGTTTTTTGCCTAAACCCAATTGTGTTGTTCTCTTTTACAGATTGTGCTGAAAGTTATGGGAACCAGAGACAAAACCAACATCATGCCTTCAAGCATCAACAAACCCCTTATATGTAGGATTGGTAGAACTTGAGAAATTTTTCTTGCTCGCGAGTTAATTGCAGAGGAAGATGGTGAAATGGAACTTCAATCTGGATATATGCGTGTTAATTGAATCACTCGGACTCTAAGATGTGATTTGCTCTTGTTGATCAGTCTTTATTTTTGTAACTCATGTTAAGATGTACCTTATGTTATCCTTTGACTTGTTTCTTGCTTGAATTCTTAAGTTAATGATTGTATTCAAAACATGTTTTTTATTGAATTTGTTGATGACCCATTTCAATTGGTTGTGCAACTTTGTAATTCTTGGTTTCCGTAGAAGTGCCATTGCAAACAACAATGTAGATCAGTTTGTTATATCTAAAAGATGATAGATGTCTGATACATTGTTGACTTGGGTTACTCTTGATTATCTTCCCAGTTGAGAACAGTGATGTTGGGTTCTTAGATGTGAAATTATGGTGAATCTGTGAGTCTTGTTAGTAATAAAAGATATAACTCACTTGAGATTTTTAAGATAGAAAACTCTGATTTTTTCTTAGATTTAGATTAGTGAAACATATTACATAGCTTTTTCTTTTATAGCTTGAAAGATCAATTATCTAGAGTCTTCTGAACTAGTTAACTAAAGTTAGTGTTCACACAAGAACTTTGATTTGATTGTAAACTCTAGAAACTTACAGACTCTACCAACTTCTTTACTACTAGACCAATATTTTACATTTGGAAAAATCCAGAAAAAGTGTATCACACATTTCAACACTCCTCCTTGATACACTTTTGATCAACTCCCAGTAGTCTTCTTAGGAACTCAAATTTTGGCCTTGCTAAAGACTTTGTGAATATGTCTGCAATTTGTTCTCCAGTATTGCAGTACTTGAGCTCAATTTCCTTGTCTGTTGTTGCTTCTCGAATAAAGTGATGCTTGATAGGAATGTGTTTTGTGCGATTATGAAACACATGATTCTTCGATATAGCAACCGCAGACTTGTTGTCACAGTATATTTCAGTCGCTTGATTTTGCTTCTCTCCCAAATCTTCAAATATTCTTCTCAGCCATGTAGCTTGACGTGCTGATTCTGCAGCTGATATATACTCAGCTTCTGTTGATGATTGCGCGACTCTTTCTTGCTTTTTAGAAGTCCAAGAAAATATACCAGAACCAAGTGAAAATGCATAGCCTGATGTGCTTCGCATATCATCCACTGAACCAGCCCAGTCACTGTCTGTGTACCCAACTAATTTTGAGTCTATAGCTTGCTTGTACCATATGCCATACTCCTTTGTACCTTGAAGATACCTTAGGATTCTCTTTGGTGCACCATAATGGATTTGTGTTGGACTTTGCATGAATCTTGACAGTAAACTAGTTGCATACATAATATCAGGCCTTGTTGTCGTAAGATATAGCAAACTTCCAATGAGACTTCTGTAGGTTGAAGCATTTGCTTTTGCTGATCCATCTTCCTTTCTTAGTTTTTCATTAGGTACCAGTGGTGTTGCCACAGACTTGCATCCATCCATCTTGAACCTTTTTAAAAGGTTTTCAATATATTTCTTCTGACATATGAAGATGCCTTCTTCTCCTTGATTTATTTCGAGTCCGAGAAAATAGTGCATTAGTCCGAGGTCGGTCATCTCGAATGTCTTCATCATGTCTTCCTTGAACTCCTGAAGGAGAGATTCATTGTTCCCTGTATAGATAAGATCATCTACATACATAGAAACAATAAGAGTACCTGAATTTGTAGTCTTAATGTAAAGTGTTGGTTCATTTGGACTCCTCCTGAATCCAGATCCAATGAAATATTTGTCAATACGACTGTACCATGCTCGCGGTGCTTGTTTAAGCCCGTATAGAGCTTTCTTTAGCCTTAGAACTTTCCCTTCTTCTCCTTGCTTGACAAAGCCTTGTGGTTGCTGGATATAAATCTCTTCCTCCAACTCGCCATTTAGAAATGCTGACTTAACATCTAACTGGTGAATTCTCCATTTCTTTTGAGCTGCAAGTGCCACAAGTGCTCTTATAGTGTCAAGTCGTGCCACTGGTGCAAATGTTTCATGGAAATCAACCCATGGTTGCTGCAAGAAACCCTTGGCCACGAGTCTCGCTTTACGTTTTTGAATTGATCCATCTGGATTAGTTTTGGTTTTGTAAACCCACTTCACACCAATGATTTCTTTGTCTTGTGGACGTTCGACACGTTCCCATGTTCCATTTTTCTCAATCGTTTTGATTTCTTCTTTCATTGGATCAACCCATACACCTTGTTTAACTGCTTCCTCAAAGCTCTCAGGTTTTGCAAATGCAAAGTTGCAAGTTTCGTATAAATCTCGCAATGATCTAACCTTTCCTGGTGTTGTTTCTGGAGAGGATACTTCTTGCCGTGGAGTTAATGCTGGAGCTGGTGATTCTGGTGGTGAATCTGCAGGTGTTGTATTCTGCTCGTCGCCATCATTTTTATTATTCTGTGTTTCGTCTCCGCAGGTAGCACCACTGTCCTTCTAGTAATAGTATCTTCCTCCCAATTCCATGAGGAATTCTCATCGAACTCAACATCTCTACTAATTATCATCTTCTTTGTTTGAAGATTGTATACTCTGTAGCCTTTGGATTGAGAGCTGTAACCCATGAAGATACCTTTCTCTGATTTTTCTTCTAGCTTATGTCTCTTTTCTTTGGGGATATGAATATAGCATATACACCCAAATACTTTGAGATGTTTTGCTGACGGCTTCTGTTGCTCCGTGCTTCAATTGGAGTCTTGTCTCTCACTGCTTTTGTTGGACATCTATTTAGCAGATACACTGTTGTATAAACAGCTTCCGCCCAGAATTTCTTTGGTAGGCCTTTTTCACATAGCATAGACCTAGCCATCTCCATTACGGTTCTGTTTTTCCTCTCCGATACACCATTTTGTTCCGGTGCATAGCCTACTGTTAACTGGTGCTCTACTCCTTCATCTTCACAAAACTTGTTAAAGTTTTTAGAAGTGTACTCCGTACCCCTATCACTTCTTATTATTTTAAGATAGTGACCACTTTGTTTTTCCACCAAATTTTTGAACTTTTGGAAAACTGCAAATACCTCAGACCTCTCGTGCAAAAAATAAACCCAAGTCATTCTTGTAAAATCATCAATGAAAAGAATGAAGTACCTGGATTGATTGAGTGATGGTGTCCTCATCGGTCCACAAACATCTGTATGCACGAGTTCTAACGGTGCAGTTCCTCGCCAAGCTTGTCTATGCGGAAATGATAGACGATGTTGCTTCCCAAGTTGACAGCCTTCACATACGTCAGAAATTTCTTGTATACAGGGCATGTCTCTCATCATATTCTTTTGCTGGAGTAGCTTGAGGGCATGGAAATTGAAGTGACCAAATCTTCGATGCCACAACCATGAATCTTCAACTTCTACTTTCGGCAAGATTGCTTACATAATTCCAATGTATAGGAAAATTTCGATTTTGCATTTTCACGGCAGCAATAATTTGATTCTTTTTCTTTCCATCATATATGAAGCATAGACCATCCACAAAGTACAAAGAATATCCATTTTCGACCATTTGACCGACACTCAATAGATTGGTTTTCAAACTAGGAACTAAGAAAACATTTTTGATAAATTTCGTACCTCTTTTAGTTTGCACAGCAATTGTCCCTTTTCCTTTCGTCTCTATCAGTTTACCGTTTCCCAATCTGATTTGTGACTTTTTGGATGTGTCGATGTCGCAGAAAATACTCTCATCTCCACTCATATGATTGGTGCAACCACTATCGACGTACCATGCTTCAGTCTTCTCTTCCGGTGAAGTTTGGCGAGCATAAAACAGTTGTGCTTCCTCCTCCTTCTCTTCTTCATGATAGTTGGCATGGAAGTTTTTCTTTGCCCGACAATATTTTGCAGTATGACCAAAACGCTTGCAATTGTCACATTTTGGCTTGCCCTTGAACCAACACTCTTCTGTTCGATGATTTGGTATTTCACAAATCTTACAAGGTGGAAAATTTTTCTTTCCTGTCTCTTTTCTCCCAATTATTATTGGGTTTATCTCCTTTATAATTTCCTTTGAATTTTCTCCCATCTTCTTTAGATTTCTGAGACTTGCCAAAGTTGAGTTTCGACTGAAACGCACTTTCGATTGGGGCTTCATTACGCCTACTCAATCTCTGTTCATGCACTTCTAAAGAACCCATAAGTTCTGTCACCGAGAGAGTCTTAATATCTTTCGACTCCTCAATTGCAGTTACTATTGGGTCATATTTTTCAGAGAGACTTATAAGGATTTTTTCAACCAACTTTTTATCAGCAATAACTTCACCATAAATATTCATTTGATTAACTATATCTTTCATTCTAGAATAAAAATTCTTTGCTGTCTCAGAATCCTTCATTTTGATATTTTCCAAATCTCTTCTAAGTGTTTGCAATTTAATGGTCCATACCTTTTCATTTCCTTGAAACTCCTCCTTCAGCTTAGTCCATGCTTCTTTGGCCGTTGTAGCTCCCATTATCCGCGGAAAAATTGTGTCATCAACAGCTGATTGAAGAGTATATAGAGCTTTAGCATTTTTTTGTTTTTTTTCTTTCAACTGAGTTTGTTGTTCCTCGGTCAAATCTGTTGTAGCATCTAGATCAACACCAGTATCAATTATGTCCCAAAGATCTTGAGACACAAAATACGTCTTCAATTTTATGCTCCAGAAATCATAATTTTCACCGGAAAATATAGGTACTGCAATGGATGATTGACTACTGCTTGCCATGATTGTAAACGGAAGTGAAACACCCGATTAGATTGAACCTCGCTCTGATACCACTGTTGGGTTCTTAGATGTGAAATTATGGTGAATCTGTGAGTCTTGTTAGTAATAGAAGATATAACTCACTTGAGATTTTTAAGATAGAAAACTCTGATTTTTTCTTAGATTTAGATTAGTGAAACATATTACATAGCTTTTTCTTTTATAGCTTGAAAGATCAATTATCTAGAGTCTTCTGAACTAGTTAACTAAAGTTAGTGTTCACACAAGAACTTTGACTGACTGTAAACTCTAGAAACTTACAGACTCTACTAACTTCTTTACTACTAGACCAATATTTTACATTTGGAAAAATCCAGAAAAAGTGTATCACACATTTCAACAAGTGAAAACATTAGTCAATTTCCCTCCAGAAATAACACTAGAACACCGCTACCACGGTGGGAAGGGCCGACCGAAAAAACGGAACACCGCCGATTACATAATGCATGGCGACGATAGCCATGTTTAGGTGAAATAAAAACATATGTTCTGAGTGAATATTTTTATTGTTGCCGTGGCTCGGCCGTGATAATTGTGATGGACGACCAACTTAGGTGCACTTTTAATATTTAACCATGTTCCTGGTAGCATGACGTTTACCTAAATTTGGTATTTTTTCTGAGACATGAAATTTAGAGTATCAAGGTCACATGATGACATTTCAACTTAGATATGAAACACGAGTAATGATACACACACCGTGATTTAAGCACCGTGTGTGCACCGTGAGGGATCTGACGGTCCCAGTGCTGCGTGCTTAGCATATGGTGGGGTGCAGTAAGGCTACGTTGACCGCCAAAATAACCGTGAAAAATCCCGCATGATCATCCAATGGCTGAGAGAGGGGGAGCCCCGGAGAGATTTGCAGGGGGAGGAGCTAAGGTGGGGGCCACCTTTTTCTTTTCTCACACGGTAGTGGCTGTAAGATTCACTCCCAATACACCAAGCATTGTTGGGTAGGGTGTGGGCCGGCGTGGGCCCCGCCCCATCTCACACAATCGAACACGGTACAGCGTCAATGATGTAAATCACGGTGTACGAAATCATTTTCGATGAAACACCTAATACTAGGGTATTGGACACGTGCAAGTGTCTTTCACCTTATTATGTCCTCACATTTAGCCCGTGGATGTTACTTTTTTTACATTATTTTATTTGCCACCCTAACACATTTTTTTTCTTCTCTTCTTTTTCAATCGCATCTATATTCTATCCCCGCTTCTAAGTTCCCTAACCTTCTGCGCCTCTTTCAAACCATTTATCTTTCTCAATAATGACTATAACTTAAAAGAGAACTTGAAGATACAATGTATTAACAAAGAAAATTGAAGATCTATTGTGGCAAGCATTTATTTTGTTGGAAGAATAACTCTAGATCTTTCACATCAAATATTTAATCATGGGTTTTGTGTTTTTTGGTATTGGTTGATTTAAAAGTAATAATCTTTTCTGAAGATTTATCCTGGCTTGAATGGAGAAGATTGGTCATCTTTTTGCCGGAATCGAATGTTGAACGTCTTTTATATAAGTTTTTCTTCATTTTTTTTTTTCTTAGAATTACCGAATTTGTAGTACAAAGAGTATGTACCGGGTCACTTGGGAAAACGTTATCGGTATGTGATTGTGAATGATTCACTGATGGTGGTGCTGGTTACGGTGGTGGTGGAGGAAGAAGGTAAGTTTATTTTGGTTAATATTTGATCCAAAATTTCTATGACGATTGCTTTGCTGGTGGTGGTGGCGGATATGGCGGGGGTGATGATGTATGAGGTGAAGGAAAGAATGGTGTTGGTGGCGAAGGAATAACATAGGGATTTTTTGGTTAATCTTGTCGCAAAATTGAATTGTGAGTTAAAATTGCTGGCAGCAGTGGCGGAAGTGAGTGTTTTTGCTGGTAGAAGAAATTGTATTTGTTGGCGGCGGCTGAAGTGGTTTTGCTTTGGTGGTGCTGTTGGGAGTCGTGGTACTGGAGGTGGCTGTGGAGACGGCGATGCTGGATATCGGCGGAGACGTCGATGGTGGCGGCGGAGGCGGCGGCGGCGGAGACGTCTATGGTGGTGCTGTTGTTATGGTGGTGGTGAAGGTGTGATTGGGGATGGTTGTGCGCTACTGGTGGCAGTGGTATGGTGTTGTGTTGTTGTGCTGTTGGTTGATGGTGGCGGCGTGGTGGTATTGTTGTGTTGGTGGCGGCATGGTGGTGGTTTTGGTTATGGCGGAGGTTATGACGATGATGGTGATGGTAGGTGAGGAAATCATGTACTGTCATCAGAGGTGGTGGGGAAGGAGGAATGAGTCGGACGATTAATAATAGATGAGGACAATGAAGAAGATGGTTTTTAAATATAAGGGTGTTTTAGTCTTTTCAGCTCCCAAAGACTACCACCAAATCCAATCTTTTATTAGAAATCTCTTATTACTGAAACATCTGTTTGTGGAGTTCTCTTCTCTTGTGTGTTTAATTCAAGTTGATACACTGTTTGCGCAAAACAATACTTTTCTCTTGTGATCTCCATCCTTCAAATATTAAATTTTTCCTGGATAATGTAAATTCAAATACTACATGTGGACTAAGAAATTACCAGCTAGAACTGAAAATCTCAGTTACACTAACATCTTAAGCATCAAGATCACGCGGAATTGCTAACTTCACCTTAATAATCTCAAATGAATGTTGAACAATTTCTGCCCGGTGTGTGATTGTGGCTAACACCAGAAAGGTATTATCGATTTGCATTTCATTATCATTCTGAGCATGTTTTGGAATGACAGGGCCAATGGAAACATTGTGAAACATGTCATTTGGAATGTGGGTTCATGTAGACCATACAGCATCTGTTCCGGCTTCGGGCTTTAGATTGGACCTGCTTCTGTAGTGTGCCTTTGGGTATGGCCTGAAGCTATTCAGCCGTCCATTTGGTTATTTTGAGATATCTGTCCCCTCATCTAACCCTTCGATTGTAGATCTTCAGCAAAAAATTTAATGTTCGACCATCCATTTTCTAAAACCACATAACATTTTCAGCCGTTGGATTACCATTCTAGGTTTTCCTTATAAATCTAGTGTTATTTCTGTTCGGTCTTCACTTTCTCCTTTCTGCTGCTGCCGCCGCAACTACAATAGGTTCTCCGAAGATGTAGATAAAACCTAAATTCTTATTAATGGATTCTTCAAGAATTAGTTTATGGATGAAGAAAAAGACCAAACCCAAACCCAATCTCTGATCGCGTCATCGCAGCATAATGATATCTCCTCTCAAAACTTAAGTAAGTTTGTGTTCAACTTCTTATATTCTATGCTTCCATGAATCTCAAGATCCAGATCCTCCAAATCCAACAATGAGTGTTTATGAATCAGATCTGAGTTTTGTGTGTGAAGCCTTGGACATACCTTGGAGATCACCATTAATTTTAATAGTCTCAAGGGTAGTGTTTTCCTTTAGTTTCTCTTCCAATTAATCTGAAGCCTCAGGAGAACAGAACAGGTGTTCTACATACGAATGCAGTTGTGCAGCAGCATCCAATGGATTTGATTGTTATAATGACTTGTCCTCTCACAAGTATATAAGAGTTCTCTTTATGCATTTTCACTATATTCCCATATAAGAGTAGAGTGATCTTTTAGTTGCTTAACAACTGATTTGATTATTATTTACAGCAATTGATTCGCATAATCAGTAGAGTTTGAGTTTTTTTTCCCTACTAAATAGGAATTTAAAATGTTGGTGTATGTTTTTTTGGAGTAATTAGATTTAGAAATTTTCGAGTCATTTATTGTGTTGTTGCTTGTAAAAAACTTTTAGAGTGGAACCAGTATTTTTTTATTGAAAAGATGTATAAAAATTGGAGTTAGCGTTGCTGGTAAGAGCAAAATTCTGAGGTAGAAAGGTGAACTTTAGGAATTTAATTTGTCTAATTGTAACAGAGTTGTTCCCAGTTGGTAACGTTATGGTGATAAGATGTGACAAAGGTTTTGACATGTTAATTAATTAAGCTGTGTATTTCATGAGAAGATAATGGCAGGGTCAGTGAGAATCGTTGAGATACATGTGATTCGTAATGGTGTATTCGAGTCTAACAGTAATATGATTTCTCTTTCTAAAACTCACCATTTCTCTTACTAAAACTCTATGTCATGCTCATGAGTAAAACAAGGTAGAAATTCTGAAGAAAATAAAATCCCAGTATATGATTTGGTTTGTGTTTGCCCTCTTTGGTGATCCTAAATCCAATCCATCATCATTGTTTTATCATGTTAAGTATGTAGTATAAGTGGTGAGCATGTAATATTCTGTTTATCCAGAGTTCAATTTTGAGATAGTTAAAGCCGATGATATCTTGAGTCCAATCTTGCAGGGCAACAACAAGGGAGCTATTCTTACACTCCCCCTCAAGCTGAGCAAGACACAAGTACATCAGCTTGTTCGCCAAAGTAGAAAAAAGACATGACACTAAGCCCTTGGTGAAGAGATCAGCCACTTGAAGATGTCAGGGAACAAAAACAATCTGAACAAAAGAAGCTGTCACCAAGTCTCTAATGAAGTGGTAGTCTATCTCAATATGCTTAGGTCTGGCATGAAAGATAGGATTATTGGCTAAGCTTGCATCAGACATAGTATCACAATAAAGAACAAAGGGAGTAGTCAGTGAAATTCCCAATTCAATAAATAGAAAAGAGATCCATAACATCTCAGCAGATGCAACTGCCAATGATTTGTACTCATCTTCAGCAGAAGACCCGGAGATAAAAGGCCGCTTCTTAGAAGACCAGGAAACAAGTGAATGACCAAGAAAGACATAAAAAACAGAGGTGTATCTTCTAGTGTCAGGGCAACCAGCCCAATCTGAGTCACAATAAGATGATAAAGAACTGTAATCTCCATAAGACAGTGTAATACCAGATCCCAGAGTACCTTTCAAGTATATGAGGATTCTTTTAGCAAGCATAAATAGATCTTCAGTTGGTCTGTGCATAAACTTTGTTACATAATTGACAGAGAATGAGATGTCTGGTCTGGTTATTGTAAGATATTGTAAACCACCTACCAGGCTTCAGTAAGCAGTAACATCAGAAAAGAGAACACCTTGATGTGCAGAAAATCTAGGACCCTTAGCAATTGGAGTTTTACAGGGCTTCCACTGCAGTATATCAAACTTATTCAGAAGTTCCAAAGTATATTTCTTCGGGGTAAGAAAGAGTTTAGACTCAGTAGGATGAAAGCAAGCCTCTATGCCCAAGAGTTTAGACAAATATAATTTACATTTGGTGAAATGCCAACTAAATTTTTTTTAATAAAAATACAACTGTGAGTACTTTTAGTTTACCAAGCATACTCATGAAGTTAACACTTGCCTTTCAATGTATGTTACAGGAGAAATTTGAGGACCTTGTCACATGAAAAAGTAAAGGTACTAGAGGTAGAATTGTTGCACCCTTTGGACTTTCAGAACGACGAAATAGCCTGAGTCTTTGTTCCTGGAATAGGCAGAACTGGTCGAGACTGCGCTGCAAAACCAAACCCAATTAGTTACCAGTATGAGCTTTCAATTTACGAGTTCTTCTTTTATTTGTGTCTTATGAGCATATAAAAAATTAACCAACTAAGATACTTCATTAGTTAGCTGAGATGATAATTGTTTTCCACACAAGTCATATTAATTGTTGTTCATGGCAGATAGTTATATGTCCTTCCAGTAACTCACATATTTAACGCACTGATATTATTTGCAATATGTGTTGCAACGATTACCTAGAGCCTAGCTAGCTAGTCACCAACATATTATTTTGCAATTACGAGTTTTGAACAAACCCAAATGTGCTGCTCGATGTAACAGATTGTGTGCTGCCAGGTATTGCAAACCAGCAACAAATCGAACATCCTGCCTTAGAAAATCAATTCCCGGATGTTGAGAGTCCTAATGTCGGATCTTGTGGGTGTTGAAAATCCCCAAGATGGAGTTCAAAACTTTAACTCCATGACATTTTTGCCGCAAATAAACATACCCTGCAACAACATACTAAAGGTCCTGGTCTCCGTCGGTCAGTGTTAAAGTTATGAGAATTGTGGGAATTGTGGTTGCCGTGAATTGGGCCTAGTAGTTTTTGAATCACTAGGTTATCACTCCCTTTCCTTTTTATGCTAATTTGTAATTAAGCCTTACATAGTGTCATTACATGAATGTGTCAAGTAAACAGTGGAGTTTATACAACATGTCCATGTTTGGATACAAAAAAGAAATTTACCAGTTCAAGGATAAGCCTAGTCTGTGTTTGGGTATTAGAAAAGAGAATTCACTAGCTCAAACTAGGAGATGCTCGAGGTTGAAACCAGGTGTGAGAAGATGTGACATCACCATGCATTCTTCATTCTTATGATTAGTTATCTATGTAGTAACTCAATTAAAACTTCGGTTGGTTAAATCTAGTGGAAAAGCTAAAACTTTAGTTGCTTCCAATCCATATGATATTGTTTATGGGTAAAAATCGTTTCTGCCGATTTCGGTAAATTCGGTAGGTGAGTGAGAAACTGGTTCAAACCCTAAACAAATGTGCTGCACGTGAGCACTTTATAGATTCAAGAGATCAATCTGTACAAGTCCGGCCTAAACCAAGAAATGGCCGTTCCAGACTTTCTTCGGTCACAAAGTGGAGGAGAAGGGTTGATTTGGGGAGGGAAGCAAAGAAAGGTGTTGAGACCAGAATAATTCTAGGAGAGTAGCGTCTCGACTTGTATCAGAAAGTGGAAGCTTCGTTAGCTTGCAATAGATGGAAGCTTTTTGGAGAGCTTGCAAAATTGCCTTTTCTGAGAGTGTAGTATTTTTCTCCTGACCGAGACTTGTTGTCTGGTGGAAATAGGTAAGACCTATTTATACAAGTCGAGATTGAAACGCACCC
The DNA here is from genome assembly GCA_023531295.1 of Papaver armeniacum. Taxonomy (NCBI): domain Eukaryota; kingdom Viridiplantae; phylum Streptophyta; class Magnoliopsida; order Ranunculales; family Papaveraceae; genus Papaver; species Papaver armeniacum. The sequence goes on from JAJJWW010002215.1 coordinate 794,774, forward strand.
TGGCCTCAAGAAGGAAGAGAGTAAAGGGTGAAATAATGGGAGGAGGTGGTAACCGCATGGTTTAATGGGTGAAAACGTTTTTCACCATTATTTCCTCTTTTATTTGACCGCTTTATTCCTTTTCACGCTTTCTTAATGTGAGCGTAGTGTACGCCGCATGTTTGTGACCGCCAAACAAAAACCCTAAAGAAGCATCCCCGTTTGTGTTGATGTCTCGAGTGTTGGTTGCATCTTGAGTGCAAGTGGCGCTGCTAGTGGCGCGTGTGGCATGTGCCAATGGCATGTGCGAAATGCCTTGGTGGTAGGTTGCACGGTTTGCAAGTTAGGCTACCAGCGTGTGTGTTTGGCATGTGCCAATGGCATGTGCGGAATGCCTTGGTGGTAGGTTGCACGGTTTGCAAGTTAGGATACCAGCGTGTGCGTTTGGCATGTGCCAATGGCATGCGTGGCCATTGGGGCCGTGACCTTGATTGGGAAACTAGCTAGCGAGCATGTTGGCATGTGCCAATGGCATGCGTGGCCGTTAGGGCCGTGACCTTGATAGGGAAACTAGCTGGCGAGCATGTTGGCATGTGCCAATGGCATGCGTGGCTGTTAGGGCCGTGGCTTTGGTAGAAAAATCCGCTAGCGAGCATGTTTGGCATGTGCCAATGGCATACGGGGCCGTTAGGGCCGTGGCTTTGGTAGTAAAAAGCCGCTAGCGAGCATGTTTGGCATGTGCCAATGGCATGCGGGGCCGTTAGGGCCGTGGCTTTGGTAGAAAAAGCCGCTAGCGAGCATGTTTGGCATGTGCCAATGGCATGCGGGGCCGTTAGGGTCGTGGCTTTGGTAGAAAAAGCCGCTAGTGAGCATGTTTGGCATGTGCCAATGGCATGCGGGGCCGTTAGGGCCGTGGCTTTGGTAGAAAAGCCACTAGTGAGCATGTTTGGCATGTGCCAATGGAATGCGGGGCCATTAGGGCCGTGGCTTTGGTAGAAAAAGCCGCTAGCGAGCATGTTTGGCATGTGCCAATGGCATGCGGGGCCGTTAGGGCCGTGGCTTTGCAGTAGAAAAAGCCGCTAGCGAGCATGTTTGGCATGTGCCAATGGCATGCGGGGGCCGTTAGGGCCGTGGCTTTGGTAGAAAAAAGCCGCTAGCGAGCATGTTTAGCATGTTCCAATGGCATGCGGGGCCGTTAGGTCCGTGGCTTTGGTAGAAAAGCCGCTAGCGAGCATGTTTGGCATGTGCCAATGGCATGCGGGGCCGTTAGGGCCGTGGCTTTGGTGAAAAAAGCCGCTAGTGAGCATGTTTGGCATGTGCCAATGGCATGCGGGGCCGTTAGGGCCGTGGCTTTGGTAGAAAAAGCCGCTAGCGAGCATGTTTGGCATGCGCCAATGGCATGGGGGTCCGACTTGGCCTAGGTTGCGTGGTTTTTTAGCCTAGGGCGCTATATTTGGCATGCGCCAATGGCATAGCGGCTTAGTTTGGCATGGTTGCCAATGAATGTGATACGTAGTTTGGTTTTAGCGTTGTTGCTCATGGTGCGCAAAGATGCGGCTTTGGTTTGGCATTGTTGCCATGGGCGCGCAGAGTGCGGCTTGGTTTGGCATTGTTGCCATGGTGCGCAGAGTGCGGTTTGGTTTGGCATGGTTGCCATGGTGCGCAGAGTGCGGCTTGGTTTGGCATGGTTGCCATGGTGCGCAGAGTGCGGCTTGGTTTGGCATGGTTGCCATGGTGCGCAGAGTGCGGCTTGGTTTGGCATGGTAGCCATGGTGCGCAGAGTGCGGCTTGGTTTGGCATGGTTTCCATGGTGCGCAGAGTGCGGCTTGGTTTGGCATGGTTGCCATGGTGCGCAGAGTGCGGCTTGGTTTTGGAATTAGGGTTCTGTGTCGAAAACCCTAATCTGGTATTTTGAAAAAATACCCCTATTAATTATTTACACCTGAGTTAAATGCTCTTAGTTAATGTGTTGCGGGTAACACTAGGTCATGGGGTTTTACGTTTTTACCCCTTGTTTAGAAACCACCATCAACATTAAGTCCCCTGCTTAGCTCGGAACAGGGGCTTTGTTGCGAGGTAAGCATAAGATGGTGACAAACTATTAACAACAAAACGTAAAAAAATTGAAGGAGGCTTGTCTGACCTTTTATAAATAGGATTTGGAATCCTTGCCCCTGGTAGTTATGCACAAATCGGGAGGCTGGCACAATTGGTGGACCCGGTGCAGGGCGTGGAAGCTGTGCGTGCTTGCAGGCGTGACTTGGGAAACTGAGCGTACTGGCTGGTGGGACCGGCGCAAGGTGTGCGTGCTTGCAGGCGTGGCTTGGGCGGTCATTGGGAGGTCGGCGCAATTGGTGGGGCCGGTGCAACTTGGAAGCCATGCTTGCAGGCGTGACTTGGGCGGCCATTGGGAGGTTGTGCGAATTGGGAAACTGAGTGTGCTAGCTGGTGGGACCGGCGCAAGGTGTGGAAACTGTGCGTGCTTGCTGGCGTGACCGATGTAAACAAGGAGGGAGTGGGTGTTTCTTCAGATAGCAAAGTTTCCTTATCTTGCTTTCCTTCACGTGCGGCTTCAATTAGGGCATCATCCATGCCAAAAAATCTGGAAGTGTTATGTCCTTCATTGCTCCCTTTCCCTTTTTAAGGCTCCGTATTCATACCCAACGCGAATGCATCGTCTCCCTTGTTTGAGAAGGGGTTCTTTCCGTTGATTCTCCTTTTTCTTTGCTTTGTCGGTACGTTTTCTTCTTCTTCTTTGTTCACGCTATCCTTTCTTTATATGTGTATAGACAGGATGGAACTTGATCATTTTCCCATTTCTTGCAGTGTATGATGGGATCTTCCAGAGACGGCCGTGCCTTTAACTTTTCGGAAAAGGACTTCAGAATCGGTGGGGATCGATCTTCTTCTCTTGAGGAAGTATTGGTTGGGATTGAATCTTTGTTCCATGAAGCTAACGAAATTATTAAGGACCTCGACTCCATCTATCCTTACGAAGAACAGGTGCATGTTCGGACTCTCTTGGGTTCAGTGGACGCGGAGGAGAACGCCGTGATTCTTGATTTTGATGTGGATGAATCAAAAAACTTTCTTCGAAGTGTCGATGAGAAAACTTTCGAAGGAGTATATGATAGAAGCGAGACAGCCTTTGAAGTTGATGCCAAAGGTGTTATTGGGGATACCGGAGGGGTCATGGTGGCGTATGCTGGAATGGTTGTCGGGGAGGACACTGCTGCTGCTGTGGCTGCTTCGGGATGGGATGTTGAGATTGCCGCTGCTAAAACCGCTGAATGGAACCTTTTTTGCCCGAAAGATTGCTGGGGGAAGTGCTTGAAAATAGCTTTGCCCGAAGGGACTTGCGCTCCATCCTTCGAGGGCTAGTTCCTCCTTTTGTTTTTTTTTTTCTGTTAGCTTCTTAGTTCCCCTGATGTTTTTTCCCTGTTTTTTTTTTTTTTTGTAAACACATCTTTCCCTTCTTCTTCATCAGTAAACATTTTGCTTTGTATATATATATTTTTTGAAAGAGGTTGTGGTATGATGGCTCTGTAATGGTTTTCTGGGTTCTTCTGATGTATTTCTATGATATCTGAAGGATCCGCTCGGAAAGAGATATATTTTTTATTTTTATTTTTTTTGACAAAAGGGGAGATCTCTAGGGAAAAACACAAACAGTGTGGTGTATTTATCCTGGGGAAGTACAGCTATTAAGAGGAATTGTTAAAAGAAGTACTGAAAAGAGGAGTGATTGGGAAGTACAGCATTTTAGGGATTGGATTCCTTGAGCTATCGCGAGTGAACTATCACGCCTTCAGGTGTGTCTGTATTGATGAGCTTGCAGTATCCTCCCAAAAGGGTATCCGCAACCAGATACAGCTCGCCTTCACCTTTCTCGGGCAAATCCATCTTTACTGTCATCTTCCCAACTTGAAACGATCTTTCCTTAACCACTACATCTCCGATTGAAAACGGGTTTTCCTTAACCACTACATCTCCGATTGAAAACGGGTTCATACGTCGTGTAACCATTTGAGCCTTGTCTTCGTCGGTTTCGATAGAAGCTTCCAAGCTTCTTTCAAAGTGTTCGAATGGTCCAGCTCCCCATTCACATTTTTGACAGCGTTTGTGCCGGTTGTTGCGCCGAGTCCCCATGACAGAATGGGGGAAGAAAAGGCCGGTTGCAGAACAGGTTGCTCGGTCAGACTTACTTGCATTTGAAAATCATGGGCTAGCGTCGACGGGTCTTCTCCGGATGCCTGGGTTCCTCAATAGCTCATTGATGCGATAACCCGTGGGACGATTTGTTGGGAATCCCTTCGGGCGTGGATGTTGGCAGAGGGTGTACGTCCAGTTTCGCTTTGTTGTCGAGCACCCATAAGCGTCCCAAAATCATGTCATGATCTAGTTCTTTGACAATGTGGAACTTGCTATGCGTCATAGCGTCTCCCATCTCGATCTCTAAGTTGATGTAGCCATGCGCGTTCAAAGCTTCTCCTCCCAAGTTCTTAATCACGGACGGGGAATAGGTAGCGTCTTGTTTTGTAAATCCTGTTGCCTTTAGTGTCTTGAAAGTAATGATATTGTTGTAGGAGGTCGTATCGATGAGCGTGTCGTCAAATTCGTTACCTCTTAAACGGGACGTGGTTAGCAGTCCCCAGTTCTGCTTTTTGGTTCCGCCCGTTTGGAGAGCTTGGGCCCCTGGCGTGGGTTCCGAGGAGAGAAAAAGACGTTTGCCGGATACAACGCGATTGAGAGCTGCGAAAATATCTTGTCGCTGCACCTTGGAAATATAGAGAATTTCGCATATATGTTGCATCATGGATTGCATGGGTCTCGTGCACGGAATCCCCATAGGACCCTTGCATTTCTTATGGGGAGTGGGTCTCGATGCACTCTTTCGTCTCCTAGTTGGAGTTCTCCCGCTTCTATCCTTTCTTTGAAAATATGCTTTAGTCTGTTGCAATCGCTAGTCGGGTGGTGAACGAACCTTTGGTAATGACAGTATTTGGGATTCGCCATCTCAGCCTCAGTTGGCGGACGTCTGAGCGGCGGCAGTCTGATGACATCATCTTGGACCCAGGCTTCCAGGAGGTCAATCACCTCCTCGATGGGGAATGGGAAATCAAGGGTATTTCCTTCGATCTCGCGATGCTGCACGGGAGTTTTAGCAATGATCTTCCGTCGCGAGGGTTCCCGTTGTAGCGGTGCTTCACGTTTCGGCTGGTGGCTCGTAGTTGCGGCTTTCCTTTTTCCTCTTTCGTTCACTATGTTCACGGAGGATGAGCCGGCATTAAATTGTTTGCTGATGAGGCGTCTAATCCCACGAGTTTCACGCGCGTCTTCAGTTCGAGTTGGCCTAGTCCTTTCCAGTAATGCCGGTCTGTTGTTGCAGATCGTCCGGCGGCCTCATGGAGTTCGGAGAACGTTTGGAAACGCAAGTTTTCTAGCAGGGCGCGGTAGATTGGGACCATACCATTGATGCATGCGTTTACCAATTGTTGCTCGGTCACGTTTGGGTCGTGACAGTCGAGTGCTTGAACCCTGAACCTTTTGACGAAATCATTCGGATGTTCGTTATCCCACTGGTACATTCTCCCGAGGTCCGAAAAGGTAACTTGTTCGGACACGAAGAAGTATTTCCTGTAAAACGCGGTGACCATGCTACTCCAGTTGGGAATGCTTTGTTCGGTGGGATCTTTGTTGTACCATGTATACGCCTTCCGGTAAGTGATTTTGAAAATTCCCTTAAACGAAGAACGTGATTATATTCATGTTCACCCAAGGATTCCAGAAACGAGAAACATGTTCGCGTGCATTCCCGTACCATCGTACGGGGTAAATTGAGGAGAAGAGTACCCCCCTTGGGAGAGGGATTCTCCGTATTTCGGATGGGTAAGGGGTTGGTGATGATGCACATCCGACTCATCATACTTGATTCGGTCACGTAGGAGTTGTTCCAAATCTTCTCTCGTGACGAAGTTGGGTAGCTGATTTCTCTCCAACGGGATTCTAGTGCGAGTTTCTTCATCCGTGGAGGCATGCTTTGCCGAGGTGCTAGCGTCGGGGTTGTTGGAGATGCTTCTAGGTGGCTCGGGAGGATGCGACTCACGGGATAGTCGCTCTGTCAGGGTCTTGAGAAAGATGAGCACCTCATTCTGTGTTGAAACCATATTTGTCTGGGCTCTGGCGAGCATCTCCTGTCGTTCCATCAAATCGGCGATGGTGACGTAAGGACGACTTCCTCTTGTCCCTCCGGTCTCCCGTCCCGTCGGCGGGGTAGTTGGAGCCTTAGTTGTCGGAGGCGCCATGTTGGACGAAGCATTCGGGGTCGTAGCGGCGGCCCTAGCTCCGGTGACTGGGGGCGTGACCCCTGAAGAGATATTCTCGTTGCCGTGATTAGAGGGTTTTGCAGAGACGCTAGAGGAGGCAGCGGCTCTGGCCCTGGTGATAGGCGGTGTTACACTTAAAGGAGTGCATTCGATGTTGCTGTTGTCAGCTGGTGAAGTAGCAACGTTATAGGGAGAGACGCTACCATAGGGATGCGTTCTGTGCTGGTGTTCTCGGCAGCCGCTCCGGATTTGAGTTCCACCATGTTGGGATTTGACGTTCGGAAAACGAAATGAGGAGTTGGAGTTGGTATTGTAGCCGATAGATCAATCCTCTCACTGTGGTCGCCAATTGTTTATGGGTAAAAATCGTTTCTGCCGATTTCGTTAAATTTGGTAGGTGAGTGAGAAACTGGTTCAAACCCTAAACAAATGTGCTGCACGTGAGCACTTTATAGATTCGAGAGATCAATCTGTACAAGTCCGGCCTAAACCAAGAAATGGCCGTTCCAGACTTGCTTCGGTCACAAAGTGGAGGAGAAGGGTTGATTTGGGGATGGAAGCAAAGAAAGGTGTTGAGACCAGAATAATTCTAGGAGAGTAGCGTCTCGACTTGTATCAGAAAGTGGAAGCTTCGTTAGCTTGCAAGAGATGGAAGCTTTTTGGAGAGCTTGCAAAATTGCCTTTTCTGAGAGTGTAGTATTTTTCTCCTGACCGAGACTTGTTGTCTGGTGGAAATATGTAAGACCTATTTATACAAGTCGAGATTGAAACGTACCCTGGCCTCATGAAGGAAGAGAGTAAAGGGTGAAATAATGGGAGGAGGTGGTAACCGCATGGTTTAATGGGTGAAAACGTTTTTCACCATTATTTCCTCTTTTATTTGACCGCTTTATTCCTTTTCACGCTTTCTTAATGTGAGCGTAGTGTACGCTGCATGCTGTGACCGCCAAACCAAAACCCTAAAGAAGCATCCCCCAGTTTGTGTTGATGTCTCGAGTGTTGGTTGCATCTTGAGTGCAAGTAGCGCTGCTAGTGGCGCGTGTGGCATGTGCGAAATGCCTTGGTGGTAGGTTGCACGGTTTGCAAGTTAGGCTACCAGCGTGTGTGTTTGGCATGTGCCAATGGCATGTGCGGAATGCCTTGGTGGTAGGTTGCACGGTTTGCAAGTTAGGCTACCAGCGTGTGCGTTTGGCATGTGCCAATGGCATGCGTGGCCATTAGGGCCGTGACCTTGATAGGGAAACTAGCTAGCGAGCATGTTGGCATGTGCCAATGGCACGCGTGGCCGTTGGGGCCGTGACCTTGATAGGGAAACTAGCTAGCGAGCATGTTGGCATATGCCAATGGCATGCGTGGCCGTTAGGGCCGTGGCTTTGGTAGAAAAATCCGCTAGCGAGCATGTTTGGCATGTGCCAATGGCATGCGGGGCCGTTAGGGCCGTGGCTTTGGTAGAAAAAGCCGCTAGTGAGCATGTTTGGCATGTGCCAATGGCATGCGGGGCCGTTAGGGCCGTGGCTTTGGTAGAAAAAGCCGCTAGCGAGCATGTTTGGCATGTGCCAATGGCATGCGGGGCCGTTAGGGCCGTGGCTTTGGTAGAAAAATCCGCTAGTGAGCATGTTTGGCATGTGCCAATGGCATGCGGGGCCGTTAGGGCCGTGGCTTTGGTAGAAAAAGCCGCTAGCGAGCATGTTTGGCATGTGCCAATGGCATGCGGGCCGTTAGGGCCGTGGCTTTGGTAGAAAAAGCCGCTAGCGAGCATGTTTGGCATGTGCCAATTGCATGCGGGGCCGTTAGGGCCGTGGCTTTGGTAGAAAAAGCCGCTAGCGAGCATGTTTGGCATGTGCCAATGGCATGCGGGGCCGTTAGGGTCGTGGCTTTGGTAGAAAAAAGCCGCTAGCGAGCATGTTTGGCATGTGCCAATGGCATGCGGGGCCGTTAGGGCCGTGGCTTTTGGTAAAAAGCCGCTATCGAGCATGTTTGGCATGTGCCAATGGCATGCGGCCGTTAGTAGCCGTGGCTTTGGTAGAAAAAGCCGCTAGTGAGCATGTTTGGCATGTGCCAATGGCATGCGGGGCCGTTAGGGCCGTGGCTTTGGTAGAAAAAGCCGCTAGCGAGCATGTTTGGCATGCGCCAATGGCATGCGGGTCCGACTTGGCCTAGGTTGCGTGGTTTGTTAGCCTAGGGCGCTATATTTGGCATGCGCCAATGGCATAGCGGCTTAGTTTGGCATGGTTGCCAATGAATGTGATACGTAGTTTGGTTTTAGCGTTGTTGCTCATGGTGCGCAGTATGCGGCTTTGGTTTGGCATTGTTGCCATGGTGCGCAGAGTGCGGCTTGGTTTGGCATGGTTGCCATGGTGCGCAGAGTGCGGCTTGGTTTGGCATGGTTGCCATGGTGCGCAGAGTGCGGCTTGGTTTGGCATGGTTGCCATGGTGCGCAGAGTGTGGCTTGGTTTGGCATGGTAGCCATGGTGCGCAGAGTGCGGCTTAGTTTGGCATGGTTGCCATGGTGCGCAGAGTGCGGCTTGGTTTGGCATGGTTGCCATGGTGCGCAGAGTGCGGCTTGGTTTTGGAATTAGGGTTCTGTGTCGAAAACCCTAATCTGGTATTTTGAAAAAATACCCCTATTAATTATTTACACCTGAGTTAAATGCTCTTAGTTAATGTGTTGCGGGTAACACTAGGTCATGGGGTTTTACGTTTTTACCCCTTGTTTAGAAACCACCATCAACAGATATATAACATGAAACTTTGGTTGAACTATGTTTTTGGAGTACCATCATCTGTAAGCGTGTTCTTCATGTGAAGTCTCTCCTTCAAAAATTCATTTCAAACGTTCAAGGTCTCAATTTGCTAGACTACCGAATTTGAACAATTCCTTAGTTGATATTTCTCATCTCAACGATAAGAATGACAAGTCGCACCAAAACTTATGGGTTCTTTTTATTATCACATACAAGTGGTCTGTTGGACCTGGACCCATAATAGTCTTCTTCCACTACCCATTTGCTAAAACCCTGTAAAGACGCATCTTTGATAAAACCCTAAAAATGTTTTCAGCCGTTGGATTATTGTTCTCTGAATCCTTATAAAATCTCCACTTGATTTTTTTGACGTTCACAGTTCACCCTGTCCGCAACCACAACCACAATGGATTCTTCAAGAATATGTTTATGGATGATTAAGAAGATCAAAAGGATTCCCTCTGTTGTTGCTGATTAAATCATTCGCAGCATTATGGTATGTCCTCTCAAACCTACAAAACTTTTTTATGATTATATATATGGATTTTCAACATTCATAGGCAATTTAACGAACTTGCTGAGCATCACTTGGAAACTACACCAAAGCTGGTACAACTGAGATACCTGGGCTTCAAGTCTCTAATGGTTCAGTAGATCTCTTTTGGACATCCATTTGAACTGAATTATCTGTGGGCTGCTGCAATTCCTAGTCTCAAGAGTCTCAGCCAGCCCGAATACAATGAATTCATTTAATTGTCATAATAACTTCTCCTCTCAAAAAATATTAGAGTCTTATTTTATTTCACATTATATTGAATTGAGGGACTTTTTACTTGTTGATTTCCTTTTACACCAATTTCCTAATACAACTTCTGAAATGTGATTCTGTTAAACACCAGAAACGTATTATTGATTTTTCATAACATTCCCGTTATGTGGTATAGTTTTGAGGGATTATTTTTGTTCGTTTGTTTGTTTTTTGTGTTATAAGATTTCAAATATATTTGATATATGTTCTTTGAGCATAACAAATTACATATTCAAGAGTAAATCCATCTAAACCTCATGTTGATACTTTCAGAGTGGAACCATAATTGGGTTAGTTCAAAGCTAGGATTTGCTTCTTTTGTTGTGTGGCTGCTTGATTTATGTATTTTATTAATGAAAAGATCGATAAAACTTGGAGAGAGCATTGCTTGCAAGAATAATAATCTAGGAGAGAAAGGATTTCAGAAACCAGTGAATTTTAAGAATTTTCATTTGTCTAATTGTGATTGCCCAGTTGGTAAGGTTGCGTGGTTCATCAGCCAAAGGTTTTGATATCTTCAGCTGTGTATTGCAGCTGAAGACAATGAGGTAGGCAGTGTGAAACATGTCATTTGGAATGGTGAGTCCTTGTGCAGTGAAATCACAATTTCAAGTATTTGAGTTTTTCCGTAATATGATTTCAGCACGCACCTAGCCGAAATAACTGCTGTTGTTGTTATGATTTGGGTCCAGTAATTAAGCCTTTCATGGTGTTGTTGTATGTATATGTTGAAGCAACAGTGGCATCATACACTGACCAAGGAATATGTTGGAGTATGCTAATGGCCTGGGAAGGGAATTCAATTCAACCTGATGGTGTAAGGTGTAGGATTAATATATACTTCTCTGTTTCAAAGATATTGCAGTTCTAGCCTGTTCATTCCAGCATCAAGAATCTTAAAAGTGATCTATCTACCCCTATTGATTATGTTCATAATATGTATTTCCTGAACATGTTTGCAAGTCGATAACTATGTTGAGAATATGTTTTCATGTTGTTTGAATAACTTTCTAGTTCTTGGTTTCTAAAGAAGTGCCATTGCAAACTACAATGCAGATCAGTTTGTTATATGAATCTAAAAGAAGATAGATGGCATCAGACAATCTCCTTATATATTCAGATAACATTATACTATTTTTCTTATTAATTATAAGCGGAAACATTCTTGTAATCCAAAATGCGAAAAATGGCAAGATCTCTGTCACGTTATATAGAACCACTTAAAAGAACTATGATTTTATAGGCATACATAAAAATTTCCGGGCATACAAAATGATAGTCCCATCTTGGGTGACCTTATAAGGGGTAACCTATGGGTAGCTCAATTACCTATATACCCTTAATACAAAAATCTAAAATAAGTTTTCTAAAAAATCAAAATCAGCTTCCCTTAACATCTCTTCTTCTTCCTCCTCTAGCCGAACTCTTCCACTCCAGCGAAAAAAAAAATTTCATCACCGTGATTAATTGTCGATTCGTAAAAATTTGATTGTCGAGTAAACTGAACTACATAATGACTCGTACAAAGAAAAGCAAGGACTAGGCAAACCAAATCGTCTTCTAATCCATCAATTGAAGAAGAAGAACCAATTGAAGATGAAGGTGTAGAAACTGAAAATCAGCCACTGATAGGGTGTAGAATACATCTTATTTACTATCTATTGTTTATGCTTTCTTTGGTATTTTTCTTGTAAATTATGTATTTTACGTGTGTTTTTGAGTTATTAGGTACTCGGGAGTCGCACGGAGGAAAAGAAGAATAAATGATCCAAATTGAGCAAAAAGGGCAGAATTGTCATTTTAGGGGCGAACACTATTTGGAGCCCAGTCCAGGTTAAGGGGTAACTCTTGGAGGAGTACTAAATACAGACCAGCCAAGGTTAAGGGGCTGCCAAATTTGGGTACCCCTTATCAAGGTGATTAGGGTGGTGAATATCCAACCTAATCTTCTTATACCCTAAATCGAGAGGAGATTTTCTTTTCCTTCTCTTCTTCACTCATTTTTCACCTGAAGGGAGAAACTCATAACAACGGCTACATCAGAAATCGAGAGAGATTGGAGGTTGATTGCATAAAGGGTTTTTGCTAGGTTGTTAATGCTGCTGTAGAGGAAGATTTAGGGTTCGATTCGAGTCTCAGTTGCTGTAATAAATTCGAGAGATTGAAACCAAGAACAGATTGGAAAATTGATGAATCTGTGGTAGTGGATCGAGTTAGTTGCCAACGTGACTGAAATAGAAGAATGAAGAAAGGGTTAATGGGTATGAAGTTGAGCTGTGAGGTGATTGAGATCCAGATGCTGTTGATTGTTGAATAATGAGATGGGGTCTGGGAATGGATCGATGTTGTTGAGTAAAACAGGAGTTGGGTTTGGTTCTGTCAAAGAAGTTGATGGCGTTTTTAGGGTTTGAATCGAGTCTGTGAGTGAAGCTAGGGAAGAATGGAAGCAGCTGGGTTTGAATCGAACCAAAAGATTGAGAAAGAGAAGGTGACGATTTGTTGAGTTCGAATGGAATGTGTTGTTGCGGTAAATTGAAAGCGAGAGAAGAAATCGGGGTTTGAGAAGTTGCTCGATCTGTGAATTGAGATGGTTAGAGAAGGTGGTACCGAGTAGACATGGATTCTTTGCAATGGGTCTCGTGGTTTAAGATGAATTATCGAGAATGAATCGGTAATGGAGTTGGTGGTGCTGCTAACAACACAGAGAGGAAGAGATTAAATGGGTCGGTGGCGGGAAGGAGTTACAATTGGATTAGGGTTTGAAGCGGGGAAGTGATCTTGCCGAGTAAACCGATCTTTGCTTTATTCTGAGAATTGTGGAATGGTGCCCGAATGAATAGATGAATGTGTAGGATTCTTAACGGGGAAGTGAAGCGAGAAAGAGGCCGAATGTGGCACAGGGAAATCCCAAAATTTCGAGACTCGAGAAGCGGGACTCGGTTCCGATTGAGTCAACTCGGCGATCCACCCGATTCGGTGATCCGGCCGATCGAGACCCGGTAAGCTTAGTCAGACCTGACTTAGACGAACTGACTCAGCTAACTCATTCTCCCCTTGACCTTTGACTAACGAGTTGGTGACGGTTGACCCGTTTGACCGTTAGTCCTAACGGTGGACTGACGGAATATTCCGTCGAATATTCCCTTGACGGCAACAGAACTCAGGTGGCCGGCGGCGACTATTCCGGTCAAATTCCAGCCACAATACCAGTTTTCCGGCGAGCAAAATTCCAGAATTTTCTATGGACTTCTCTTATGGGTGTGAAGACTTGGGCTAGGAATTGGATGGAGAATTGGACTCAAACTTGGAAAGAGAAGATGGAAGAGTTGAGAAAAGCTTGGATTTGGAAATTGAATTGCAAAAGGAAAAGGATTCTATTCCTTGGAAGATTTGGAGAATATTGAAGCCTATAAATAGAGAAGTTTTCTACATCTTTTACACACACCTCTCTACACACACAACACTTTTCTTTTCTTATTCTTTGTGTGAACTCCTTAACATGAGTAGCTAATTTTATTGATTGAGGATGAATTCCTAGTTCTTAATTTATTTTTTGAGTTTTTGTTTTCAATTCTATCTTGAAGTTTTTCACATAATTATCGTTTGTTTTTACTAATAGGAATGATCTTAATGACATTCATGATTGATTGATAGATTGTTTGGGTGGCCAACTAAATTGATTTGCCGGTTTAATCTAAAGCTAGTGAAAGTTAGGAGATAAGTAATCGTTTCTTGACTCTTTACATAAGTAGCAAACATGAGACCTTGCGGAGGGATTCCGTGGAGCAATTGTGTGTAGAAACAACGCTAGAAAGTGAACCAAGCGAACCGAGTTTAACTACTAGTACTAAACCCAAATTCATAAATCTTAATGCATTCAGGGAATTACATCTTGTAAGCGAACCTCAGGGTGGTTCTTTTGAATAGAATCGATAACTAAGCGGACTGTTACTCGGTGAAATTAGGGATTTTTGGGCTAGCTAAGCGGACCTGCTATCCTATGGTTGGTGATAATCTGTGACTAATAACAAGTAGAAAAGAACATAACTTGATTCATTGTTTCGTAACGAAGAAGGATTCCTTGATCTTGTCTCTCTTATTTCTTTCAACTTTATCTTTTAATTGCTTTGTTTATTTTCTTTTGCTTTTTACACCCCCATTTCGTGACAATTTTTACAACTAGAATCTCGTGCTCCTCGTGGGATCGACCTTGACTACCCTATATTACTTGTTATAGGTAGTAAAGTATTAATTAATTTGTTGTGGTTACGACACGCATCAAATTTTGGCGCCGTTGCCGGGGAGCAACGGATGATTTTAGTTGTTTTTATTTTTCTTTTTGCTTTATTCTTGCTTTGTTGGATTCTATTCCGTATCTAACTTAAGTTTTTGAATCTTATTTCAGTCTTAGGTTTTTCCATGTACGGTGGACAAGAGCAAGCATATTACAACAATCAATACGGTTTTCAACATCAACATTATGACAACTTCCAACCATCCTTAGGATACAATCAAAACCAATCTTTTGGCTATGATCAAATTCCTACAGAACATTATGGATATTCTCATACATATCAACAACCTTATGACGGGTATGTAAGTGGACAATCACAAGGATGGGAGGATAGTTTTGTTTATGATCGAAATTCTCTAGTTTTGCGAGATAAGATGTCTGCCATGATTGGGGATCTTCAACAAAAGTTTCAAGAATCACATCGAGAAATTCAAAGGAATTCGGAGAAATTATACGAAAAAATTAACCAACCTTTAAAGACTTTTGAAGACGCTAGTGTAGCTTACTCGAGCCTTGATCTTAATAATGATCAAACACCTATTCAAAAGGTAGAGCTTGAGGAAGATGCATTTATTGCTTGGAAAAAATTTCTTAGGGAAAGATGGGAGTCCGCGGAAGTGTATGAGCGTTGCAACAATGAGGAAGTTATTCCAACTCCGGATCATAATAACGATCCTTCACCTATTCAAAAGGAGGAGATTGGGTGTGACTTACCTATTGTTATAAACGGTGTAACACCCGCACATGAAGATCTTACAATCTATACCGATGAAAATCATTTTAGTGAATGGCCCGATTCCGATGATGAGAATGTTGAAGAGATGATGCTAGAGGATGAAACTAAATTGATTGATTTTGTGGAAGACCCAATTGAACTTGCGAATGATTTTAATGATGCCAAGACTTTGGTTAAGGTAGAAAACGACGAAGAATGGTTGCAAGGTTTAATAGAGGACCACGATATACAAGAGGTAAGTAAATCACTTGAATTTTTTAAGGATGAAGAGGATTCTATAATACAAGAGATTGTGCAAGGTTTGTCTAACCCTTTGCATATTGATTCTTCTCCTTTACCTCTTATTGGTTTGAATGTTTGTGCTTCGAAAGTATTTTTGGATGATTTTGTTTCTAGATATCCACCATTGGAAACACTTGATGCTAATACTATGCAGGTTTTCCAAGAGAAATACATGGAAATTCCCAAATTCTATATTCTTTATACACTTCCGAGTGTGGACGAGAATAAGTGTGGGGGAAATTTCTATCGAGCGATAATTTCACTATTATTTTCTTGTGCTAACATTTGTATGGAGTTATTGTTTGCAAAACAGGTATTATGGGTGGATCCTCAAATTTTCAGATTGTTAGTATATGGGGAATGAATCGTGCAAGAGCTAAGTCGGGCCGTCAACTTTAAAACAAGCGCTTAATGGGAGGCAACCCATCGGTTTTGTATTTCTTATCTTTTTGATTTTTGTTATTTGTTTTTCTTGTTCCTTATCATGTTAAAATTTCCCACCTTGACTTTACTAGGAGGATTCAATTACATTGAGGACAATGTAAGGTTTAAGTGTGGGGGAGTGGTTAAGCATGTTTTTAAAACACAAATTACAAAAAAAATTTAAAAATTTAAAAAAATTTAAAAAAAAAAAAAAAGTTTTACTTAAAAACTCCAACTTTTAAAGATTTTAGAGTCACTAGCATACTTCTAGGTATGTTTACATAGAGATTTTGACCGACATAATTGAACTTGGAAATGTTAAAGAACTACATTCGGATTTCTTGCTTGTTTGAGTGTTAAATAATGGATTTAATCATGCCGGTGATGCGAATTTGGTGCAGGGAGAAATGCGTTATTAGAGTTGCTGATCAATCATTAGTGGAGACTACCCGTATTCATATCATGTGAGGCACTGACCAGAAATTAAAGAGCTTTCTTTTGAGTGTGTGTCACCGTAAGTAAATTCCGGGTAGAATGGTGAGCTACCCAACCTCCCACCAATAGAAGCACTACTCTTTGATCTCTTGAGTGCTAATTTTGTCAATCATGAGGGTGACATCTATAGATGAAAGCTTCCTTCTTGTAGTTCGATTTGCAGTTAGCACCATTCATTCTCTCGACAACAACGGATCCATAGAAACACTCTCATCATCAACAAGGAGCGACACCAAAATCTACAAGGAAAGTTGGAAAAGTTTAAGGTTTATAAGCAACGGAACAAGAAAAAGAGCAAATTTCATATTAAAGTAAAGCAACATACAATGAGCGGATTTTACATATATGTTGAGGACTTACAATACAATGTGGTAATTTTATATCCAAGTATGAAGACTTATTCATAAAAGCAAAGAAAATCAAAAGGTGAGAATTTTTGAAGTTTATGATTTCAAGACAATACAAGTTGTGAAGAATCAAGCGGTAAAATACTTCTCCCACGGCCATGGTTTATTTTGTATTTAATTTCTCTTGTTTTGTTTCAAAAAAAAAAAAAAAAAAAAAAAAAATTGAAAAAAAAAGAGAAAAGAAGAAAAGAAGATAAATAAAAAAAGAGAGAAAAAAAAGAGAAATATTTGTTATTATTTTTATTTAATGAGCCGTGGGGAAGGAAAATCTATAAGGAAGTTTCAAGCGACAAGGATTTAAGGTAAAAAGAGTTACAAATTGTCAAGGGTTTATGAAATTCGAGAGTTTATCATCAATAGTTGAAACCGAAGACAAAGACCAAGAAGATCAAGACGAGGAGCGGAAGACGTTTCTATTGGATGCCGTGAGAGTGGTGTTATCATAATTGGCGATCGGATGTGAAGGTGAGTAAGTAATCTCATCCTCGATAATAATGGTTGATTTCCTTTCGTAGAGATCGTCAGAAAAATGGTTTTTCAAAATATTAAAAGATGTGGGTTTTTAAAAATATTTCGGAAGTTGTCCTTCCCACCATTCAACGTGTTGCAGGATTTCTCTCTTCATTCCTACTGCACACATGTGAGAACCATAAAATGCCGTCTTTTTGAGTGCAATTATCATAAAATCATTTTTGGTGAGGGCGAAGTCGAGGCGAAATGCTTATTGATCGTTTCTCAAACACGCGTTCTCTCATTATGGTGTGGTTATTTCTCACTCAACATTGAAGAATGAGAATATGTTCTTTAGTATTTCTAACTTCTTATTACTAGCATGCAGAAACTCTATGTCCTCATAACTCTTTGGATGCTTGTGACGCTTGAACGCTTTGAAGTTGTGAGTTTTTAGTTTGATTTGCTCGAGGACTAGCAAAGTCTAAGTGTGGGGGAATTTGATAGGGTGTAGAATACATCTTATTTACTATCTATTGTTTATGCTTTCTTTGCTATTTTTCTTGTAAATTATGTATTTTATGTGTGTTTTTGAGTTATTAGGTACTCGGGAGTCGCACGGAGGAAAAGAAGAATAAATGATCCAAATTGAGCAAAAAGGGCAGAATTGTCATTTTAGGGGCGAACACTATTTGGAGCCCAGTCCAGGTTAAGGGGTAACTCTTGGAGGAGTACTAAATACGGACCATAAGGTTAAGGGGTCACAATTGGTACCCCTTATCAAGGTGACCGGGTAGTGAATATCCAACCTAATCTTCTTATACCCTAAATCGAGAGGAGATTTTCTTTTCCTTCTCTTCTTCACTCATTTTTCACCTGAAGGGAGAAACGCATAACAACGGCTACATCAGAAATCGAGAGAGATTGGAGGTTGATTGCATAAAGGGTTTTTGCTAGGTTGTTAATGCTGCTGTAGAGGAAGATTTAGGGTTCGATTCGAGTCTCAGTTGCTGTAATAAATTCGAGAGATTGAAACCAAGAACAGATTGGAAAATTGATGAATCTGTGGTAGTGGATCGAGTTAGTTGCCAACGTGACTGAAATAGAAGAATGAAGAAAGGGTTAATGGGTATGAAGTTGAGCTGTGAGGTGATTGAGATCCAGATGCTGTTGATTGTTGAATAATGAGATGGGGTCTGGGAATCGATCGATGTTGTTGAGTAAAACAGGAGTTGGGTTTGGTTCTGTCAAAGAAGTTGATGGCGTTTTTAGGGTTTGAATCGAGTCTGTGAGTGAAGCTCGGGAAGAATGGAAGCAGCTGGGTTTGAATCGAACCAAAAGATTGAGAAAGAGAAGGTGACGATTTGTTGAGTTCGAATGGAATGTGTTGTTGCGGTAAATTGAAACGCAGAGAAGAAATCAGGGTTTGAGAAGTTGCTCGATTTGTGAATTGAGATGGTTAGAGAAGGTGGTACTGAGCAGACATGGATTGCTGCAATGGGTCTGTGGTTTAAGATGAATTATCAGAGAATGAATCGGTAATGGAGTTCTGGTGGTGCTGCTAACAACACAGAGAGGAAGAGATTAAATGGGTCAGTGGCAGGAAGGAGTTACAATTGGATTAGGGTTTGAAGCAGGGAAGTGATGCTGCTGAGTAAACTGATGCTGCTGCTGTTACAGAGAATTGTGGAATGGTGCCTGAATGAATAGATGAATGTGTAGGATTCTTAACAGGGAAGTGAAGCAGAAAGAGGCCTGAATGTGGCCTGGAAATCCCAGAAACAATGTAGAGACTCCTACGGACTGCTGGTTCCCGACGAGTCAACTCGGCGATCCAGCCAATTCAGTGATCCAGCCGATCAGACCAGTAAGCTTAGTCAGACCTGACTTAGACGAACTGACTCAGCTAACTCATTCTCCCCTTGACCTTTGACTAACAGTTGACTAACGGTTGACCCGTTTGACCGTTAGTCCTAACGGTGGACTGACGGAATATTCCGTCGAATATTCCCTTGACGGCAACAGAACTCAGGTGGCCGGCGGCGACTATTCCGGTCAAATGCCGGCCACAATACCAGTTTTCCGGCGAGCAAAATTCCAGAATTTTCTATGGACTTCTCTCATGGGTGTGAAGACTTGGGCTAGGAATTGGATGGAGAATTGGACTCAAACTTGGAAAGAGAAGATGGAAGAGTTGAGAAAAGCTTGGATTTGGAAATTGAATTGCAAAAGGAAAAGGATTCTATTCCTTGGAAGATTTGGAGAATATTGAAGCCTATAAATAGAGAAGTTTTCTACATCTTTTACACACACCTCTCTACACACACAACACTTTTCTTTTCTTATTCTTTGTGTGAACTCCTTAACATGAGTAGCTAATTTTATTGATTGAGGATGAATTCCTAGTTCTTAATTTATGTTTTGAGTTTTTGTTTTCAATTCTATCTTGAAGTTTTTCACATAATTATCGTTTGTTTTTACTAATAGGAATGATCTTAATGACATTCATGATTGATTGATAGATTGTTTGGGTGGCCAACTAAATTGATTTGTCGGTTTAATCTAAAGCTAGTGAAAGTTAGGAGATAAGTAATCATTTCTTGACTCTTTACATAAGTAGCAAACACGAGACCTTGCGGAGGGATTAGTGGAGCAATTGTGTGTAGAAACAACGCTAGAAAGTGAACCAAGCGAACCGAGTTTAACTACTAGTACTAAACCCAAATTCATAAATCTTAATGCATTCGTGGAATTACATCTTGTAAGCGAACCTCGGGGTGGTTCTTTTGAATAGAATCGATAACTAAGCGGACTGTTACTCGGTGAAATTAGGGATTTTTGGGCTAGCTAAGCGGACCTGCTATCCTACGGTTGGTGATAATCTGTGACTAATAACAAGTAGAAAAGAACATAACTTGATTCATTGTTTCAGAACGAAGAAGGATTCCTTGATCTTGTCTCTCTTATTGCTTTCAACTTTATCTTTTAATTGCTTTGTTTATTTTCTTTTGCTTTTTACACCCCCCTTTCGTGACAATTTTTACAACTAGAATCTCGTGCTCCTCGTCGGATCGACCTTGACTACCCTATATTACTTGTTAATTAGGTAGTAAAGTATTAATTAATTTGTTGTGGTTACGACACGCATCAGCCACCAATTGAACCAACTGCATATCCAACTTCGGAAACAAGGATAAGAAAGTAAGTTTTGCAAACCCAATCTCATATTTGTTGTTTTTCATCGATTAAATGACGGTTACGGTGTTGGGTTCGGCTCAAAATTGAGTTACGTTTTTAGCCGAACTGTTCTTCACAAAAGCTTCCTGTAAGTGTATATGAACAGTTCGGCTTGAAATTTCAAGACGAACCTAGTCACAGAAAGAGATGCACAGGGGTTCGGCGTATTCGATAATCATAATATGTGCCAAACCTAGCACATTTACGAGGTTCGGCTATTACGATATTCATAATATGTGCCGAACCAATACAAAATTATTAACCCAGAAATGTACATGATCGGGTTCGACTTATATTCTACTTATTCAAATAGCCGAACAATGTGTTTCCAACAAGTTCGGCGCTTACGAATTTCTAAATATAAGCCGAAACCTAAACATTTTTTCTTCCAAACAGTTCAGTGTAGGGTTCGGCTTGTTAGGAAAATTCGAACCAAGCCGAACTCTGGTCTACAAGGTAGGTTCGGCTCTTAATCAACACTTTCAGCTAGCCGAACTGTTCATCCAGACTCGCCGAACCTTAGTGAAAAAACACAGACTTTTGATGATTTTAACCTACAAAAGTGAGATTAAACATAAGATATGTTGGAGAACTAAATGACTTGTAGTCATTTAGTTCGAACCCCGCGAACAGCCTAAATGACTACAATTCAAGGGTAACTAAATAATCTACACAATTTTTTTTTCTCACTTTCCCTTTCTCCTTCTAAAAAAACCTAACTTTTTTTTTTCTTACTCAAAATTTTTTATCTACACAAATTAATAACTAAATAATCCTAAAACTAATCACTAATCAGAATTATTTTAACTAATCATTAGTATTAACACTAATCCTAAAAGGGCAGATTTGCCATTACCAAAAATATTTGGTTAAGGGGCTTCTGATTTTGCTATTTACACTCTTTTTTTGTCTTTACTTGGTATGCTCTAAAAGATTTCCGTATGCCTAAAATCATAGTTCACTTAAAAACGCTCAAGAGAATGTTTTTGTGTAAAGAGAGGGAGAGAGAAGAGTTAAGATGTACGGTTTTAGGACTCGTGCCCCTGCCCACTTGGACGAAAAGTTATAACAAGCAATTTCCTAAAAGTTGAAGTCTCTATATCGAAGACCCTTATATGTCTACTAGGATATGACCCGTGCCATAATGGCACGGGGCTATGAGTTGTTTTGGTATTAGTTGTATATTTCTTTTCTTGCGAGAATACCATGAGATGAGTGTGGGAAACTTCGGAGAATGGTAATCTTTCTTAAATTGAATTGAAGCTTTGATCGATATTATTAACATCAACGGGATCGGTTTCTTGTTAGATGGTGATTAGGATGTCCATATATGAATGTACACAGACATATATACACCAGAGAGTAATTTTTTTGGTTGTAAAGATATCCAATGTAAGTGCATATCTTCGGAATCAAGCATCTAGTTTCATCTATGATTATTGATAACTATCCATTCACAGTTGTTGCAAACAATACCAACATACTTGAAAACCTAAATTCCTAAGCTGGAACTCCTAGAAATTCCTTGTTTGAATAGAATCAACTTGTCGATTGCATTCCAAATTACAAATGCAGTGCAACCATCATTTAATTAGATTGTTATTTTGTGCTAAAAAAAATAGTGCAATTCCGATACTTATATTATTGCGGATCATACTCCGATTCTACTATCAATTTATATCATGTATATTACTTTATATCATTAGTTGTTAGTGTGATGGACCTGATGGTCGATCCATCAGCAATGAAATTGGCATGAAACATTTTTCCACCATTGTTTTTATGTTTCTGAAGTTATAAAATGTGATGGTCCCATTGTTATACTGCCAAAGTATCAGTTACCGTTTGTCTACCCATTGCAATCATTCGATGATGCCTGTGAACGCAGTTCAATTACTTCGATTTACTGTAATTTTTTTAGTATTCCTACTTATAATTAAAGTGAATCTCCAACATTATTATTATTAATTCGGTTAGAGTGCCAATTCGTATACATTAACCCAGAAAACTCAACTACATCTGTGTCTCCCAGAAAAGAAATCCTGTGGTTGCTCATCTTTTCCCTTCATTCGATTTTAGGCTCCCTCTGTCATTGGTTGGATATTTCTATCAGTTTTTCCATTTGGGGTTTCAGTGTAACTGTTTATGGGTAAAAATCGTTTCTGCCGATTTCGGTAAATTCGGTAGGTGAGTGAGAAACTGGTTCAAGCCCTAAACAAATGTGTTGCACGTGAGCACTTTATATATTCGAGAGATCAATCTGTACAAGTCCGGCCTAAACCAAGAAATGGCCGTTCCAGACTTGCTTCGGTCACAAAGTGGAGGAGAATGGCTGATTTGGGGAGGAAGCAAAGAAATGTGTTGAGACTGGAATAATTCTAGGAGAGTAGCGTCTCGACTTGTATCGAAAGTGGAAGCTTCGTTAGCTTGCAAGAGATGGAAGGTTTTAGGAGAGCTTGCAAAATTGCCTTTTCTGAGAGTGTAGTATTTTTCTCCTGACCGAGACTTGTTGTCTGGTGGAAATAGGTAAGACCTATTTATACAAGTCGAGATTGAAACGCACCCTGGCCTCATGAAGGAAGAGAGTAAAGGGTGAAATAATGGGAGGAGGTGGTAACCGCATGGTTTAATGGGTGAAAACGTTTTTCACTATTATTTCCTCTTTATTTGACCGCTTTATTCCTTTTCACGCTTTCTTAATGTGAGCGTAGTGTACGCTGCATCTTTGTGACCGCAAAACCAAAACCCTAAAGAAGCATCCCCGGTTTGTGTTGATGTCTCGAGTGTTGGTTGCATCTTGAGTGCAAGTGGCGCCGCTAGTGGCGCGTGTGGCATGTGCCAATGGCATGTGCGAAATGCCTTGGTGGTAGGTTGCACCGTTTGCAAGTTAGGCTACCAGCGTGTGTGTTTGGCATGTGCCAATGGCATGTGCGGAATGCCTTGGTGGTAGGTTTCACGGTTTGCAAGTTAGGCTACCAGCGTGTGCGTTTGGCATGTGCCAATGGCATGCATGGCCATTAGGGCCGTGACCTTGATAGGGAAACTAGCTAGCGAGCATGTTTGCATGTGCCAATGGCATGCGTGGCCGTTAGGGCCGTGACCTTGATAGGGAAACTAGCTAGCGAGCATGTTGGCATGTGCCAATGGAATGCGTGGCCGTTAGGGCCGTGGCTTTGGTAGACAAAGCCGCTAGCGAGCATGTTTGGCATGTGCCAATGGCATGCGGGGCCGTTGGGCCGTGGCTTTGGTAGAAAAGCCGCTAGCGAGCATGTTTGGCATGTGCCAATGGCATGCGGGGCCGTTAGGGCCGTGGCTTTGGTAGAAAAAGCCTCTAGCGAGCATGTTTGGCATGTGCCAATGGCATGCGGGGCCGTTAGGGCCATGGCTTTGGTATAAAAAGCCGCTAGCGAGCATGTTTGGCATGTGCCAATGGCATGCGGGGCCGTTAGGGCCGTGGCTTTGGTAGAAAAAGCCGCTAGCGAGCATGTTTGGCATGTGCCAATGGCATGCGGGGCCGTTAGGGCCGTGGCTTTGGGATAAAAAGCCGCTAGCGAGCATGTTTGGCATGTGCCAATGGCATGCGGGTCCGACTTGGCCTAGGTTGCGTGGTTTGTTAGCCTAGGGCGCTATATTTGGCATGCGCCAATAGCATAGCGGCTTAGTTTGGCATGGTTGCCAATGAATGTGATACGTAGTTTGGTTTTAGCGTTGTTGATCATGGTGCGCAGTATGCGGCTTTGGTTTGGCATTGTTGCCATGGTGCGCAGAGTGCGGCTTGGTTTGGCATGGTTGCCATGGTGCGCAGAGTCCGTCTTGGTTTGGCATGGTTGCCATGGTGCGCAGAGTGCGGCTTGGTTTGGCATGGTTGCCATGGTGCGCAGAGTGCGGCTTGGTTTGGCATGGTAGCCATGGTGCGCAGAGTGCGGCTTGGTTTGGCATGGTTGCCATGGTGCGCAGAGTGCGTCTTGGTTTGGCATGGTTGCCATGGTGCGCAGAGTGCGGCTTGGTTTTGGAATTAGGGTTCTGTGTCGAAAACCTAATCGGTATTTTGAAAAAATACCCCTATTAATTATTTACACTGAGTTAAATGCTCTTAGTTAATGTGTTACGGGTAACACTAGGTCATGGGGTTTTACGTTTTTACCCCTTGTTTAGAAACCACCATCAACATTAAGTCCCCTGCTTAGCTCGGAATAGGGGCTTTGTTGCGAGGTAAGCATAAGATGGTGACAAACTATTAACAGCAAAACGTAAGGAAAATTGAAGGAGGCGTGTCTGACCTTTTATAAATAGGATTTGGAATCCTTGCCCTCGGTAGTTCCGCACAAATCGGGAGGCTGGCACAATTGGTGGGCCCGGTGCGGGCGTGGAAGCTGTGCGTGCTTGCAGGCGTGACTTGGGAAACTGAGCGTGCTGGCTGGTGGGACCGGCACAAGGTGTGCGTGTTTGCAGGCGTGGCTTGGGCGGTCATTGGGAGGTCGGCGCAATTGGTGGGGTCGGTGCAACTTGGAAGCCATGCTTGCAGGCTTGACTTGGGCGGCCATTGGGAGGTTGTGCGAATTGGGAAACTGAGTGTGCTAGCTGGTGGGACCGGCGCAAGGTGTGGAAACTGTGCGTGCTTGCTGGCGTGACTGATGTAAACAAGGAGGGAGTGGGTGTTTCTTCAGATAGCAAAGTTTCCTTATCTTGCTTTCCTTCACGTGCGGCTTCAATTAGGGCATCATCCATGCCAAAAAATCTGGAAGTGTTATGTCCTTCATTGCTCCCTTTCCCTTTTTAAGGCTCCGTATTCATACCCAATGCGAATGCATCGTCTCCCTTGTTTGAGAAGGGGTTCTTTCCGTTGATTCTCCTTTTTCTTTGCTTTGTCGGTACGTTTTCTTTTTCTTCTTTGTTCACGCTATCCTTTCTTTATATGTGTATAGACAGGATGGAACTTGATCATTTTCCCATTTCTTGCAGTGTATGATGGGATCTTGATGGATGAATCAAAAACTTTCTTCAAGTGTCGTGAGAAAACTTTCTTTAACTTTGAAGTTGAAAAGGACTTAGAATCGGTCGGGAGGGGATCGATCTTCTTCTCTTGAGGAAGTATTGGTTGGGATTGAATCTTTGTTCCATGAAGCTAACGAAATTATTAAGGACCTGAAACGAGCTTTCCTTAACCACTACATCCCCTCCATCTATCCTTGCGAAGTCGAGACTTACTTGCAAACGAATTTCGGGCGTGGATGTTGAGAGGTGTCGAGATAAGCGTCCCAAAATCATGGTTCATGTTCGGACTCTCTTGGGTTCGGTGGACGCGAGGAGAATTGTTTGCCGATGAGGCGTCTACTCCGCGAGTTTCACGCGTCTTCGCCCGAGTTGGCCTAGTCCTTTCCAGAATGCCGATGCATCGTCCCAGGCGGCCTCATGGAGTTCGGGAGAACGTTTGGAAACATAAGTTTTTCTAGCTTGTATCGAGACCATACCATTGATGCATGCGTTTACCAATTGTTGCCTTGGCCACGTTTGGGTTCGGTGAAAGTGTGAACCACTTAACCTTTTGACGACATTCTCCCGAGGTCAGAAAAAGGTAACTTGTTCTCAAGAAGTATTTCTTTTTGTAAAGCGGTGACGTTTACTCCAGGTTGGGAATGCTGTTCGGTGGGATCTTTGTACCATGTATACGCCCTTAGGTAAGTGATTTTGAAAATTCCCTTAAGCGAAGAACGTGGTTATATTCATGTTCACCCAAGGATCAGAAACATGTTCGCGTGCATTCTCGGTACCATCGTGCGGGGTAAATTGAGGAAGAGTACCCCTTGGGAGAGGGATTATTTCGGATGGGTAAGGGTTGGTGATGATGCACATCCGACTCATCATACTTGATTCGGTCACGTAGGAGTTGTTCCAAATCTTCTCTCGTGTGATTCTTGATGGTGTTCTCGCAGCCGCTCCGGATTTGAGTTCCACCATGTTGGGATTTGACGTTCGGAAAACGAAATGAGGAGTTGGAGTTGGTATTGTAGCCGATAGATCAATCCTCCCAATGTGGTCGCCATTTGTTTATGGGTAAAAATTGTTTTACCGAGGTAAATTCGGAGAGGTGAGTGAGAAAGCTGGTTCAAATCTAAACAAATGTCTGCACGTGAGCACTTTATAGATTCGAGAGATCAATCTGTCAAGTCGTCTAAACCCCAAGAAATGGGTTCGGACTTGCTTCGGTCCTGAAAGTGGAGGAGACATGATTTGGGAGGAAGCAAAGAAAGGTGTTGAGACCGAATAATTTAGGAAAGGCGTCTCGACTTGTTCGAAAGTGGAAGCTTCGTTAGCTTGCAAGAGATGGAAGCTTTTGGAGAGCTTGCAAAAATTTCCTTTTCGAGAGTGTAGTATTTTCTCCGACCGAGACTTGTTGTCCGGTGGAAATAGGTAAGACCTATTTATACAATTCGAGATTTTCGGCCTCATGAAGAAGAGAGTAAAGGGTGAAATAATGGGAGAGGTGGTAACCGCATGGTTTAATGGGTGAAAACGTTTTTCACCATTATTTCCTCTTTTATTTGACCGCTTTATTCCTTTTTTCTTAATGTGAGCGTAGTGTAGTTGCACATCTTGTGACCGCCAAAACCAAAACCCAAAGAAGCATCCCCGTTTGTGTTGATGTCTCGAAAGTGTTGGTTGCATCTTGAGTGCAAGTGGCGCGTGTGGTATGTGCCAATGGCATGTGCGAAATGCCTTTGGTGGTAGGTTGCCGCGGTTTGCGTTAGGCTTAGCGTGTGTGTTTGGCATTGCCAATGGCATGTGCGGAATGCCTTGGTGGTAGGCTGCGGTTTGCAAGTTAGCTACCAGCGTGTGCGTTTGGCATGTGCCAATGGCATGCGTTTAGGGCCGTGACCTTGATAGGAAACTAGCTAGCGAGCATGTTGGCATGTGCCAATGGCATGCGTGGTCCGTTAGGCCGTGACCTTTATAGGGAAACTAGCTAGCGAGCATGTTGGCATGGAGATGGCATGCGTGGCCATTAGGGCCGTGGCTTTGGTAGAAAAATTTCAGGTTTGGCATGTGCCAATGGCATGTCGTTAAGTTGGTAGAAAGCCGCGTAGCGGCGTGTTTTAGAGCCGCTAGCGAGCATGTTTGGCATGTGCCAATGGCATGCGATGGCAGATTGACCGTGGCTTTGCAGAAAAAAGCCATAGCTTGACATGTTTGGCATGTGCCAATGGCATGGTAGATTAGGGCGTGGCTTTGGTAGAAAAAGGCTAGCGAGCATGTTTGGCATGTGCCAACTAGCGAGCATGTTTGGCATGTGCCAATGGCATGCGGTAGTTAGGGACGTGGCTTTGGTAGAAAAGCGCAGCGAGCATGTTGGCATGTGCCAATGGCATGCGGGTAGTCCGTGGCTTTGGTAGAAAAATCCGCTAGCGAGCATGTTTGGCATGTGCCAATGGCATGCGAGTCCGACTTGGCCTAGTTGCGTGGTTTGTTAGGCCTTTTGGGGGTTAAAAAATATTTAAAAATTCTAAGGGCGATAAACAATCTTCATGAAAATCTTCTTGATTTTTGTTAAGTCAAAGGACAACATAAAATAATAAAAGATTAAATGATACGGGTATTAGGAAACCTAATATAAGGTAAAAATGAATTGAATCATATTTGAATATCTTTCCAAAATCCAGATCACAAAATACAACATATTGTTGATGGTGGTTTCTAAACAAGGGGTGAAAACGTAAAACCCCATGACCTAGTCTTATTTAAGAGCATTTAACCGGGTGTAAATCCCCTCCATAACCCTAATTCAAACCCTCTCGCACGCCCATGGCAACCATACGCACCATGGCAACCATGCCAAACCAAAAGCCGCTCTGCGCACCATGGCTACCAGTTCAATGTTCTGCGCACCATGGCAACCATGCCAAACCAAGCCGCTCTGCGCGCCCATGGCCAACCATGCCAAACCATAAAGCGCACTGGCACAGGCAACCATCATGGCAACCATGGCAACCATGCAATAAACCAAAGCCGCATACTGCGCACCATGAGCAACATGCGCTAAAACCAAACTTCGTATCACATTGGCAACCACGCGATCTGGTATGAGGAGAACGGACAGCATGGCAACAATGCCGCTTTTGCAACCAGGCCACTATGAGACTGGCATTCTTGCCATTCACATTTTTGACTTTTTCACAACCAAAGCGCATGAGACTAAATAGACATGGCACATGCCAAACATGCTCGCTAGCGGCTTTTTTCTACCAAAGCCACGGCCCTAACGGCCCCGCATGCCATTGGCACATGCCAAACATGCTCGCTAGCGGCTTTTTCTACCAAAGCCACGGCCCTAACGGCCACGCATGCCATTGGCACATGCCAACATGCTCGCTAGCTAGTTTCCCTATCAAGGTCACTTCACCTAACGGCCACGCATGCCATTGGCACATGCCAACATGCTCGCTAGCTAGTTTCCCTATCAAGGTCACGGCCCTAATGGCCACGCATGCCATTGGCACATGCCAAACGCACACGCTGGTAGCCTAACTTGCAAACCGTGCAACCTACCACCAAGGCATTCCGCACATGCCATTGGCACATGCCAAACACACACGCTGGTAGCCTAACTTGCAAACCGTGCAACCTACCACCAAGGCATTTCACACATGCCATTGGCACATGCCACACGCGCCACTAGTAGTGGCCACTTGCACTCAAGATGCAACCAACACTCGAGACATCAACACAAACTGGGGGATGCTTCTTTAGGGTTTTGGTTTGGCGGTCACAGGATGCAGCGTACACTACGCTCACATTAAGAAAGCGTGAAAAGGAATAAAGCGGTCAAATAAAAGAGGAAATAATGGTGAAAAACGTTTTCACCCATTAAACCATGCGGTTACCACCTCCTCCCATTATTTCACCTTTTACTCTCTTCCTTCATGAGGCCAGTGGTACGTTTCAATCTCGACTTGTATAAATAGGTCTTACCTATTTCCACCAGACAACAAGTCTCGGTCGGAGAAAATATTACACTCTCAGAAAAGGCAACTTTGCAAGCTCTCCAAAAAGCTTTCATCTCTTGCAAGCTTCCGAAGCTTCCACTTTTCGATACAATTCGAGACACTACTCTCCTGCAATTATTCGGTCTCGGCACCTTTCTTTGCTTCCCTCCCCAAATCAAACCTTCTCCTCCACTTTGAGGACCGAAGCTAGTCCTGGAACGGCCATTTCTTGGTTTAGGCCGGACTTCTACAGATTGATCTCTCGAATCTATAAAGTGCTCACGTGCAGCACATTTGTTTAGGGTTTGTACCAGTTTCTCACTCACCTACCGAATTTACCGAAATCGGCAGAAACGATTTTTACCCATAAACAATTGGCGACCACAGTGGGAGGATTGATCTATCGGCTACAATACCAACTCCAACTCCTCATTTTGTTTTCCGAAAGTCAAATCCCAACATGGTGGAACTCAAATCCGGAGCGGCTGCCGAGAACACCAGCACAGAACGCATCCCTGATGGTAGCGTCTCTCCCTATAATGTTGCTACTTCACCAGCTGACAACAACAACATCGAATGCACTCCTTTAAGTGTAACACCGCCTATCACCTGGGCCAGAGCCACTGCCTCCTCTAGCGTCTCTGCACAACCCTCTAATCACGGCAACGAGAATATCTCTTCAGGTGTCACGCCCCCAGTCACCAGACCTAGGGCCGCCGCTACGACCCCGAATGCTTCGTCCAACATGGCGCCTCCGACAACTAAGGCTCCAACTACCCCGCTGACGGGACGGGAGACCGGAGGGACCAGAGGAAGTCTTCCTTACGTCACCATCGCCGATTTGATGGAACGACAGGAGACTCACGCCAGAGCCCAGACAGATATGGTTTCAACACAGAAGAAGGTGCTCATCTTTCTCAAGACCCTGACAGAGCGACTACCCCGTGAGTCGCATCCTCCAGAGCCACCTAGAAGCATCTCCAACAACCCCGACGCTGGCACCTCGGCAAATCATGCCTCCACGGATGAAGAAACTCACACTAGAATCCCGTTGGAGAGAAATCAGCTACCCAACTTCGTCACGAGAGAAGATTTGGAACAACTCCTACGTGACCGAATCAAGTATGATGAGTCGGATGTGCATCACCACCAACCCCCTTACCCATCCGAAATACAGAGAATCCCTCTCCCAAGGGGGTACTCTTCTCCTCAATTTACCCCCGTACGATGGTACCGGAATGCACGCGAACATGTTTCTCGTTTCTGGAATCCTTGGGTGAACATGAATATAATCGGGTTCTTCGTTTAAGGGAATTTTCAAAATCACTTACTGAGAAGGGCGCATACATGGTACAACAAAGATCCCACCGAACAAAGCATTCCCAACCGGAGTAGCATGGTCACCGCGTTTTACAGAAATACTTCTTCGTGTCCGAACAAGTTACCTTTTGGACCTCGGGAGAATGTACTAGTGGGATAACGAACATCCGAATGATTTCGTCAAAAGGTTCAGTGGTTCAAGCACTCGATGTCACGACCCAAACGTGACCAGAGCAACAATTGGTAAACGCATGCATCAATGGTATGGTCCCAATCTACCGCATACCGCTAGAAAACTTGCGTTTCCAAACGTTCTCCGAACTCCATGAGGCCGCCAGACGATCTGCAACAACAAAGACAAAGATTACCCGGAAAGGACTAGGCCAACTCGAATCGAAGACGCGCGTGAAACTCGTGGGATTAGACGCCTCATCAAAGAAACAATTTAATGCCGGCTCATCCTCCGTGAACATAGTGAACGAAAGAGGAAAAAGGAAAGCCGCAACTACGAGCCACCACCAAACGTGAAGCACCGCCACAACGGGAACCTCGCGACGGAAGATCGTTGCTAAAACTCCCGTGCAGCATCGCGAGATCGAAGGAAATACCCTTGATTTCCCATTCCCCATCGAGGAGGTGATTGACCTCCTGGAAGCCTGGGTCCAAGATGATGTCATCGACCGCGCCGCTCGACGTCCGCGCAACCGAGGCCGAGATGGCGAATCCCAAATCTTGTCATTACCACATGTGTTCGTTCACCACCCGACTAGCGATTGCAACAGACTAAAGCATATTTTCAAAGAAAGGATAGAAGCAGGAGAACTCCAACTAGGAGACGAAAGAGTGCATCGAGACCCACTCCCCATAAGAAACTGCGGGTCCTATGGGGATTCCGTGCACGAGACTGTGCAATCCATGATGCAACATATATGCGAAATTCTCTATATTTCCAAGGTGCAGCGACAAGATATTTTCGCAGCTCTCAATCGCGTTGTATCCGGCAAACGTCTTTTTCTCTCCTCGGAACCCACGCCAGGGGCCCAAGCTCTCCAAACGGGCGGAACCAAAAAGGAGAACTGGGGACTGCTAACCACGTCCCGTTTAAGAGGTAACGAATTTGACGACACGCTCATCGATACGACCTCCTACAACAACATCATTACTTTCAAGACACTAAAGGCAACAGGATTTACAAAACAAGACGCTACCTATTCCCCGTCCGTGATTAAGAACTTGGGAGGAGAAGCTTTGAACGCGCATGGCTACATCAACTTAGAGATCGAGATGGGAGACACTATGACGCATAGCAAGTTCCACATTGTCAAAGAACTAGATCATGACATGATTTTGGGACGCTTATGGGTGCTCGACAACAAAGCGAAACTGGACGTACACCCTCTGCCAACATCCACGCCCGAAGGGATTCCCAACAAATCGTCCCACGGGTTATCGCATCAATGAGCTATTGATGGAACCTGTGCATCCCGGAGAAGACCCGTCGACGCTAGCCCATGATTTTCAAATGCAAGTAAGTCTGACCAAGCAACCTGTTCTGCAACCGGCCTTTTCTTCCCCCATTCTGTCATGGGGACTCGGCGCAACAACCGGCACAAACGCTGTCAAAAATGTGAATGGGGAGCTGGACCATTCGAACACTTTGCAAGAAGCTTGGAAGCTTCTATCGAAACCGACGAAGCCAAGGATCAAATGGTTACACAACGTATGAACCCGTTTTCAATCGGAGATGTAGTGGTTAAGGAAAACCCGTTTTCAATCGGAGATGTAGTGGTTAAGGAAAGCTCGTTTCAAGTTGGGAAGATGACAGTAAAGATGGATTTGCCCGAAGAAGGTGAAGGCGAGCTGTATCTGGTTGCGGATACCCTTTTGGGAGGATACTGCAAGCTCATCAATACAGACATACCTAATGGCGTGATAGTTCACTCGCGATAGCTCAAGGAATCCAATCCCTAAAATGTTGTACTTCCCAATCACTCCTCTTTTCAGTACTTCTTTTAACAATTCCTCTTAATAGCTGTATTTCCCCAGGATAAATACACCGTTTGTGTTTTTCCCTAGAGATCTCCCCTTTGTCAAAAATAAAATAAAATAATAAATATATCTCTTTCCGAGCGGATCCTTCAGATATCAGAGAAATACATCAGAAGAACCCGTAAAACCATTACTGAGCCATCATACCACAACCTCTTTCAAAAATATATATATACGAAGCAAAATGTTTACTGATGAAGAAGAAGGGAAAGATGTGTTTACAAAAAAAAACAGGGAATCAGGGGAACTAAGCAGCTAACAGAAAAAAAAAAAACAAAAGGAGAAACTAGCCCTCGAAGGATGGAGCGCAAGTCCCTTCGGGCAAAGCTATTTTCAAGCACTTCCCCAAGAATATTTCGGGCAACAAAGGTTCCATTCAAATGGTTTTAGCAAGCGGCAACCTCAACATCCCATCCATAAAGCCCACAGAGCAAAGCAGTGTCCTCCCCGACAACCATTCCAAAGATACGCCACCATGACCCTCCTAAGATACCCAATAACACCTTTGGCATCAACTTCAAAGGCTGTCTCGCCTCTATCATATACTCCTTCGAAAGTTTTCTCATCGACACTTCGAAGAAAGTTTTTTGATTCATCCACATCAAAATCAAGAATCACGGCGTTCTCCTCCGCGTCCACTGAACCCAAGAGAGTCCGAACATGCACCTGTTCTTCGTAATGATAGATGGAGGGGAGGTCCTTAATAATTTCGTTAGCTTCATGGAACAAAGATTCAATCCCAACCAATACTTCCTCAAGTGAAGAAAATCGATCCCCGCCGATTCTGAAGTCCTTTTCCGAAAAGTTAAAGGCACGGCCGTCTCTGGAAGATCCCATCATACACTGCAAGAAATGGGAAAATGATCAAGTTCCATCCTGTCTATACACATATAAAGAAAGGATAGCGTGAACAAAGAAGAAGAAGAAAACATACCGACAAAGCAAAGAAAAAGGAGAATCAACGGAAAGAACCCCTTCTCAAACAAGGGAGACGATGCATTCGCGTTGGGTATGAATACAGAGCCTTAAAAAGGGAAAGGGAGCAATGAAGGACATAACACTTCCAGATTTTTTGGCATGGATGATGCCCTAATTGAAGCCGCGCGTGAAGGAAAGCAAGATAAGGAAACTTTGCTATCTGAAGAAACACCCACTCCCTCCTTGTTTACATCGGTCACGCCAGCAAGCACGCACAGTTTCCACACCTTGCGCCGGTCCCACCAGCCTAGCACACTCGGTTCCCACCCGCACAACCTCCCAATGGCCGCCAAGTCACGCCTGCAAGCATGGCTTCCAAGTTGCACCGGCCCCACCAATTGCGCCGACCTCCCAATGACCGCCCAAGCCACGCCTGCAAGCACGCACACCTTGCGCCGGTCCCACCAGCCAGCACGCTCAGTTTCCCAAGTCACGCCTGCAAGCACGCACAGCTTCCACGCCCTGCACCGGGCCCACCAATTGTGCCAGCCTCCCGATTTGTGCAGAACTACCAGGGGCAAGGATTCCAAATCCTATTTATAAAAGGTCAGACAAGCCTCCTTCAATTTTCTTTACATTTTGCTGTTAATAGTTTGTCACCATCTTATGCTTACCTCGCAACAAAGCCCCCTGTTCCGAGCTAAGCGGGTGGGACTTAATGTTGATGGTGGTTTCTAAACAAGGGGTAAAAACGTAAAACCCCATGACCTAGTGTTACCCGCAACACATTAACTAAGAGCATTTAACTCGGGTGTAAATAATTAATAGGGGTATTTTTTCAAAATATGTGATTAGGTTTTCGACACATAACCCTAATTCCAAAACCAAGCCGCACACTCGCACCGCACCATGGCAACCAAGCCGCACTCGCGCGCACCATGGAAACCATGCCAAACCAATCCGCACTCGCGCACCATGGAAACCATGCCAAACCAAGCCCATGGCAACTGCGCACCATGGCAACCATGCCAAACCAAGCCGCACTCTGCGCACCATGGCAACAATGCCAAACCAAAGACGATATCGCGCACCATGAGCAACAACACTAAAACCAAACTACGTATCACATTCAATGGCAACCATGCCAAACTAAGCCGCTATGCCATTGGCGCATGCCAAATATAGCGCCCTAGGCAAACAAACCACGCAACCTAGGCCAAGTCGGACCCGCATGCCAAACATGCTCGCTAGCGGCTTTTTCTACCAAAGCCACGGCCCAAACGGCCCCGCATGCCATTGGTACATGCCAAACATGCTCACTAGCGGCTTTTTCTACCAAAGCCACGGCCCTAACGGCCCCGCATGCCATTGGCACATGCCAAACATGCTCGCTAGCGGCTTTTTTCTACCAAAGCCACGGCCCTAACGGCCCCGCATGCCATTGTCACATGCCAAACATGCTCGCTAGCGGCTTTTTATACCAAAGCCACGGCCCTAACGGCCCCGCATGCCATTGGCACATGCCAAACATGCTCGCTAGCGGCTTTTTCAACCAAAGCCACGGCCCTAACGGACCCGCATGCCATTGGCACATGCCAAACATGCTCCCTAGCGGCTTTTTCTACCAAAGCCACGGCCCTAACGGCCCCGCATGCCATTGGCACATGCCAAACATGCTCGCTAGCGGATTTTTCTACCAAAGCCACGGCCCTAACGGCCCCGCATGCCATTGGCACATGCCAAACATGCTCCCTAGCGGCTTTTTTCTACCAAAGCCACGGCCCTAACGGCCCCGCATGCCATTGGCACATGCCAAACATGCTCGCTAGTGGCTTTTTCTACCAAAGCCACGGCCCTAACGGCCACGCATGCCATTGGCACATGCCAACATGCTCGCTAGCTAGTTTCCTATCAAGGTCACGACCCTAATACCCACGCATGCCATTGGCACATGCCAAACGCACACGCTGGTAGCCTAACTTGCAAACCGTGCAACCTACCACCAAGGCATTCCGCACATGCCATTGGCACATGCCAAACACACACGCTGGTAGCCTAACTTGCAAACCGTGCAACTTACCACCAAGGCATTTCGCACATGCCATTGGCACATGCCACACGCGCCACAAGCAGCGCCACTTGCACTCAAGATGCAACCAACACTCGAGACATCAACACAAACCGGGGATGCTTCTTTAGGGTTTTGGTTTGGCGGTCACAAAGATGCAGCGTACACTACGCTCACATTAAGAAAGCGTGAAAAGGAATAAAGCGGTCAAAAAAAAGAGGAAATAATGGTGAAAAACGTTTTCACCCATTAAACCATGTGGTTACCACCTCCTCCCATTATTTCACCCTTTACTCTCTTCCTTCATGAGGCCAAGGTACGTTTCAATCTCGACTTGTATAAATAGGTCTTACCTATTTCCACCAGACAACAAGTCTCGGTCAGAGAAAAATACTACACTCTCGTAAAAGGCAACTTTGCAAGCTCTCCAAAAAGCTTTCATCTCTTGCAAGCTTCTGAAGCTTCCACTTTATGATACAAGTCGAGACACCACTCTCCTGCATTATTCTGGTCTCAACACCTTTCTTTGCTTCCCTCCCCAAATCAAACCTTCTCCTCCACTTTGTGACCGAAGCTAGTCTGGAACGGCCATTTCTTGGTTTAGGCCGGACTTGTACAGATTGATCTCTCGAATCTATAAAGTGCTCACGTGTAGCACATTTGTTTAGGGTTTGAACCAGTTTCTCACTCACCTACCGAATTTACCGAAATCGGCAGAAACGATTTTTACCCATAAACACATATAAAAACAAAAAGAAATCAAATTTCATATATGACCAAAAAATTTAGGCATGAGGCACCACCATTCTTTATATGCTAAAAATGTTGATTTTGATTATGAAAGGGATTAAGTTAAAAGGGAATTTAATTTAGAATACAATAAATGGTTTCACATTAAATGGGAAAAGTAACTCCCAAATAAATGACATTAAGAGGGTGGAGAGAAAATGCAAAAACTTATTAAATATGTGGCACAATCTAGATCACTCTTTGTATGTAGATTGAAAATCTTAAATTTGGGGCTTAATCTCAACCCTTCTTTATATGATAAAAATGTAGATTGAAAAACTTAAATCTAGACCGTCCTTTATGTGTCCAAAATGTAGATAACGGTTCATATGGAAAAACACCATTGTCCCTTATAATATAGATATATATATATTGGGGATTTTTCTAAAATAATCACTCGATATTGGTCTTGAACAAAAATTCGAAGACCCTTTTATTAGAGGTACCAATAGGGTTTGGGAATAAAGCTTGTCATCATTCATGGGCAGTCTCCCTATCGACATATCATCAGATATATGCTCTAGATTACCAGCTGATACAGTCCTTCATTGCAAACGAGTATGCAAGACCTGGCGTAATATCTTATCACTGGTTGCTGAATCCAACTTTGCTGCGATGCACTTATTGTGACATAATCATCAATCATCATCACAACAATGGTATTGGCGGCTCAGAGGTAAGTACTACTCTAGGTTTTATTTTCTTAGTTAAGTCAGAAACACCAAAAGCTACACGTCACCCACTTTACTATGGTGAGTTTGATATCACAACTGATCTTAACGAGCAGTGTATTAAACAAAAAACACTTACATCCATCAATCATCCTGTCCTTTGAACCAATCTGTCTTTCGGCATGGGAATACTAATTGGTTCTTGCAATGGTTTGATTTGTTTTGGAGAACCAACATTGGCTTATTCTGCCGATCCAATCCATATCTATAATCCCATTACTAGAGAATGTTTGGATCTTCAAGGATTTAACGATAATGAAAAGTATCATCATTTTTATGAATTACGCAGTGGTTTTGGTTACAGTCCTATAACTAACGAGTACAAGGTTGTTAGAATTTTATATAGTTACAATGATTATAAAGGAGCTATACAAGTGTGCACTCTTGGTGATGGCAGTGGGTGGAGAAATAACCGTTGGATTCAAACGGCGGGTCTTCTTCAATGGAGCTCTTCATTGGTCGAATTCCAATAAAAATAACATAATGGTCTTCAATTTGTCAGATGAAACGTTTCAGGTCATCCCTGGACCTTTTTTGGATCATACTTACAAGCGCATTAATATTCTCATATCATTCGGAGACTGGTTGTGTGTTGGTGGAACTTACACGAACCCTTTTACATGTTTGGATATATGGACATATAAGAACACATCTGATTTGGATAAGAGTATTGCTACTACCGATAATAACAAGGAATGGTGTAAAGAGTTCAGTATAAGTACTCCAGACAATTCATCCGCTGCCTGGCATTATAGACCATTTGCTCTTAGAAAGAGTGGTTTGGTTGTACTTGAGAATGATGATGATGATGCAAGGACCCTCTTTTGTTATAACCCGCAAACTGCAATTATGAAAAGAATAGGGAATTGGAACTTTATAGAAGCAATTCCTCATACACACAGCTTTGTGTCATTGAAAGCTTTAGGAGAAACAAAATGCAAGAAAAGAAAGAGAAGACCAACTTCATCTAATGGTGGTAAAAAACTAGCTAACTCTAATTAATTCCTAACCATTTATCTATATAAAACTACTGAAATTCATTATTAATATGCTGCATCAAGCTTAAATTTTATGAATCTATTACTATTATGTTGGTTTTTCTCTTCGCTTTTGTTATCTTTTGCCATACTC
The DNA here is from genome assembly GCA_023531295.1 of Papaver armeniacum. NCBI lineage: Eukaryota > Viridiplantae > Streptophyta > Magnoliopsida > Ranunculales > Papaveraceae > Papaver > Papaver armeniacum. Next base: position 832,942 of record JAJJWW010002215.1, read on the forward strand.
TTTCTTCTTATGTTTTTTTTTTTTTTTTTAATGTTTCCTCTTTGAGACTCCGAGCTGGACCACCAGCTAACTCGCTGAGTGATCACTCTCAAACACTAGACAGATTCAATTATTGGTGAGAGGACATTTTTGTAAATTTCACAAATTCACTGTACTGCTATTTAAAGCCCAAGAATTTTTATCCACTACTAGTAAGGCCACATGTGCGATGCACATGCTTGAATTGGATTCTTTTAACAATACCAAATTTGATAATAATGGAAAAAAAATATCTTAAAAGTTGGTGTCCATGCTCGCAAGGAGGTTTCCTTGGGCTTTGTGTCTGAGAACAATAAGGATTTACGTCCAGCAGATATCCTTGTTCTCAACTGGGAAAACGACCAAGATGTGTGTATGGATGTCACAGGAGTCTTCCCCTTTACTGGAGATGGTGTCCGTACATTCGTCCTAGGCCAGGCTATCTCAAAAGCAATCTCGCGTAAACGTTCTAAATATTTGAATGTATGCACTTCGCATGGCTATGGTTTGGGTGTGCTATCCTTTACCACCTTTGGGGAACTTAGTGATGATACTGTTTGTTTTTTCAAGCGTCTGAAAAATTGTTTACTTAGTCATGACGCTGGTAGTGATCTTGGTAGTTTTATTTTTCACAGATTAGGTGTTGTTATTCAAAAAGGGGTTGGTGCTCAGCTTGTTGCGCGGCTACCAACTAAAACCTCTTCTGTCAAATGTTGTTTTCTTAAAATAAAAATTTAATATCCTTGTTTGTACTCATTACGTAGATAATTTAAAGAGCTTTCCAAATATATTAATTTTGCAAAAATCCAATGTGTATTTTTAAGGATATCTAAGTTTTAATTTTTTTTGATTTATTTTTAAAACAATGGCATTCATATAAATATACAAATATTAACTAAAAGCTTAGTTAATGGGGGTATTATTGTTATGTGAAAAGGCTTCACCAAACAATTACCTCTTTTCTTTATATTAGTAAGATGTTATGTTTGATAGTGGTGAGGCAGTGGAAGGCGGAGGTGTTGGAGAAAAAACCCTTATGAAATCTCCTCCAAATCCAAGAATTGAAGATTATGAAACAGATCTTAGTTTCCTGTTCGAAGCTTTACACATACCAGATCACCATTAATATTAATGATCATAATGACTTGTCCTCTCAAAAGTTGTGTTTGGTTTTTCCTGCATGTCCTGCAAAGATCTTACCCTTTCCAAAGGAACAGCGTCCACAAAGATTAGTCCAACACTTCTAGATAATAATACCAGAACCAAACTCAAATCCTGGGATCTAGTCCTGGGTGAGTGGCGAGACAGAGATGGAGGGTTAGTGGGATGCTGCAAATACCAGTATTGCTGCCTAGCTAAAAAACTCGGCATCTCCGGCTGAAAAAGAGGTCATTGGGTCTCCAAGATGACGAGGAGAGTAAACTTTAACAGAACAGGTGCCCGTTGCAGCTTCATTCAATGGATTGATTGTCATAATGACTTCTCCTCTCAAAATTAAGTGAGTTTTCTTTATGCATTTCCACTATATTGCCATGTTAGATTGATTTTTTAGTTGTTTCACAATTGATTTGACTACTAATTGCCTAATACAACTTCTGCTCCGTTTGATTGTGTGGCAAACACCTGAGAGGTATTATTGATTTTCATTATAGTCCCATAATTAGTACTAAGTTTGAGTTTTTAGTTTTTCCTACCAAACAGGGTTCTAAGAATAATTGAATGTAGAAATTTTAGATTAGATTGGAACCATTAATGGGGTCATTTCAAGGTGGAAATTCTGAAATTAATTTCTTTACTTCCCAATATATGATTTTGTCTGCGTTTGCCATTTTTGGTGATCATAAATCCAATCGATAGTCATTGTAACAGTTGAAATTGAATCTAGGTTCTATCATGTAAAGCATACAGTATCTAGTATAAGTGCTGAATGTTTTCCTGTACCTAATGAGCATGTTTCAATCTGTTTATCTTGGGTTCAGTTTTCAGATAGTTAAAGGCGATGATAGTTCACATGCTAGGAGATTGCATATGCATACGTTTTCATTCCCGATGGTAGTTAAGAACTCTAGACGGAAAGACAAAGGAGCTGGCATGCAGTTGCAGGGCAACAAATTGTGTACCAGGGGTGGGTGATTTATGTGAGTGCAATCTTGAACACTGTTTCAGCTGTAGTTGGTGGTATATCTAGCTCGAACAGAAACAATTAACTTTTTGAGAAAAGAGGCACATTTTCTTTCTATTAAGCCCCGACTTAAATTTCGGTACCTAATGCTCATACCCTTGAGTTGACTGGTCATTCTTGTGCCCAGCCTTAAATTTCGGTACCCAATGCTCATACCCTTGAGTTGACTGGTGATTCTTGTTTTGCTCTGCTGAAAGATGTTTTCTTGGTCATCTGTAACAGTTCTGGGAAATGTTCATCCCCTTAAGTTGACTGGTCATTCCTATGGTGTTTGGTGCTCTCTTTAGGTCCACATGCTTACCTTGTAATCATGTAGGACAAACCTTGTCTGAATTTCATGTACTATTGTGAGTATTAAATCATACACAAGTGCAAACCCCATAGATTTAAGTTACAACATAGAACACTTAAAAAGTGCTCCTCTCAACATTCTTATTCTAGTTACAAAAAAACCAAATGAATCGTTACATTGAGTAATTTCTGAAGGTGCAAAAATTAATCTCAACTAATCAGTCATTCTTAATCCTCGGCTTTGCCGTACTGAGACCACCGGCTATTTGTAGGAAAGAAATTTGTATTATAAACAATCTGATTCCATTTAATGGTAGTTCATGCTTCCATCACGCCATTACGATTTATTTGCATTAGCATTCTCATCACAGTTTAATGGTTAGGACTAGCTTATATGGACCATGACCGAGTCCTTAGAGAAAACTTGGCAACACCGTGAAGCTCACACGAGTGGCACCAAAACTCAATTCTCCTCAATTCTCTCAGGGTTCCATTTTGTTTTTAAAACCCTAAAAAACATGTTCACTGTCCATTTACCAAAACCATGATACCATTTTCAGCCGTTGGATCACTATTCTAGGGTTTCCATATAAAGTCTCCTCTTTAAGTGTTTTTTTTTTTTTTTTTTTTTTTGAAAAAGGCAAAAATGAAATAAATAAGAAAAGATGCCAAGATAGCACCCTTGAAAGATACAAGAAGAGATTAGCGAAGCGTTTAGAGAGCTTACAACAAGCTACTCTCTAAACAATCGTTTTTTCTTCACTCTCTTTCTTTTCTTCTGCTGCGGCGACCACAAAATGGATTCTTCAAGAATTAGTTTATGGATGAAGAAGAAGATCAAACCCAGATCCTGGTTTTTATTTATTGAATCATTGCAGCATTATGATATCTCCTCTCAAATCTAAAGTAAGTGTTTATATCTCTCATCATACATTTTCATTGATTCTGATTAAAATCTTGTCCATCAAACTAACCTATGTTTATGTTTTGATGTTGATAGGCTTTAACAAACAGCGTTTCCTTGGATTTTTGTTAGTATAATGTGTAGCCCCAATTTTGATGATTTGGGCGAATAAAAAGGAATTCGCTTTACGTTTTCAACTTCCTATCTTACTTTTCTGGTGTGGCTGTCGAAATAGGCTCCAACGGAAGGGGGCAGGGTAAACGGCTGATTGGATGGAGGTCATGTAGGAAAAGATTGAAATACACATCAGGCATATGTGAGTATATTAGTTTACTTGTTTAGTTCTAAAATTAACACCTGCCTTTCATTAGACGTTACATGAGAAATTTAATTACGTGACAGAAGACACTGGAGATTAGGCTGCTAGAAAGAGCCTAATTGATGCAAAATTATATACCCTTTGGACTTTAAGGTCAAGGAAATAGCTGAAGTCTACCTTGCAAAAGAAGAACCGGTTATTCCAGGGTTGACGAGACTGAGCAGCAAAAACAAACCCTATTACCAAACGGGAAAAATTAACTTTAACGACTACAGGTTAGAGTTGTAGTACCCCTACGACAACTCCATTTCATACATTGTGGAAGGAGCTTGTGGAAAGTCCAAGCTTTTTCACAATGTTTGACTAAGAGTTGTAAAGGGTGATGTGATTCCTGTTTCGACAATATTTTGCCAAGGTTGTGATTCTCTTTCGATTTTTTTTTGAAGCCTAACACAACCCTTATTTATATTGTAAGACTTGATTTCACAATTTTTAGTATGTGTAATAAAATTCTATAACACAACTTCCCTAATTGTTGTGAATATTACTACTACTACACTTGTTAGAGTGGCTGAAAAATCTGGCACAACTCTTATTTATATTGTGATACATTCTTTCACAATCTTTATCTAGTGTAGTCATAATCTCTAATACAACATCCTTAAACGTTGTTTTCAGTAGATGAATGTGTAACTACAATTTTTGTTTGAAGTTGTGCATAAAACTGTTTTGGAAAAATAAAAAAAAAAATTAAAGTTGAAAGTTGAAACCGAATTGCCAAAAGTAATTCACATTCACATTAACCTTCCAGCGTAACACATTTACATTCATTCTAACATTGTACAGTTCACAAAGAAAGTTCAGTTCCCAATTCTTTACCCACCAATGAATACATGCCTACAATACCATACTGCAATTATTCCTATAACATTCTGTTCTAGAACTGGATAATTCCAATGACATATTTGGTCTGCGACTCCCAGTATTATTTAGATTGTTTGACCATCTAAGAATGTTCCTCAAGCATCCTCTCTTTCCAATAATCCTTACGCCTGTAATGCTGAAGTGTTTTAGTAAAGATTAAAGCTTCTCAAACAAAGGATTGACCAGTATTCTTAGTTTCATGTTCTTACCTGTTTTTCAAGAGAAGATCTAGCTCAATCATGTGAATTAGATTGGCATATACTCCAAACTGCAAAGAAAGAACATATAATTTGATTAGCTGATAATATCATAGTTTTTTGTTGTTGTTTTTTTCTATTTTGAAAAAGTCCAAATTTATAGCTGGGTCATTCACACCAGATAGCAGTTCAGCTGATAGATGACAAAAGAAGCTTTCCTAGCAAGCAAAAAAATCAGAAAACCATTACGGGAGAACTAGATCCTAACTGCGAGAGGGTAACCGTAGAAACACACAAATTGAAGATCCAACAAAAATATAATATATAAATTAGTACCTTTCTACAAACAGGGCACTTACATTTTGGCTCAGCAGCCTTAAGACCTTGGAATATCATCACAGAAGCTGCAGAACAAGCACATGATACGCAGAAAATATGGTCGCAGCTCAAAGCGTTAGCATTAAAAGCAATCTCCTGCAAACAAAAAAATCGAAAAATTGGCATAAGCATATCTGATATATGATTAGTTAACCATCCCCATAATGAAACAGCGCAAGTCAAGCTATACTCCAGCTTCACATAATCCAAACCATCAATGTCATTAAAGGATGATCCGACTCAAGATCACAAGAGAACTGATCGACAAACTTGCCTGAAACTTCATTAAATCCATTGAAATTTATATAAAAGGCACCCAAATCTATTTTCCAAGGATATTTAAGGATCTCAATGTGCACATCCCTCAACTTAGATCTGAAGTTTCTGTCATTTTTAGAGGAGTGTACCTGCAAAATCCAGTAGAACCTCAATAAACCGGGATGCACAGAAGAGCATTTTAAATATCTTCACATAAGAAGAATAAATGGTTTACCTTGTCATATTTCTTAAGAAAATTTACGTATTGCAATTGCATTCATAGTAACTGTTTATGGGTAAAAATCGTTTCCCGATTTCGGTAAATTCGGTAGGTGAGTGAGAAACTGTTTCAAACCCTAAACAAATGTGCTGCACGTGAGCACTTTATAGATTCGAGAGATCAATCTGTACAAGTCCGGCCTAAACCAAGAAATGGCCGTTCCAGACTTGCTTCGGTCACAAAATGGAGGAGAAGGGTTGATTTGGGGAGGGAAGCAAAGAAAGGTGTTGAGACCAGAATAATTCTAGGAGAGTAGCGTCTCGACTTGTATCAGAAAGTGAAATCTTTTGGGAGAGCTTGCAAAGTTGCCTTTCTGAGAGTGTAGTATTTTTCTCCGACCGAGACTTGTTGTCCGGGGTGGAAATAGGTAAGACCTATTTATACAAGTCGAGATTGAAACGTACCACTGGCCTCATGAAGGAAGAGAGTAAAGGGTGAAATAATGGGAGGAGGTGGTAACCGCATGGTGTTAATGGGTGAAAACGTTTTCACCATTATTTCCTCTTTTATTTGACCGCTTTATTCCTTTTCACGCTTTCTTAATGTGAGCGTAGTGTACGCCGCATCTTTGTGACCGCCAAACCAAAACCCTAGAAAGCATCCCCAGTTTGTGTTGATGTCTTTAGTGTTGGTTGCATCTTGAGTGCAAGTGGTGCTGCTAGGGACGCATGTGGCATGTGCCAATGGCATGTGCGGAATGCCTTCGTTGCGAGTTGCACCTCGAGCGTAAGTGGTAATGCCAGAGCTGCTAGTGGCGTGTGTGGCATGTGCCAACGGCATGTGCGGGATGCCTTGGTGGTAGGTTGCACGGTTTGCAAGTTAGGCTACTAGCGTGTGTGTTTGGCATGTGCCAATGGCATGCGTAGCCGTTAGGGCTGTGGCCTTGGTAGAAAAGCTACCATCGAGCATGTTGGCATGTGCCAATGGCACGTACGGCCATGTTGACCTAGTTGCAAGTCTTGCGAGCCTAGGGCGCTATATTTGGTGTGTGCCAAAGGCATAGCGGCTTGGAAATATGGCTTGCGGTACGTGTTGGCATGTGCCAATGGCACGTACGGCCATGTTGACCTAGTTGCAAGTCTTGCAAACCTAGGGCGCTATATTTGGCGTGTGCCAAAGGCATAGCGGCTTGGAAACATGACTTGTGGTACGTGTTGGCATGTGCCAATGGCACGTACGGCCATGTTGATCTAGTTGCAAGTCTTGCAAGCCTAGGGCGCTATATTTGGCGTGTGCCAATGGCATAGCGGCTTGGAAATATGGCTTGCAGTACGTGTTGGCATGTGCCAATGGCACGTACGGCCATGTTGACCTAGTTGCAAGTCTTGCAAGCCTAGGGCGCTATATTTGGCGTGTGCCAAAGGCATAGCGGCTTGGAAACATGGCTTGCGGTACGTGTTGGCATGTGCCAATGGCACGTACGGCCATGTTAACCTAGTTGCAAGTCTTGCAAGCCTAGGGCGCTATATTTGGCGTGTGCCAATGGCATAGCGGTTTGGAAATATGGCTTGCGGTGACGTGTTGGCATGTGCCAATGGCACGTACGGCCATGTTGACCTAGTTGCAAGTCTTGCAAGCCTAGGGCACTATATTTGGCGTGTGCCAATGGCATAGCGGCTTGGAAATATGGCTTGCGTTACGTGTTGGCATGTGCCAATGGCACGTACGGCCATGTTGACCTAGTTGCAAGTCTTGCAAGCCTAGGGCGCTATATTTGGCGTGGGCCAATGGAATAGCGGCTTGGAAATATGGCTTGTGGTACGTGTTGGCATGTGTCAATGGCACGTACGGCCATGTTGACCTAGTTGCAAGTCTTGCAAGCCTAGGGCGCTATATTTGGCGTGTGCCAAAGGAATAGCGGCTTGGAAATATGGCTTGCCGCCATGGTGCGCAGTGTGCGGCTTGGTTTGGCATTCTTTGCCATGGTGCGCAGTGTGCGGCTTGGTTTGGCATTGTTGCCATGGTGCAGAGATGCGGCTTGGTTTGGCATTGTTGCCATGGTGCGCAGATGCGGCTTGGTTTGGCATTGTTGCCATGGTATGCAGGAGTGGCTTGGTTTGGCATTGTTGCCATGGTGCGCAGATGATGCGGCTTGGTTTGGCATTATTGCCATGGTGCGCAGAGATGCGGCTTGGTTTGGCATTGTTGCCATGGTGCGCAGATGCGGCTTGGTTTGGCATTGTTGCCATGGTGCGCTTGAGATGCGGCTTGGTTTGGCATTGTTGCCATGGTGCGCAAAGATATGCGGCTTGGTTTGGCATTGTTGCCATGGTACGCAGAGATGCGGCTTGGTTTTGGAATTAGGGTTCCGTGTTAAAAACCTAACTGGGTATTTTGAAAAAATACCCCTATTAATTATTTACACCTGAGTTAAATGCTCTTAGTTAATGTGTTGCGGGTAACACTAGGTCATGGGGTTTTACGATTTTACCCCTTGTTTAAAAACCACCATCAACAGTAACGTATTCAATCAACTTGCCAGTGTTAAACACACACATACAGAAATGGTAGTGATTTACTTGGCTGCTGCTAAACCAAACCATACTTCTGCTTGCACTCAGGAGGTAACTCTCCTTGCTATCCTTCAGCAGATGGAACTCTACTTCTCTGCAACTCAAAAAGTAGATAAGCTCATATACAATTATCTAACATACAAACCAAAACAGTGAATAAATTGAATCGACATGAACTCAATAAAAAGGAAATGAGCAAATAGAGAGAGAGAGAGAGATTTTTTACCTTTCCGGATGTTAGTTGTGGGGATTTAAGTCAAGAGAGCAAACAAAGAGAACATATTAGAACATATTTGAGAAGAGAATAAATTGAGTAGCATAACCAGCAGAGTTCATATTCTGGGGTTCAGTGATATTACCTTCTTCTTGTTCTTGCCTTCATCTTCATCATCGTCTTCCTCGTCGTTATCTTCATCCTCCAATGAAACCTCCAAACATTAAGATAGACAAGTTTAGTTTTCCAAACAATAAATAGATAGATTCTTGGACTTCATAATTCAAAATGGTACCTGTAATTGACAACCCAGGTGCAATTAGATATAATTCGCAGTAGGTGAAAATCTCACTTGAATGTCAAAGCACTTAACAATATTCAAAATAACAATGGAGTAGTACATATCATTGCTATGTTTGTGTCTCAGTACTTCCATAGTTATGAGTCAATATATGGATAGTCAACGTCTACATCTCGTGTCAAAGCAAACCAAGAAACCCAGTCAATCTAAATCAACACAAAAAATTCTTACGAGCATCAATGCACTTTAAAAGATGCAAGGAGTCCAGGATAATAAAATGTATATGAAACGAGTTCTCTCTCTAAATTTAGGTATTTGAACTTAGAATATTATAACCAAGACCATGGTTATAATAAGACTAAAAGCCAACACCATCAGCATCAGATCTTGTATAATCCAACTTCACCAGCTAATTCCATTTCTCCAAATGCAAATCAATTTCAATACCAAAATATAAGTGCTCATGTTATTCTGTTTTGATCTACAAAAACTACTCATACGCTGCAACGAAAGCCGAATTACGCAATATATAATCGGAAAAAATAAAAGGAAGTTGAAATTAAGTGACACACACCTGTGTGGCCTTGCGCAAACACTCCCATTATTATCTTCTATAGATGTTTGGGCACAAGCTTCAAATCCTAGTCTTTCTCAACAGATGGAAATGTTCTTATCAACTTCAAGTAATTTTAATAACTAGAAGATGAATTAAAATTCAACAACTTCATCAATTCAGTAACTATACAACTCCCATCTCAATTTGCATCAACAAGACCTTTCAAATCTCTAAAACTAATCACAATTCCAGGACCAGAACAACTCTGGAGTACTAATCTTTCCAACTCTTGAAATTTTGATATCAACAAACCCTCATTTTAATTTCCATTCATGAATTCCATTACTTATTTCTCAATACTAATAAATCTCAATCCAGTCAACTCAACAGGCAAAGCAGCAACAACATTTCCTCCTCTTCTCTCACAAATTTCTTCAAAACTATGAAGAATATCATTTGCAGAAATACCAACAAGTAATGGATTCCTTTGTTGTTTATTCAAAAGAACATCCAAAATTCTCTTAAATTACATCTCATCATCATAATTTTACTTATCACCAACAAGTAATGGAAGTCTTGATTCTCTATCTAATTTCGGTTCCATCTATTTGTTTCTCGATCTCCATTTCATTTTCGTTATCTCAACTCATCTGAATCTTCTCTTCCCATCCAATTTCGAATCTAACTTGTTTTTTAAAACTAATCTCATCAATTTCAGAAGCCAATTCAATCATACCCATTACAAATATACTCATCAATCAAACATCTCAGATCTTCTTTGTCGATGAAATCACCAGAATTCTTTATCTGCATTTCACAAACACCAAATATTCATGGAAAATGATCATGCCCTCGCTGTTTTTCTTAGTTTCAGCAAATATTTGGTTTTCTTTCAGATCTTTTAAGGAAATCATAGGAAGGGGCTAGAGGGTTTGGTGAAAGAGGCGTGAAAAGAAACCAAAATTTTGTAGAACCCATATATTAAGACCCTTGGTAAAAGAAACCATTTTAACTAAATAAAAAATTGAATCAATCAATTGTCAACATTGAGTGGACAAAATCGAAGTAACAAATTGATCAAAACCCCAAATTAAATGAACCGCTCAAGATATCCGAAAATCAAACAAATCCCAAACTTATATAAAACCCTGGATTTGATAGGAAATATTGACACAAATAAAAAAACAAAATTAAAATCTGAACAATATGTAGCATCAACTGTAAATTTCTCAGGGAATACAAAGAGAAATCACAACAAAAAACCCTAGATATGTGGTAGTAGTTAGGGTTTTCCTCTGTAAGGGAGGCAGAAGTTAGGGTTATGCATCATAAGCAAAATAAAAGAGATCAGGGTTCTTCGAATCGTATGATGAGAAAATAATGAAGATGAAGTCGATTTGTTTTTCTTAAAAAAAAAATTGGTAGAGTTAGGGTTTTCGGGGTTCATGTAAAAGAATGAGTGAAGAAAAAAAATTGTTTTATGTAAAAGAATTTGAATGGTGTATATTCGCTTTAGGATGCTCATACGGATTGAAGAAATTAAGGGATGGTGTAGATTCACTTTTGGATGGTCATATGGATTGAGAAGTTTGTGTGTTTCTCTTAGTGCTAGTTCAAACTCGTGTATTCAATTTTATTATCAACTTTCGATATGAAAAAAAATCCAAAAAATATATATCAATAAATTTAAGATATTATTATCGACCTTCAGTTAAAAAAAATTCCAAAAATATATGGGAATGAAGCGGAAAAAATAAGAAAGTGTGTTTTCTTTGTTCTTTCTCTTTATGCTTCTGGTTTGAATTTCCACTAGTCACATAGGTCATGAGGCAATTTTGACTAGTCATACAGGTCATGAACTTCAAATGTGGTTGTTTGTGGGTGAAAATGGTTTCTGCTGATTTCGGTAATTTTGGGTGTGTGGTTGAGAAACGAATTTAAACCCTAAACAATGTACTGCAAGGGAGTACTTTAGATTCGAGAGATAAATCTGTACAAGTCAGGCCTAAACCAAGAAATGGTCGTTCCAGACTTGCTTCGGTCACAGAGTGGAGGAGAATGGGTTGGTTTTGGGGAGGGAACCAAGGAAAGTGATGAGACCGGAACAGTTGATTCTGGAAGAGTAGTTGTGTACGACTTGTATCAGAAAGTGGGAAGCTAACGTATGAAAAGCTAGCAAACCTTTTCTGAGTGGGAAGCTAACGTATGAAAAGCTAGCAAACCTTTTCTGAGTGGTGTATGCTCCTGACTGAACTTCTTATTCGGTGGAAATAGGTAAGACCTATTTATGATACAAGTTGATTCTGGAAGAGTAGTTGTGTACGACTTCTATCAGAAAGTGGGAAACTAACGTATGAAAAGCTAGCAAACCTTTTCTGAGTGGTGTATGCTCCTGACTGAACTTCTTGTTCGGTGGAAATAGGTAAGACCTATTTATACAAGTCGAAGTGAAACGTACTCTGGTTTCATTAAGGAATGGAAAAATGGGTGAGTAAATGGGAGGAGGTGGTAACGTTAACGCATGGAATTGATGTTCCATAAAACCGTTAACGCATGAAATTGATGTTCCATAAAAAGAACGTTTCACCATTAAATCCCTATATTTTCTAACCGCCTCATCCGTATAACACTTCCTTATGACGGGCGTAGTGTACGCCGCACGCTGTAAACCGCCAAACAAATACCCAAAGAGGATCCCCCAGTTTGTGATATGTTTTGATGTCTCGAATATTTTTGTGGAAAACATGTAGCATGTTGTTGTTTCCTGGAAAGTCGTGCTTGGGAGACTCATTAGCTTGGTGACCTCCGAAGGTCGAGATTTTGCATCTTAAGACGAGAGGTAGCCGTTGATCGTTGCACACTTTCGTTTTGGTGTCCATATAGGGAAGTCCAGCATGTGGCGCGGCTAGGTTGGCATGCCAACCTTGCCGCGGTTTGGCATGGCCAAACTAGGGTTTTGTGTCAAAGGTTACCATGTGTTGTCTGGTAACCTCGGACGGCTAGGATTTGCTCCTAGGATTGAACGGCGACCGTTGATTGTCGCACGCCTTCGTTTTGGTAGCCGCGTAGGGAAGGCCATCATGTTGGCGCGGCTAGGTTGGCATGCCGTCGTCATGGCATGGTTTGGCGTGGCCAGACTTAGGTTTTCGGGCCAAAGGTTACCATGGGTTTGTCTGGTAACCTTGGATGGCTAAGATTTGCTCCTGGGATTAAAGGGGTACCGTTGATTGTCGCTCGCCTTTGTTTTGGTAGTCGCGTAGGGAAGGCCATCATGGTGGCGCGGCTAGGTTGGCATGTCATTGTTTGGCATGGCCAAACTTAGTTTTTCGGGCCAAATATTACCATGGGTTTGTCTGGTAACCTTGGATGGCTAGGATTTTCTCCTGGGATTGAAGGGGGGCCGTTGATTGTCGTACTCCTTCGTTTTGGTAGCCGGGTAGGGAAGGCCAGCATGGTGACGTAGCTAGGTGTGTTTGGCATGGTGGGGCCAAGGGCTTAGCATGTCGTTGGCACATGGTGCGGCTAGCATGGCTAGGGCCAAGGCAAGGTGCGGTTTGGCTTGGCATCGTTGGGCCAAGGTTTTGGCATGCCATTGGCACATGGTGCAACTAGCATGGCTAAGGCAAGGTGTGGTTTGTCTTGACATGGTGGGGCCAAGGGTTTGGCATGTCGTTGCGGCTAGCGTGGTTAGGGCCAAGGCAAGGTGTGGTTTGTCTTGGCATGGTGGGGACAAGGGTTTGGCATGTCGTTGGCACATGGTGCGGCTAGCATGGCTAGGGCCAAGACAAGGTGCGGTTTGGCTTGGCATGGTGGGGCCAAGGGTTTGGCATGCCATTGGCACATGGTGCGGCTAGCGTGGCTAGGGCCAAAGCAAGGTGCGGTTTGGCTTGGCATGGTGGGGCCAAGGGTTTGGAATACCGTTGGCACATGGTGCGGCTAGCGTGGCTAGGGCCAAGACAAGGTGCGGTTGGGCTTGGCATGGTGGGGCCAAGGGTTTGGCATGTCGTTGGAACATGGTGCGGCTAGCGTGGGGGCCAAAGCAAGGTGCGGTTTGGCTTGGCATGGTGGGGCCAAGGGTTTGGAATACCGTTGGCACATGGTGCGGCTAGCGTGGCTAGGGCCAAGACAAGGTGCGGTTGGGCTTGGCATGGTGGGGCCAAGGGTTTTGCATGTCGTTGGAACATGGTGCGGCTAGCGTGGCTAGGTCCAAGGCAAGGTGCGGTTTGGCTTGGCATGGTGGGGCCAAGGGTTTGGCATGCCGTTGGCACATGGTGCGGCTAGCGTGGCTAGGGCCAAGGCAACGTGCGGTTTGGCTTGGCATGGTAGGGCCAAGGGTTTGGCGTGACCAAGCTAGGACCGTAACCAAGCTAGGGTTTTTGGTTTAAAGGTTACCATGCGTTGTCTGGTAACCTTGGACGGCTAAGATTTGCGTCTTAGACGGAAAGATGGTCGTGGATTGTTGTAGGCCTTTGTTTTGGCAACCAGCGTTGTGCATGTCGTGTTGGAACGGCAAGCATGGTTGGCATGCTTTAGCGAGAAGATGTGGCTGGCATGGTTTGCCATTGGCATAGTGGTGCGGCCAGCATGGTGGGCATGCCTTGGCGTGGTAGGTGTGGCTGGCATGGTTTGCCATTGGCACGGGGGTGCGGCTAGCATGGTTGGAATGCCTTGGTGCGTTAGGTGTGGCTGGCGCGGTTTGCCATTGGCACGGTGGTGCGGCTAGCATGGTTGGCATTCCTTGGCGCGGTAGGTGTGGCTGGCATGGTGGTGCGGCTAGCATGGTTGGCATGCCTTGGCGCGGTAGGTGTGGCTGGCAAGGTTTTCCATTGGCACAGGGGTGCGGCTAGCATGGTTGGCATGCGTTGGCGCGGTGGGCGTGGCAGGCCTGGTTTTCCATTGGCACATGTGGCATGGGAATTAGGGTTTTGGCCTATCGAAATCCTAATTAGTAATTAATTAGAAAAAAAGGTACCCTAGTAATTTTATCGCAAACATATTAAAGAGTTCAATAAATGCGTTTAAGCACTGTGACGTCACTGTCTGGCTAAGGTTTTACGGTTTTAACCCTAAGCCAAAAACCACCATCAACATTAAGTCCCCTGCTTGGCTCGGAATGGGAGTGTTTGTACCATAAGTAAAAATGCCACTTATGGGTCCGATTGATACTCGAACCATCTTAGGGCCCTCATCCAAGCCCTCTAACCAGTCAACCGAAGAGGCCCACCAGCCTGCCTAGTGTTACATAAATTCAATGACCGGTCAATAGTCAAAGTCAACGCCCGTTCAAAGGTCATGGTCAACGGTCAAAGTTAACCATCAGTCAATGTCAACGCCATGTTACCGATGGTGCGGCCACGCAGTTTCCATCAATGTTTCCAGTGGTGCTGCCATGCATTTTCCACTCTTGTTGCCATCGGTGCTGCCAACCAATTCCCAGCTACGTACTCTATCGCTTTGCCCGATCGTCTCAACCAGATCTGACTAATCCAGTCGCAAAGCCAAAGATCCAACCATACTGTCGCCCCATTATGCCTGTCAACCATCAGTCCAATCTGCCAGCATGCAGAATTTGTCATGGAAGCATGAATGAGCAGTTTCATGCAGAATTTATCATGGAGGCATGCAGTATTGACTCCAGCAGTTTCATGCGAATTAAATACAAGGAGGCATGCAAAGCCAGCAAGTGCGGAATTAAAACAGGAGGGCAGTTTCATGCAGTTTCAGGCAGAATTGATTCCAGCATGCATGCAAGCAGTTTCATGCATAATTGATTGTAGGGCATATTAATGCCATTTAAGTCCATCTCGAAATTAGGTTCTAAAATTGTATAAATGGAGATGCCCTTATAGAAAAAGGGAGGCAACCAATACAAGAAAAATAGCAATGTAATTCTATTATCAATAAAATCACTCCCCAAGGGGATTCACCCGTGGACATAGGCAAACCATGTCGAACCACTTTAAAAATGTGTCAATTTTATTTATTCTTCAATTCGTCTCTTAGCCCTAAATACACACCAAATCATCCATTCATCGTGTTTCGTTCCCAGAAGTAATTTTGGGTACAAACATTGGCGACGACTAAGGGGACATACGAGAAAAGGAATCGGGTTTTCCCGTTGAGAAAAGTTGTACAAAATGCTTCAAAATCGTTTCCGTGAAAAAGTTGTTTGAACGTCGTGAAAAATCACTGTTGCAGTTCAGTTGATTGTAACTGTTGCATCCCTGTTTGGTCGAAATAATTGCAGTCCAGCTGATCGCAGCTGCTGCTGACCAGTTATTCGCAGTTGCTGCTGTCCAGTTGATCGCAACTGGTGTAGTCCAGATTCTTAATTCGAGATTTGCTAAAGCTATTACCCTCTGAAATCATTGAAATTGCATGACAACAAAGCCTGATGAAAATGTTGTCAGGACCTTCGATCCGCAGAAAAAGATGGCGTAAAAACATCATCAAAATTGTTGCTGGATATTCGATCTGCAACATGGCTGGGTCCAGTTTTGATTTCAATCATCGCATGATTGGTGATCGCATGCTGCAGATTCAGATTAATCACGATTCGCAGCCCGATTGAACACAATCACATAGATTCAAAGATCGCGATCGGAAGCCACCAAAGCTGACTCACTGCGAAAATCACCAAGATTGTTGTCAGGATGTTCGATCCGCAGCATGTTCAAGTACAAAGTTAGAAAAATTTGCTTCCCAAATAACGTAGTGTCTACATGTTCAAGTTTGTAAAAACATCAAAATAACTACTGTCATGATCGCAAGGTTGTCAAGTTGCCTACATCTCAAGGTGCATGAATACCCAAGGGAAAACCTCCATAAAAGCAACTCAGAAAGTTCTAGAAAGGGCCACAAAAATGCAGCAAAACCATGGTGAAAGGTCCGCGAGAAACATCAACAGTCCTAGAACCGTTGCTAAAAATCCAAAGGAAAAGTAAAAGAAAAACAGAAAACTGTTGCAAAAGGAAGACAGCAAAGACAACATTTCCACCAGCCGTTGCTGAAACTATAAGAAAAAAGACAACAGTTCTGAGAAACTGTAATCAAATTTTCGGAGGAAAGATCACATCTCCTGTAAACCGTGGCGAAAAGTCCAAAAAAAAAAAAAATCAGAGAAAAGCCGGCGGCAGATCCGTTCACCCACTTCAGGGTTTCGTTCACCCACTTCAGGGTTTCGTTCACCTACCTTAAATTTCCATCACCCACTTCAGGGTCTCCTTCACCCACGTCAGAAAATTTCGATGGTTCTTATTACATCAAACTCCGATGCGCCACGTATATGGACCGTTGATGCTCTGTGGTACATCAAACTTCGATGTCCTGCGATACATCAAAATCAACACTTAGGAAAAGTTTCGCTACTTCGAGTTGCATCAAACTCCGATGTTCCACGTATACTGACCGTTGATGCTCTGTGGTACATCAAACTTCGATGTTCTGAGTTATATCAAAACTCAGAACCCGCCACGTTAGCAGTCAGGTCCAGTCATCCAAGCCACGTCAGCAAAAATGCCACGTCAGCGGTCAGGTCTAGTCCGCAGTGCCGCGTCAGCAAAATATCCAAGTCAGAACCTGCCACGTCACCAGTTTGGGCCAATCATAAGATGCCACGTCAGCAAAGTTTCCACGTCAGCAGCTTCCATGTCAGTAAAGTTGCCACGTCAGCACCTGTCATGTCAGCAGTGCCTCGTCAGCAAAATGTCCGAGTTAGAACCTGCCACGTCAGCAGTTTGGGCCAATCAGAAGATGCCACGTCAGCAGAAAAATACAGTCAGCAGATTTCATTACCATTACAAACGGCGTCAGCATATACCAGGAATATTCCGTCACCTTTAACGGAATTAGAATATACCAAGTATATTCCGTTACCGTTAGATGATGCCCGTTATTATCTTCCGTCATGACGTCAGCATGACGTCATCATCGTCGGTAGATGCAAACTCCGGCGACAGACCCGGCGGATCAACTCGGCGACTCAACCCAGCGGCTCGACCCGGCGGCTCGACCCGGCGGTTATATCGTAGGCAGGATTCGGTGTTGCATAATGCAACTTAATATCGTAAATCTGATTCGGTGTAGCGCAGTGCAATTTAATATCATACATCTGATTCGATGTAGCACGACGCAACTTAATATCATACATCTGATTCAGTGTAGCACGACGTAACTTAATAGCGTAACCCCGATCCAATGCAGCGTTGCACAACTTAATTCTATAGCCCTGGATTTTTCAGCCCCATGTTGTTAGCTTGACGGATTTATATGCCCCACTTGGGCTTGGTCTAAAATTTGTTTCGTTGATATCTTATTCGTCTCACGTCCGAATTGGATGATTTTTGGCTCGTTGCGATCGCATTTCAGTATCCTACGACATGAAGGTAAAATTTTACAGTTGGAGAATAATATTTTTTGGGTACAATCACGTCATCAACATGTTTGGAGCAAGGCGCTAACCGACCAATTTTGTTTCTTCGATAACTTCTTCTTCATGCATCCAAACTGAGTGATTTTCGGCCCGATGAGATCGTATGTCAATTCCCAACATCGTGAAGGCAAAATTTCAGTTTTCGGAGAAAATTAAATTTTTAGAAATTTAAAATGACAGCACCAGAAATGGTCACATTCAATCACCGTCGAATCTGCTGCAGTCCAATTCATCGAGCTGCTGAAGTCCAGTGCCTCAGCAAGAACTGCAGTCCAGTTGATCGAACTACTGCTGTCGTCTAGTTCCTCATCAATACTGCAATCCAGTCGATCGAGCTAGCTGCAATCCAGTTTTCAAACAACAACTATTTTGCGATTGATCGAATCACAGTGATCCTTCTTTAATTCCTCTGATCGATTGATCGAACTGTTGTAATCCGATTTTCCCCAAAACTGTTTCAAGACAGTTTTCCTCACAACTGCATCAGTCCAGTTTTATGTATAATCACATAAGATCTGGTGATCGCATTCTTTGAAA
This sequence comes from Papaver armeniacum, assembly GCA_023531295.1. Lineage (NCBI taxonomy): Eukaryota > Viridiplantae > Streptophyta > Magnoliopsida > Ranunculales > Papaveraceae > Papaver > Papaver armeniacum. The sequence goes on from JAJJWW010002215.1 coordinate 851,245, forward strand.
TCTGATTCCATGGCAACCGTATTCAATCCAGTTTTGATCCAACTGGTGCATTCCAGTACCCGCAGACAAACTTAGTAGCTGAGTCAAGCCGAGACGCTCAGGCAACTACACTAGTCATCACTGCTTGAAAACGTCAGCATAGTCAATGGACATCCTAATCACCTCATAAACGAAGTCACAATAACACTTTTAATATGGTACGTATACAATTTTCATATTTTCGCATCTTTTCATATAAACATGCATACCTTTGTTCAATGAGACACCTATAACGTGGCGAGCATTTTCTCACGAGGATATGCACACATTTTAAATCCTGCACGCATCTGGAATAGTGGGATTGGCCCCCCGCGCGAATTCCAGGTAGCAGACATATTTAGAATCTCATGCGCGAGCAAAATGCAGCAAGGCAGTACATCCTTGTGTGAGCATTGAGCAAGCATGATAATCATTATCTTCTGGGGGCGAGTTGCATATCACTTCAACGTGACTGAGTATCACTTGGGGGCGAGGTATGTAACACCTCATGGTTTAAAATAACTTTTTTTGGGGCGAGCTGCGTAACACTCCATACGCTTGGGGGCGAGTTACGTAGCACCTAAATGCAATGCGAAATTCAGTTCCTGAAAATCGAAACAAAAGGTAGCCCAAACTTCTTAATCATCCAACGAGTTACAAGATTAAGAGGGGGCGAACATACACCCTAATATTTTGATGCAATTATTGCAATCAGTAATGTTTAACTACTACAGTTAAGTTGATCAAATTGTTGTAGTCCAGTTCATAAGCAACTACTGCACTCAGTTGGACGCAACTGATGCAGTCCAGTTTTTCTCATAAATTCTGTACTCAGTTGGCACTACACCAAAACCAGGATTTTGTAACAGGATTTTGTAACACCTGTGATAAGTCCTGCAACAGTTATATCTGTTATTAAATTTTGTATTCGTGATAATAATTAGGAATATTAAATTCTTTTATTAGTCACAATAATATTTGTTGACAATTTTGAGACAATTACAATTATAAATCAAAGTGATGATTCCACCCAAATATTTCACAACATCTAAAACAACCCCAAAATTATAACACTTTGAATTTTACTTGTCACTAATTTTCCCACATTTGTACAAACTAACAATTATATTTCATTTCTATAAATCAAAATATATTTTTCTTTTTCTTTTTAATTTTCTTAATATTAGAAAACATGATCAAGACCAAGTCAACAAGTCATGACTTTATAGAAATTTGACTTTGACATATCTGCTTCTTCCGAAGACGGTGAAAATTACCAGACACCCTTATCGGAATAACTGCAATAAAAATTCTGAAGATTGTGAAAATGACCAGACTACCCCTTATCGGAAATAAGTAAAGTAAATATTACAGACTGTTAAAATGACCATATTACCCTTAATGGAAAAAAGTGCAACAAAATATTATGCAGACTGTGAAAATGACCAGACTACCCTTATCAGAAATAAGTGAAGTAAATATTACATACTGTGAAAATGACCATATTACCCTTAATGAAATTAGTGCAATAAATATTGTGGAAACTGTGAAAATGACCAGACTACCCTTATCGGAAAGTAGGAAATACCATATGGTCTAAAAATAATATTATTAGAGATTCTAGTCCATTGACCTAGTCAATTGTCTGTTTGGTCCTATTTGGTAATATAAATTATCATTTGGTCCTAAAAATTATAGTTTGGTCCTAAGGTGATGTCATGGATGATGTAAATGTCATCTTGTAGTGGCAAAAACACCCTTATATTATTGTTTGGTCCTAGAAAATAATGGTTTGGTCCTAAGGTGATGTCACATTCCTTTGTTTTTTTCTCTCACTTAATAAAAATAAATAAATAAAACTTAAAACTTAAATATCTTTTGAACCATATGTCTAAAAATGATAAATTTTATATATTCGGAAAGCCCTCGACGATAGCTTTCCAACGAGTACCATTGTCGCTATGTTTCGGAGCTTTTATTTTTTTGCCTTATTTTTTAGCTATAAAATGAACTATTATACGAGTTCATTCTACAAAATGAACTACATTGATGAACTATTATATTCTGGAATGAAGTCCATATAAAAACCTAAAAAAAACAGACTTCATTCCAGAAATGAAGTCCATATAAAACATATACAAACAGACTTCATTTATGGAATGAAGTCCATATAAAAACATGAAAAAAACAGACTTCATTCCAAAAATGAAGTCCATATAAAAATATATACAAAAGACTTCATTTCTGGAATGAAGTCCATATAAAAACATGAAAAAAACAGACTTCATTCCAGAAATGAAGTCCATATAAAACACATACAAACAGACTTCATTTCTGGAATGAAGTCCATATAAAAACATGAAAAAAACAGACTTCATTCCAGAAATGAAGTCCATATAAAAAGCATAAAAAAACACTTCATTTCTGAAATGGAGTCCATATAAAACATATACAAACAGACTTCATTTCTGGAATGAAGTCCATATAAAAACATGAAAAAAACAGACTTCATTCCAGAAATGAAGTCCATATAAAAACCTAAAAAAAGCAGACTTCATTTGGAATGAAGTCTGTTTTTTTTCATTCTCGGAATGAACTACTATTATATTGAAAAAAATTAAAAGCTCCGAAACATAGCGACAATGGTACTCGTTGGAAAGCTATCGTCGAGGGCTTTCCGAATATATAAAATTTATTAATTTTTGACATATATTTTGAGAGATATTTAATTTTTAAACTTTTAAATATTAAGGTAAGAATGAGAGAGAAATTAGTAGAGAAAATAAACAAGAGAGAAACCATTCACGTGAGAGGAAAAAAATAAATAAGATAGGGGTACTTTAGATATTTTAATAATTATGGACCAAATGGAAAAGGTGATTTGTGAAAGGACCAAATAGACATGGGACCACCTTGAAAAGGACCAAACCATATTTTTCCCTTATCGGAAATAAGTAAAGTAAATATTACAGACTATGAAAATAACTATACAACCCTTTTAAGAAATAAGTAAAGAAAATATTACAGACCGTGAAAATGACCATCTTACCCTTACTACAAATAATGGAGACTGTGGAAATGACCAAACTATCCTTATCGGAAATAAGTAAAGGAAATATTACATATTTTGAAAACGACCATATTACCATTACTGTGAAAATGACCATATTAGCCTTACTAGAAATAAGTGCAATAAATATCATAGAGACTATGAAAATGAGTATATTACACTTACAAGAAATAAGTGCAATAAATATCATAGAGACTATGAAAATGACCAAACTACCCTTATCTGAAATAAGTAAGGTAAATATACATACTATGGAAATGACTATTTTACCCTTACTGAAAATAAGTGTAATAAATATTCTGGAGACTATGAAAATGACCAGACTACCCTTATCATAAATAAGTAAAGTAAAATATTATAGACTGTGAAAACGACCATATTACCCTTACAGGAAATAAATGCAATAAATATCATGGAGACAATGAAAATGAACAAACTACCCTTATCAAAATAAGTAAAGTAAATATTACAGACTGAAAATGACCATATTACCCTTACTGGAAATAAGTGCAATAAATATCATGGAGACTTTGAAAATTACCAAACTACCCTTATCAAAAATAAGTAAAGTAAATATTACAGACTATGAAAATGACCACTTTACCCTTATTGGAAGCATATGCAATAAATATTATGGAGACAGGGAAAATGACCAGACTACCCTTATTGGAAATAACTAAAGTAAATATTACAGACTGTGAAAATGATCATATTACCCTTACTGGAAATTAGTGCAATAAATATTATTTAGAGTGTGAAAATGACCAGACTACCCTTATTAAAAATAAGTAAAGTTAATATTTCAGGCTGTGAAAATGACCATATTACCCTTTCTAGCATTTAATGCAATAAACATCAGGGAGATTATAAAATGACCAAATTGCCCTTATCAAAAATAAGTCGAGTAAATATTATAGTATGTGAAAATGACCATTTTACCCTTACTGGAAATAAAGTTAATAAATGTAATAGAGACTGTGCAAATGACCAAACTACCCTTATCGGAAACAAGTAAAGTAAATATTACAAACTATGAAAATGACCATATTACCCTTAATGGAAATTAGTGTAATAAATATTATGCAGACTGTCAAAATGACCAGACTATCCTTATAGGAAATAAGTAAAGTGAATATTATAGAAAGTGAAAATGACCATACTGCCCTTACTGGAAATAAGTGTAATAAATATTCTGGAGACTATGAAAATGACCAGACTACCCTTATCAGAAATAAGTAAAGTAAATATTACAGACTGTGAAAATGACCATATTAAATAAATACAATAAATATCATGGAGACTATGAAAATGACCATATTACCCTTAATGGAAATTAGTGTAATAAATATTATGGAGACTGTCAAAATGACCAGACTATCCTTATAGGAAATAAGTAAAGTGAATATTATAGAAAGTGAAAATGACCATACTGCCCTTACTGGAAATAAGTGTAATAAATATTCTGGAGACTATAAAAATAACCAGACTACCCTTATCAGAAATAAGTAAAGTAAATATTACAGACTGTGAAAATGACCATATTAAATAAATACAATAAATATCATGGAGACTATAAAAATGACCAAACTACCCTTATCAAAAATAAGTAAAGTAAATATTACAAACTGAAAATGACCATATTACCCTTACTGGAAATAAGTGCAATAAATATCATGGATACTTTGAAAGTTACCAAACTACTCTTATCAAAAATAAGTAAAGTAAATATTACAGACTATGAAAATGACACTTTACCCTTGTTGGAAACATATGCAATAAATATTATGGAGACTGTTAAAGAAGAAGCACCAAAATCTAAAAGACAAACGAAACAAAAATATAATGGTTCACATTTAGGGGTAGCACCGGTGGTGTGGGGTGATGGTGGTTAGTAAGAGAGAGAAAAAAACGTGGGGCTTCATCTTTTTGTTCCGTAAAAACATCTAAAAGATGCTAGAAAATACTCCCATAACCGCGCAATCTCGCTGCAATGGATGAATAAGTAATCCATAGTTTCCACCTCTATGTTGCAAAAGAGACACATATTGGACTAAATGGCTACTCCCCTATGATGTGACATATGTCTGGTTGGAATTGATTCATGAAGAGAAGCCCAAAATAAGAAAAGCAGGAGGCACAAATTTACTTGACAGAATACGTTGACCATCCCAATCTGGATCCGTGTCAGATAACTTCGTATACATAGCTTTAGTTGAAACATCTCCTCCCTAGCAATCTTCTTCACCCTGAGTCAGTGTCACAAGCCTGATATCAAACTTTAACTCCAAAAGATCAATCCTTTATGCCGGATCCAACACTCTACTGAATTGGAAATGCCAACTATTAACGTATATTGCACCAACAGTTGCCATCTTTTGAGTACTGATCCTGTCTATCCTTGGATATTTCTCCCTGAAAGATTTCTTTTCACACCAGCAATCGTGCCAGAATCTAATTGTTGAGCCATGTTTAACCTGCACATTCACAGAATCAATAAAAACCTCATTCTCTCTCAGAATATCAAATCACATACTTCTCCCAACTGGTTCCTTAACTTGAAATGGAAGCAAACATTCCTCTTCTGCTTTTGATTTTTCACAAACAATTCGCCTCCAAAGTGCCGTCTTCTCCTTATAGTATCTAATATGCCATTTGGCTAACAAGGATTTGTTCATCAGCCTCAAATTGCGAATACCTAAGACGCCTTTCTGTTTTGGTTTGCAGATTTGTTTACAAGAAACCCGGCTCATCTTCTTCCTTTCCTCATCCTCTCCCCATAAAGCTTTCTCATTATCGTGTTCAATCTTTTTTCGACTGACAGAGGAATGTGATGCAATGACATAAAATACACAACCAAACTCTCAAGAGAACTTCTGATCAATACAACCCTACCCGCTTTATTCAAGTACCTTCTTTTCCATCAGATGAAGTTGATCTTTTGTTTTCTAGTCGGCAAATGTGTACAATCCCAATTTATTGATACTGTACAAGTTTCGATTCTAGAGTGCAGCTAACAAAATTGATTTTGATGAAAGATAATTCATTAAATTACCACACATATGTTGTTCATTTAGAGAAATTAACGCAATTTATTCATATTCATACATCCATTGAAACTGCGTATATGCTTGTTATAAATACAATCTAGCTTGTTATCCAGTCCCGAAGAGGCGGAAACTCTGACTCTTCTTGAAGCAGCAAGGTGGGCGACTAGCATGAACTGTCAGAACTTTTGGATCGAAGGAGATTGCAAGGGAGTAATTGATTTCGCGCTAGGCAAAGCAAACACAATACATTGGAGAAACCAGGCAATAATTTCTGAAGCTAAAAGGGTTTTAATGTCATGTGAGTCTTTTATGGGTTTTTCTTTCAACAATAGAAGTAGTAACAAGGTAGCAGATGCTTTGGCAAAACAGGCAAGATATCAAGGGTACCATAGACAACAATGGAGACAAATGCCATCGTTTATTCAACGGGATTTAGATTTTGATTCCAGCTTTTTAAATTCAAATGCTTTGTACTTACAATCCGAGGACAACAGGCATTGGAAGTTTCTCATATCATAGTTTCTACAACTGAGATAAGGGCAGCCAACAGCCTAAATAGCCTCCTGTAACTTTTTGGTTGCATCAATATATTAACTTTCAAAAAAAAAAAAAAAAATACAATCTAGCTTTAAGCCATTTTATTCTGGATAATTTAGTTTACTCCAACTTCTAAGGGAAATGGTGTTGACCCTCCTTGCACAAGTATCCTTCCCTGTTGGTATGATCTCATCTCTTTTATTAATTTGTAGTATAACTTAATTCGTAAGCAGATATATCATTAAACAACTTTTATATATACTCCTTTTTGCAAAAGATAATCACTCAAATTTCGTGGTACGTTTCAGTTTCATACTAGCATGTAAAAGGTATCGTAACTTTGTTATTGTATGAGACAGATGAAACACACGATGACCCAATTAACCAAGAAAATTGTTCACAAGCCTTGCACTTACACAAGTACACTTTAATTTTTTTTCTTTACATAATATCATTTTCCGCCTGACTTAAGAATGATACCGTCTTTTTTTACACAAAATTGGCCAATTAATCCAATAACTACAATTCCTGAGTGAAAAAGACATGTAAAATTTGATACTGTTTAAATTGAACGCGCAATTGGGGGATACATAATCTAATTGGGGGATATGACTAAATGACAAAATAGGGATCCAAATATCCTAGCTGGGTTACCCCTTATCTAAATAAAATTTTAATTCCTAATTTAACCCTCACTAATCAGGATTAGTTACTAATGATGATTAGTAAAATATTAATGATTTGGGGGATATAATGTGTGTTTATGTTTATTTGAATTTGTGTGTTTTAGTTTAAAGGGAAAAAAATTTTGAGTAGAATTTTTTTTTTTTTTGAAAATGGAAGATGATTGTGATGAGAGACTTGCAGCTGCTGAATCTTTAGCTCAATTACAACAACAATCATATCTTCAATCTTCGATTAATGATAACAACTCACAATTGTTGTATGATGAACCAACACCTTTGAATCATTATTTTCTTGACCATGAAATGTTTTGTGAAGAACCAACTCAAGAAAGTAAACATGTTCAGCATACAAGCAACCCCAACACACAGGTAATGCTTCAAAGAGGTCGAAAATTTGATTTTTTTCTTTTGAAACCGCCATTTCTGTCTGAAAAAACCTTTGTACCGGCATGCTCGTAGTTTGAATACTATGCCGGTATCACGTAACAAGCATAGTATTCATATATATATGTATGCCGGCACTAAATTTCCCCAATATTCAAGAACATACCGGCGTGGTATTCAAACCAAGATTGAGTGCCGGTACAAATTTATTTTTTTACCTACCAATGAATATTCGAGGAATATTCAAACCTATGATGTTAGTACATTACATTCTATGGCGGTTTTTTATCCTAAACATAGAAACTTAAATGTCGAATATCCGGTTTTACATGAATAACATACGAGAAGATAATGATATTTTGAACTTAAATACCGGCATTTAGTTCTTTCAACTTAGTATCTTAGGAACTTGATCCGTATATAGAGTCAATTACCGGTTATGCTTAGGAACCTAATCCAAGTTTACTTTACTTATCGACAATGCCGGTTTTTAACTAATCCAAGTTTCTTTTCATTCATTCCTTAGATTGTTACCTACAACGATCAACCAAACTCCAAACCGCTCCATCGGGATACGTCGGAGTACTATAAAATGCCGCGGGTATGTTACCAAACAATACTTTCACCTATTGCTTACAATTTTATGTTGGGATTTGCTTGTAATCTCTATAATGTTGTCCTTATGTAGGGAATAAAATATGAAAAGGAAGCAATTGCTTGGGCAAAAGCAACGGCTCTTAATAACATGTGTGTCTTAGTGAGGAATTCCCAACGTTCATCAGTTCGTTTTGAGATGGTTTGCGAGAGAAGTGGAAAATACAATGAGAAAAATAGTCATAAGAGAAAGGGTTATGTATATGAAAAGAAGACTAACAAGGTATACAAGACGATTCGCGGAAGGATGACTGCCCTTTTAAGCTTGTATTCTATCTAAGAGGTTCAAAAGTAGAAGAAAAAGAATGGGAATGTAAGGTGTGGTTTGGCCGTCACAACCACCCCGATCCGAATGATTTTGAAGGTCACTCCCTAGTTGCGAAGCTAAAACCTGATCAATTCGAGGATGTAAAGATGATGACCAAAGCATGTATCAAACCAAGAGTGATTCTCAGAACCTTCAAGGAAAAGGATAAGACCAACGTTTCTTCACTCAGTACAATTTATAGCGCACAAGCAACCATTAGAAGGTTGGAATGGGAAGGGAGGAGTGTTATGCAAGAATTTGAAAAGATAGCTTGGGATCACAATTACACGCGTATCATTAAAAGAGGTCCGGACAACAAGCCGCTTCAAATATTCATTTCGCATCCTTTGCTTTCACAATTGGCTCATACGTGTTGTGATGTTCTTATGATGGACTGCACATACAAGACAAACAAATACAACATGCCGTTGTTCAACATCGTGGGGCAAACATCGGACAAGGTAACATTCACATTGGCTTGGTGTTTAATGGAGAACGAGAGGGATTACAATTATCATTGGGCATTGCGGCAATTGAAATTATTGTTCCCGGAAAATCGTTCTCCGAAGGTCATCATAACCGATCAATTTGACGCACTAATGAATGCCATATCCGGCGTATATCCGGATGCACAAAATTTCCTTTGTACATATCATATAGGTGAAAATGTGAAAAAACATTGTCATGCTTTGTTTGAACCCTCAAAGGCTGATATTAAGAATAGAATGATTGCTCAACTAGAGGAAGATGTTCGCAAAGAGAAACTATCACCGAAGAAGAAGAAAATGAAAGAGGAAAGATTAAAGAGCGAGTCGACAAAGAACACTATGAAAATCATAAAAGGTGGTTGGAATTTCTAAAGGATTGGGAGAAAGTTTATTGGTCTCTTACCGAGGACATGTATGAAAAGAGATTGAACAACTTTATTGCCAAATATAACGAAGTGTATCCAAGTGCCGTCTCATATTGTCGGGATAATTGGTTGGATAAGTTCAAGGAAAAATTTGTGCGTGCGTGGACAAATCGTTATAGACATTACGGGAATGAAGCAACTAGTATAGCGGAGTCCTCTCATGGGAGATTTAAAGATCTCATCCAGTCCGGCCAGGGAAATGTGGTTACGGTCACCGAGGCAATGGAGCAACACTTTAAGGCCGATATCGATAGGATCAAGAAGGCTTTTGAGAAAAGCTCAATGGAAAGGATGACTCAATTTCTTGAACATACTAAGTTGCTCCAAGGAATAGAGTTTAACGTCTCCCGTTGGGCAATAAACCATATGATGAGACAAAGGCAATATGAGAAGCTTAACGGAAAGCCGGGTGATGTGTGTATTTGTCCCGACATGTCTTCATTGGGGCTTCCGTGTCGTCATATGCTTGTGAAGTATGAAGTACTGATACCTATTGATGTTATTGATCCTTTTTGGAAGCAATTATCTTTCGACCTTCCCCCTACCGAAGCTCCCGGACAATCACCATGGGATACAAAGGAGGCTTTAGAATTTTATGAAGCTTACTCACGTGGAAACTCGGCTACCCGACAAGTATTGCTTAGCCAACTAAGACTAATTACACGGCCATGGATAGCACAAAGTGAAGAGCCAAGAAAAGGAGATCCGACGGGTAGACCACAAACTAAAATTGCAAGGAAGAAACAAAGAAAAGAGTTAAAACAAATGACTCGACGTGAAGAGGAACTCGCGGCAACTAAAAAACGAGATCTATGTGCAAGTGAGATTTCAGAAGCAAGATTCGCTGAAACGACCGTTCCAAACAAGAGGGGTAGGCCGAGGAAGGAACCGATATCAAGTCAACAACAATCGACGAGTTCCGAACCTACACCCATAGTCGATGTATCGGAGGTTAAGAGGAAAAGGGGAAGGCCGCCAAATGTACCAACATTAAGCAACCAAAGACAACAAGGTGAGCATTCCGAACCTACGCCAATAGTTGATGTATCCGAGCTTCAAAAAAAAGGGGAAGGCCGCCGAAGGTACCAACATTAAGCAACCAAGGACAACAAGGTGAGCATTCGAACCTACACCAATAGTTGATGTATCCGAGCTTCAAAAAAAAGGGGAAGGCCGCCGAAGGTACCAACATTAAGCTACAAAGGACAAAAAGGTGAGCATTCCGAACCAACACCAATCGTCGATGTATCCGCCTATTCAAAAGAAAATGGGAAGGCCGCCGAATTTACCAACATTAAGCAACCAAGGGCAACAAGGTGAGCATTAGAACCTACACCAATAGTCGATGTATCCGCGGTTCAAAGGAAACGGGGAAGGCCGCCCAAAGTACCAACTTTAAGCAACCAAGGGCAACAAGGTGAGCATTCGAACCTACACCAACAGTCGATGTATCTGAGGTTCAATTGAAAAGGCGTAGGGGTAGGCCAAGGAAGTATAATCTCCCGTCACATACCGAAGACATTTGTAGGGTAGAGATTGCAGAGGATGGTTTGGATATAATTAAGCTAAAAGTTGGTAATATGACGATGTATAAGGATTCGCAAACGGGTAGGACTTATAGACACTACCATACGAAGATAGAGTCTTACATAGATCAACTTCACGAGGTTATTCGCGAGTTTGTTGTGTACACGGATGATGTCGATGGAGATGGAAATTGTGGCTATCATGCCGTCCTTGAACAATTAGGAATCTTCGAGACAGTTTGTTAGTAAAGGAATGACACCATGCCGATATGCTAGAATTAGGATGGCCGATCAACTTGTGAAGAAGAGGAGCTTTTATGAGCAATTGGTTGGTCACGACGAGGTGTTTGATGATATGTGTGCTCAAGTGCAAGGACCCGAGCAGGAGATGGCATTTCTTCCTTCTCAATATTGGATGAGGATGCCGCTTTGTGGGCATCTAGTAGAGGATACATTTAATTGTGTTGTTCATTATTTTACCCCCACCGTAGTCACTACATTTACACCAAAATGGCAAAAATGCGAGGGATCCCTTAAGACGAGAAGAGTTGTTTTGGCGTACGTGAACGACAATCATTTCGTCGTTCTTAAACTCAGGGACAATTGTCCATTGCCACCTGTTTGTGGGATGGTTAAAAACAAGGAACTAGATCCAAATATATGGAAGGGATGGATGGCATTGAACGAGGAGAATCACCAATTATGGGATGCTTTGGCCTTATCAAAGAAACCTCTGCGAGAGGAGGAGTTGCAACTTCATACGTGTGGAAGCGATGATGAGTAATTTGGATTAATGTTGAGTAATTTGGATTAATGTGGTTCACTAATACGCCACCTTTTGTTTTTTGGAAGTTTGATTTGTAATCATTGAACCATATGCCATGTACGTGCCATTGTGATTTAATTCAAACTTTACTACGGCGGTGCTAAATCAGGCGTTGCAAAATATGTTCTCGTTTGTCTTTGGAATAACAACTTAAGTACACGGATAAGCAAAGACCAAATACCATAAAATAACATACGCAAAGTGTAAACAAACCAAATGTAAAGTTAAGATGTTCCAAACCGAAAACAAATGAAGCAAAGATGTTCAAAGTTTACCAACCACACAAACAAACATAAACCAAACTAACATTATCAAAGAATCACAAGATCACTCGGTTCTTGGCCTCTTGTATGCCCTCTTCTTCTTTTCGCCCCACAAGTCTTTTGCCTCAGTATCTTCTATTTGGTCTATCTTTTTGACGACGTTCTCCATTTCTTTCTGGGTCAGCAACTCTCCTTTCTTGGTCTTCTTCTTAAAGAACCTTCCCAAGTTTCCAATTCGCTGACGCTGTTAACGGATTTTTCAGCATGTATTTAGTACGTACAAATTTATAAGTTGATAGATATAGATTAAGAGAATAGTAATGAACGCACCAACAACGTAACGAGCTGTAGAAGTCCGGGTACAATGCGTATCTGGAGTTGTGGAGGGACGTCTTTGGTGGTGGAGGGACCTCTACAGTATCCGGGCGTACAACATAAGGATGTGAGTACTGTAGATGCCCGTTTAGGAATGTTGGTTCACTATCAAAACCGTTCTCAGCCAATTCCCAATCACCCCTATCCAGCACAAGTTCTTCTTCTTCCCTTTCGATCCAATGTGCGAGAATTGGTTAGGGTCGTAGCATACCATAGTATGGTTCTCATTTGATTGGCATTTAGTAAAGTCGTGAGAATATTTATGATAAGATGTATCCGTGAGATCTTTATGATTGTAAACGAGTTTGCGCATCACGCGGAGAGGGTTATGCATAACAAATCCTTTTGGATGAAAGAACGGTCCGTTGTAAAATGAAACATTTTCGTATCTCACGAAGGTGAACTCTCGACATTCCTATAAGGGTCGAACACAACGTGTTCCACAGAAACGAGTCGAGCCAATCTCATTTGTAAAAACCGTTTCTTGTTAGGCGAAGGGGTATTTTTGAAGTAGTATTTCTGAGCTAGAGCCATATTCGGTTGGTAATCATGCCAAATTTCCAATCCTTTATACCCTATGAACAAATCTCGGAAGTGTTCATAAGCCCACACCTGTGCCCATAAATTTTATAAGAAAATAAACATTTGGAAACTAACAAATGTAACGATAACAATCACAAAATAGGTAGTTCACCTTACCTGAATCACAGTGAAATTCCCATTAAATTGACGGCCTTTCGCCTTAGAAGCTCGACGCATTTCTGCCAAAAAATGAGCCAAGAAAGCAGTGCCCCATGAATACTTATGAACGTCTTCCAACGGATCCAAACCGTAGGTTGTTCATATGCACCCTGTTACCATTAGAGTCGGGGAATATAGCGGTTCCCAAAATGAACGACATATATGCGGCAGCGATTTGTTGAGCTTGTGCGGGAGTCAATTCCCTGTTCTTCGTATTCCCAAACAGTTGAATGAGTTTGTGAATGTTATAGTCTTTAATACGAGCGGTTCGTTTCTTGTACAAATTTGCCAACGTGGTTTCCTTGTTCCATCCAAACAACTTTTACAGTGAGTTCATAGATCTTTTCCCACCCTAGGTCCTTCGACTTGTCTCCAACCTTAAGGTTTCCCAAGAACCTCTAGTCCTATTATCCTTTGGACATCTTGGGGATAATGGTCATCTCGCCAAAATTAAAATGCATGGTGTCGGTTTCACCATAAAACCTCTCAAAAGCGGTTTGCGGTGACGGTATCGGTGGCCACATAATTTTCTATCGCATGATACAACCCAGATGCTCGACTATTTGTTGAACAATGGGACACTCATCCTCCAAAGGCCACACATCCGATTGTTGATGGCGGCTAACACGCCGAGGCTTTCTGTGGTCCTATAAAAACACAACAAACTTAATTAAATTGATCACAAGAAAATAATATAATAATAAGATACAAACGTCTTACATAAGTTTGATAGATCCAACGAGCCCAAGAGTCTTTATACGAAAATAAAAGTTGCGGGTTTATCGGTTGACCCCAATGTTTGCCATCATTGCGGACAAGAATCAACTCTAACTTATCGGGGAAGTGAAGAGGGGTGCCTTTTCATCATCAGTTTGTCCTAAACCACCTGCTTGTGAGGATGAGCCACCTGCTATTACAGGTTCTGGTGGAGTTTCCCACTCATCATCATCATCAGTGCTTGTTGAGTCGCTTATAGGATCCCGAATTGTGACCTTAGCGATGGCGGATTTTGACGTTTACGTCGAGAAGACTTACGCTTTGATTCTTCAACACTTTTCCTTTTCCTTTGTCCTTTCTTGGTGCGTGAGACCTATGTTCCAAAAATTGAGTTACATACTACATGTCGGCATACAAAAGGAACATACTTAAAACCGGACATAAATAGACATATACGAAATGCCGGAGCTCGATCCGGCATCTTAAAGAATATAACGGAGAATGCCGGTTTGGTTGAATTGTATCCAGGGATTCACAAATATTAGGGACCGAAAACCGGCATATCAAAACAAAATAAGACAATGCGCAGGTATAACTTAGGCATTCCTTAAAAAAAAACTACTATGCCGGTTATATTGAATTATATGTAGAAAATTCTAAGCCGTATGAAAAACAAACCGGTATAAATTGTTACCATACATTAAGTGCCGGAACATATACCGGCATATTCAATATTAATACGTTGAATGCCGGTTTTGGTTGAATTGTATCCAGGGATTCACAATTTTTAGGGACCGAAAACCGGCATATCAAAATAACATACGACAAAGCGGTATAACTTAGGCATTACTTAAAAAAATACTACTATGCTAGTTATATTGAATTATATGTAGAAAATTCTAAGCCGTATGAAAAACAAACCGGTATAAATTGTTACCATACATTAAGTGCCGGAACAGATACCGGCATATCCAATATTAATACGTTGAATGCCGGTTTTGGTTGAATTGTATCCAGGGATTCACAATTTTTAGGGACCGAAAACCGGCATCGAAAAATAAAATCAGATAGTGCTAGGTGGAATTTAGGCATTCTTAAATGGCAATACATCTATCCGGTTTTACGTAACTTTTTACGAGTTCTTAGTGTTTTTGGGTTTTTGATTTTCAAACTCAATTCAATTGACTAGAATTGAATTTCATGTTACTAGAATTCAATTTCAAAACCCTAATCAGAATTTTCAATCCGTCATGAACCCTAGCATGTTTGACTTTGTGTTATATATTATTGGGTAAACCCTAAAAGTACTTCAATTCAAAAGGAGACTTTGTGTTATACATCACTTACCGAATCAAATCATTACGTCCGCTTCACCCGGGAGACTCTTGAGGACTTTTTTGCGCATCGGTATTTACGGATTGGGTTTGCGACGAGCCATTGCTTTGGTATAGAAGACGAAAAAAAAAAAATCTAAGGAGAGATTGAATAGATTGAATATTTTTCTTTCCAAAACCGTCACTTATATAGCATGAGTAGTTTGAAACCGACGAGTTGATTGAAATTGTAACCGTCAAACAAGTTGAATGAACTTGTAACCGTCAAACAAGTTGAATGAAATTGTAACTGTCAAACTAGTAGGGGGAAATCGTAACCGTCATAAATCCGGCATAGAAAAATACATATCAACTATGCCGGTATTACAAGTTGATTATTTTTTGTATCATGCTAGCAAAACAACATAAGCCGGAACTCTAATTTATTTCAAATGTAATCCTTGTCGCAGGAAGCACGAATGCACTTAGCACGTGCATCAAGCCTTTAAACCACTTGGTGACCCAATAGGACGAGTTATAGTCTCGTGAGGGTTTACATAGAGATGTACCCACAAAACCTTACGAAAAACCTTAGCAAATACAACTAAACTTTCAATCTTCTTAAGAAGAATCCGTTTCCGATTCACCCAGCTGGTGGTACTCGGTGACTTTGGTTACAATATGGTTCACGTTGGCTTCAAACATGAATGGTTCTCCCTTTTCTTGTAAGTAGCGCGCTTTCACGGCTTCATGCTACAAAAACAACACACAAACTTTGTTGGTTACATAAAAATTGAAAAATAATAGATTGTGCCGAATTATTCATAAAGATACTTACGAGTTGTTGGGGGGGCAACCTATTGTGATGAGCGTTATCGATCCGGTACTTCATTTTTAGATACTCAACCACAGCATTTAGGATGATGTCGTGTCGTTGCTCGATTTGTTGAGCAGTTCTTCCTTTCGGGTTCCGTAATCGTGAACAAACTTCCTAAAAATCTTCAACCACATGGAATCCCGCGTCTTTGCTATCTATAGTTGAAGGAAGAGTTTCGGCGTACCATGCTTGGGTGATTGCTAAATCTTCCTCGGAGTCAAACGATGCCATTTGTTGTATGTGGGATTAGGTTCTATAATAAGCTATTTATAGATCACTATTTTAGGGTTTAGGGTTTCTTAAGTTAAGATTCTCAAGGAGATATATAAGAACACACGAATTTTGGGCATTTGGGTTCAAGTATTAGCTCTCTTTATATAGAGGAAAACCTCAACGGCTAGTTTTTTTGAAATTACATTAATTAGGCATTGTAGTTAATGTGTCATACGGAGCCGGTACAAGTAAATTTCTTATCGAGATTATCCCAAATATGTAACGATACCGGCATTGTGTAACAACATGGTTCGAGCCGGCAACAAATACCAGGCATTACATGTATAATTACGAATACGCGGTACTTGTTAATTTCAAATAAAGCGGCTAGTTTTTTGAAAAATAAGACCGTTGGTGCTTCAATTATACATAATAACACCAAATCCGGCATAGTTAATTACATACCAATCTGCAGGTATTACAATTTAATGATTTATTGGAACGAGCTTGAACAAGTAGAGGCTGCCGAAATGCCTAAAGGCTCTTTTCTCCACTTCGTATATGCATCCCGAGCTTCATACCTATCACCATTGTATCTTGCAAGAAATTCGTTGTATTTGAGACATGATTTGATGAGTGCGAGTTGTTCGAATGCGTACTATTTGATGTGCGTATTCAATTATGCGTTTCTTACGGTCAAACTTGTTATGCTTGTAAGAACCGGTCATTACAAGGCCCCAAAAACATCGAAGGGCGTTGATCCTCGGCAAATCCGATACTATGTAGTAATTTCTAATCCACTCTGTTTCCTCTGAACATGCTTCTATCTTAGCTTCTTTTTGACGTTTAACCTCTTCCTCGGCTTCCGCTTTTATCTTATCTAATTTTCGACAATAACGTTCAAGCTTTGCTTCCTCTTCTTCTTCTCTTTTTCTCTTAATTATCTCTTCTTCCATTGCGGCAATTGACTTGGTGGTTTCTTCTTTCCTTCTTAGTTTTTCTAGTATTGTGGCAACGGAGTTGGCGTGGTTGATGATTGATTTCTGTTGGGGTTGACAATATTTTCCTCATGTGTTTTTCTTTCTCCGGTGAATTGATGAACTTGTCGGTGGTGATTGATAATCCATTGGAGATATATCTGTGCGGTATCAAGCGCAATGGGTGCATCCATTCCTTTAAATAGATGTGGACATAACGGATCTTTTCCACTTTAGTGACGGCACTCTAAGTAACTTATATCCTAAGGAACTATTGTTTTCAAGTGTATTGTTTAAAAAACTAGCCGTTAGCATTCAATTTCCGAAACCGGCGTACTTAGGTGGAACTAAATATATGCTTAAAGGTATTATGATCCCAAGACTGCATGGTATAACACGATGATGCCGGTAATGCGTAAAAACTTTACAGGAAACTAACAAAATATGCATATAATACCGGCATTTTTTGTTTAGTAATATCTATGCCGGAACTGTCAAAATCTGAAAAAAAAAACGGCTACTTTTTTGAAAAATATGACCGTTGGATCATCATTTCTATATAACATCACCCATTCCTTTGGCAAAACCCACACAAATCAAGCACCAAATAACATCTACCTCTATTTGCAACACTAAAAAAACCATTCTCTCAAGTAAGCAAGCACGGCTCAAAGAATGGGGGATTTATCATCTACCTCTATCTGCAAAGTAAGTATATTTCCTAACAACATGCTCTTCAAATACTATGACGGAAAACTAATACAATTTTTTATTACGAGAATCATCATTGCAAGTGTCAAATTTGCAAGTCACCTTCTCACCTGGCCATGGACTGTCCATTTATTTATTCAAAGTGTAGAAGTTTGTGATGGGACACGCCGGTTTTGGATTGCAAAAGCGATGATGCTTGAAAATGGAAGAATGTTTCGAGGTGTTTGAATCACCCAAAGTGCGATGAGTTTCAATGGTTTGACAAAGCGGTTGAACTAGCGAGTCAAGAGAAAACCACAAGGTCCATTGTAAGCCTATCGATGGGTGTGATGGGTGTTATATGTAGGGAAAGGAATACGTTGAAAAAGAAGAAGAGCCAATGAGGATGATCCTTGACACCCCCATTCCGGACGATGTCTTTGAGCAGTTAGGGAATTGCTCAAAGGCTCCGCAATTGTTGAAAAGGGATGGAAATAGATTATCTTTGAATCGGTGCAATCCATTCACTTTGTTGTTTTAATTTAAAGTTTGTAATCCAATGTAGTCGATTACTTCAGAACGAAATAAAAGAGAATTTGAAATGAATTAATCAAGGTGCCGGCATTGTGGAAATCAGATCGAGCAAACCGGTTTTATGTCAACTCTAAAAGATAATTTGGAAATCTAACATACCGGCATTGTCAAAATGAATCTTACAATGCCGGTTTTCTATCACATTTTCAGAAGTATATAGATATTTGCAATACCGGCATTCGTCTAAGCAAACGTAACAATACCGGTACATGTCCTGTTTTATCTGGGAACCAAATAATTTAACTCGATTGTTCCGGCACCAAAATTTCTATCTTAGGGACTAGGTTCCTCCGAGTGTTTTGAGCATGCCGGATATACCGGTATGTGTACATATATTTCTGAAACTGACCTCTACTACGACGGAACATTTTAACTTGCAAACTACAAATCTTAACATGTTCAACATAAACCAAAGAACTAAACAGTTAACCCACAGTACAAACCAAAACAAGTTTGAAATTGTTTTTGACGTAACCAAACTCCTAAAAAGTTAACCATCAAACATTGGCATCAATTCTCTCAAACTAAATTAGTCTTTTGTTTCTTTTGTGTCGGCGCCTTCCTTGTTTCCCCGTACATAGCTCGACGAGTAGGGTGGGTTTCTTCAATTCTATGAAGCTTTTCCTCTAGTTCCTTGATTTCTTGAAGAGATAGCACCACCCCGTCATTATGCTTGCAACCTAACATCTTCGTAACCTTGCCAAGCCGACGTCGCTATATTAACACATATTAAGTACATATGTTAATATATGATTATGTTTACATTTAATGAATATAAGCAATTAAGAAAACTTACCACCATTGCAAAAGTCCTAAGAAGGTTGGCCATCGTAGGTTGTGGAGGTGGAGTAATTTCAACAGGAGGGTTTTCTTGGTGTGGAGCTTCGACGGAGGGAGGACGTACGACATAAGGATGTGACCATTCCAGGTAATCCCTCATGTAGCTGTCATCAACTTCATAACCATTTTCCGCACTCTCCCACTTACTAATATCAACCAAACGACGTGGCTCTCTATCCCTCCAATGTGTTGGTTCCGGTTCAGGATCATACACTACATGCAACTTGTTGGGAGTTGAATTGCACTGAGAAAAGTAAAGATGATAATTATCAACAGAGTTCGACCAATGACGGGATAATTGCTTAAATCCATGTTGGCGCATCACACGGCATGGATCGACCATGATGTATCCTTTTGGGTGGTACAACGGCCCATGGTAAAATGCAACATCTCTTGGAATTGGACGGTACCCTCTAATCTCCTTATAGGTGTCGAACACAACGTCTTCCTTCCTCATAGCATCCAGAGCCAATCTCATATTGATGACTCGACCTTTGTTCTGGGCTTCGGATTCTTGTTAAACTCAAACCTCTGAGCTCTAGGGGTATCGGGTTCAGGAAGGTCTTTGATCTTCAAGAATTGGCAGTCCTTGAATAAGGTTGGGAAGTGTTCATAACACCACACCTAATCCAATTTGAACAATATACATGTGAACATAAGTAAAAAAAATACATCTCAACAATAGATTAAAGAAATTTGTACGGAGTAGAGTGAAATTCCGACAAATTGGTTTGTTTTAGCCAATGAAGCCCTTCTCATCTCCGCCATCAAATGTGCCATGACCGCGGTGCCCCAAGAATAGCCATGGACACCTTCCAACGGGTCAAGGTACTGGAGAAAGTTTGCACTTACCCTGTTGCCGTTAGTGTCAGGGAATGCCCTAGTGCCCAAAATGTATAACAGGTATGCGGCGGCTGTATACCGAATCTGTGCAGGGTCCCATCCATCCTTCGAGCTTCTAGCCTTTGTATTTTCAAACATCTTCTTAAGCATCGTCAACTTGAATGTCTTCGTCTTACTTCCGTTCGATGCTACATAAAAGCTATCCGAAGAAGTTTTGAAGTCCCAACCAAGTGACTTTTGGGTCAAATCGTGCAACTTCGACCATTCTAGGTCCCAATACTCAACTCCCTCTGAAATTGATTTGCCGATAACATTCAAGCCTAGAATGTTATGAGCATCTTCAGGAATCAAGGTCATCTCACCAAACGGGAAGTGCATTGTATCTGTTTCACCATGGTACCTCTCAACGAAGCAATTGACGGTCACAGTATCTGGATTCACGTAATTTTCAACCAAAGAATACAGACCAGAGTTCTTTACTAATGTTTGGACATCTTCATGCTCCAACGACAAATCCCAATGAGCCGCGGCTTGGTTTCGGCAAACACGCACAGCCTTAGTATGATCCTACAAATACGAGATAATACGATTAAGAGATGATGTAAAAGATAAAACAACGTACATGCACAAAATAAAAAAATGCTTACATAAGTTTGAAAGATAGTACGAGCCCAAGAGTGCTTGTATCCAAAGAGTACTTTCGGTTCCGGAGCTTGTCCCCAAATTTTACCATCATCGCGGTCGGGTAACATGTCATCAAGGTGAGGAAGGTGACAACCTTTAACTTTCGGTTTTCGGCTGCCCTTGCCCTTACCTTGTGTTGGTTGTTGACTAGTCCCACCAACTTCGCTTTGGCTCTGCTAATTGACTTGGGGGAACCTCATCATCTTCCTCCTCACTTTCCACTCCATCATGCTCATCGCCCTCATGTGTTCCAAAGACGTTCACGGATTGCAAGTGCACTACGTTCACCACCACTTTCCCAAATTGACCCTCTTGTTTCAAACCCCAAACGTTTCTTGCGACCCGCATCTTTCCCCGTGGAGGCGGGAGGCGAGGAGTATCAAGACCGTCCTTCCTCCTTCTCTTAGTGAGGATAGGACCTTTATCTTTCCTCGCTTCTTTGGCTCTTGACCTATAACATAAACAAACATTAGAAAAGGCATGGCAATTTAGGAACCGGCATACCAATTCCTAAACAAACCAATACCGGTAACATGAACCCGTGACACACCATAAATATAGAGCATGCGTATCGTTGAACCGGCATTGTCCGAAAACTAAATTAAATGCCGGTATTAAGCACCATTTCGAGTGATGTTCTGTATGTTTTAAGTGTAATCGGCATCGTGCGAACTGAACTAACATATGCCGGTTTTAAAATACCCGGCAATCACGAAACCTAGATATAATGCCAGTACATCTAATTAAGTTCTGTGTGTTTTTAGTTGCAAAGGTATGGTAATCGACCCAAATTCTATTTAGGTATAAAACATTCGATTTCGGAATGAAAACCGGTATGGTATTCGACCCAAATTCTATCTTAGGTATAAAAATTCGATCAGGGAATGCAAACCGGTATGGTATTCGAGCCAAATTTTATGCGGTAGCTAAACCGGCTTGGTATTCAAACCAAGATCCAATGCCGGTTTTTACTGTAACTCATCAGTTTCAGCTATTGTGGGCGATTCTAACCTAAACCCATGGCTACAAATCGAGTAAAACAATCATAAATGAGTTCAAAAATCACTTACCTTCTCAGAGAAGCCATGAGTGTTTGATCATCCGAGTACGCTGCTGCGTCGTCTTCTAGTTGTTGAGCAATATTCTCGATTCTTTGTTCATGTGTTTGTTGAGCAGCCGTTTTGGTTCTCGATTTTGCTTTCGATTTGGTTCTTGGAGGCATGGTTATGTTATGTTAATCGACGAAGAAATTTTTGATTCAACGATTAATCGTCGATGAAGAATGAACGATGAGGAAGAAGATGAAGAATTTTTTTTTTTTCAGAAACAAAGCTATGCCGGTTCGGAATTGAATTGGGGGATATATGATTTTGGTTATTTGATTTTATGTTTTAGTTGAAAGGGTATAACAGTCTTTTCATAATATTTTTAATTAATCTAAGGGTGTTTTAGTATTTTCGCCTCCAAAAAACACCCCTTAACAGCCACCTATGGTTGGGGGAAGTAATTCATATCCCCCAATTAGATTATATATCCCCCAATTGCGCGTTCTTTAAATTGGCGAGAATGAAAAAAAGCTAGGATGCATCCAGTTTCACCATCGCTATTTTTTAAGTTTAAGCCAGGATGAATCCAGATTCATTTTTGCTATTTTTCACTACACCAAAATCGGGATTTTGTAACGGTGCAATTGTCACGTTTATTTTTCGATCCACGATATACACCGTGATAAGTCCACGCAACAGCTTATAACTGTTATTAAATTTTGTATTCGTGATGATAATTAGGAATATTAAATTCTTTTATTAGTCACAATAATATTTGTTGACAATTTTCTGAGACAATCACAATTATAAATCAAAGTGATGATTCCACCCAAATATTTCACAACATCTAAAACAACCCCAAAATTATAACACTTTGAATTTTACTTGTCACTAATTTTCCCACATTTGTACAAACTAACAATTATATTTCATTTCTATAAATCAAAATATATTTTTTCTTTTTCTTTTTAATTTTCTTAATATTAGAAAACATGATCAAGACCAAGTCAACAAGTCATGACTTTATAGAAATTTGACTTTGACATATCTGCTTCTTCCGAAGACGGTGAAAATTACCGAGACACCCTTATCGGAATAAGCGCAATAAAAATTCGAAGATTGTGAAAATGACCAGACTACCCCTTATCGGAAATAAGTAAAGTTAATATTACAGACAGTTAAAATGACCATATTACCCTTAATGGAAAAAAAGTGCAACAAAATATTATGCAGATTGTGAAAATGACCAGACTACCCTTATCAGAAATAAGTGAAGTAAATATTACATACTGTGAAAATGACCATATTACCCTTAATGAAATTAGTGCAATAAATATTGTGGAAACTGTGAAAATGACCAGACTACCCTTATCGGAAATAAGTAAAGTAAATATTACAGACTATGAAAATAACTATACAACCCTTTTAAGAAATAAGTAAAGAAAATATTACAGACCGTGAAAATGACCATCTTACCCTTACTACAAATAATGGAGACTGTGGAAATGACCAAACTATCCTTATCGGAAATAAGTAAAGGAAATATTACATATTTTGAAAACGACCATATTACCATTACTGTGAAAATGACCATATTAGCCTTACTAGAAATAAGTGCAATAAATATCATAGAGACTATGAAAATGAGTATATTACACTTACAAGAAATAAGTGCAATAAATATCATAGAGACTATGAAAATGACCAAACTACCCTTATCTGAAATAAGTAAGGTAAATATACATACTATGGAAATGACTATTTTACCCTTACTGAAAATAAGTGTAATAAATATTCTGGAGACTATGAAAATGACCAGACTGCCCTTATCATAAATAAGTAAAGTGAAATATTATAGACTGTGAAAACGACCATATTACTCTTACAGGAAATAAATGCAATAAATATCATGGAGACAATGAAAATGAACAAACTACCCTTATCAAAATAAGTAAAGTAAATATTACAGACTGAAAATGACCATATTACCCTTACTGGAAATAAGTGCGATAAATATCATGGAGACTTTGAAAATTACCAAACTACTCTTATCAAAAATAAGTAAAGTAAATATTACAGACTATGAAAATGACCACTTTACCCTTATTGGAAGCATATGCAATAAATATTATGGAGACAGGGAAAATGACCGGACTACCCTTATTGGAAATAACTAAAGTAAATATTACGTGATTGTGAAAATGATCATATTACCCTTCATCGGAAATTAGTGCAATAAATATTATTTAGAGTGTGAAAATGACCAGACTACCCTTATTAAAAATAAGTAAAGTTAATATTTCAGGCTGTGAAAATGACCATATTACCCTTTCTAGCATTTAATGCAATAAACATCAGGGAGATTATAAAATGACCAAATTGCCCTTATCAAAAATAAGTCGAGTAAATATTATAGTATGTGAAAATGACCATTTTACCCTTACTGGAAATAAAGTTAATAAATGTAATAGAGACTGTGCAAATGACCAAACTACCCTTATCTAAACAAGTAAAGTAAATATTACAAACTATGAAAATGACCATATTACCCTTAATGGAAATTAGTGTAATAAATATTATGCAGACTGTCAAAATGACCAGACTATCCTTATAGGAAATAAGTAAAGTGAATATTATAGAAAGTGAAAATGACCATCTTTGCCCTTCACGGAAATAAGTGTAATAAATATTCGAGATCATGAAAATGACCAGACTACCCTTATCAGAAATAAGTAAAGTAAATATTACAAACTGTGAAAATGACCATATTAAATAAATACAATAAATATCATGGAGACTATGAAAATGACCATATTACCCTTAATGGAAATTAGTGTAATAAATATTATGGAGATTGTCAAAATGACCAGACTATCCTTATAGGAAATAAGTAAAGTGAATATTATAGAAAGTGAAAATGACCATACCGCCCTTGCTGGAAATAGGTGTAATAAATATTCTGGAGACTATAAAAATAACCAGACTACCCTTATCAGAAATAAGTAAAGTAAATATTACAGACTGTGAAAATGACCATATTAAATAAATACAATAAATATCATTGAGACTATAAAAATGACCAAACTACCCTTATCAAAAATAAGTAAAGTAAATATTACATACTGAAAATGACCATATTACCCTTACTGGAAATAAGTGCAATAAATATCATGGATACTTTGAAAGTTACCAAACTACTCTTATCAAAAATAAGTAAAGTAAATATTACAGACTATGAAAATGACACTTTACCCTTGTTGGAAACATATGCAATAAATATTATGGAGACTGTTAAAGAAGAAGCACCAAAATCTAAAAGACAAACGAAACAAAAATATAATGGTTCACATTTAGGGGTAGCACCGGTGGTGTGGGGTGATGGTGGTTAGTAAGAGAGAGAAAAAAACGTGGGGCTTCATCTTTTTTTCCGTAAAAACATCTAAAAGATGCTAGAAAATACTCCCATAACCGCGCAATCTCGCTGCAATGGATGAATAAGTAATCCATAGTTTCCACCTCTATGTTGCAAAAGAGACACATATTGGACTAAATGGCTACTCCCCTATGATGTGACATATGTCTGGTTGGAATTGATTCATGAAGAGAAGCCCAAAATAAGAAAAGCAGGAGGCACAAATTTACTTGACAGAATACGTTGACCATCCCAATCTGGATCCGTGTCAGATAACTTCGTATACATAGCTTTAGTTGAAACATCTCCTCCCTAGCAATCTTCTTCACCCTGAGTCAGTGTCACAAGCCTGATATCAAACTTTAACTCCAAAAGATCAATCCTTTATGCCGGATCCAACACTCTACTGAATTGGAAATGCCAACTATTAACGTATATTGCACCAACAGTTGCCATCTTTTGAGTACTGATCCTGTCTATCCTTGGATATTTCTCCCTGAAAGATTTCTTTTCACACCAGCAATCGTGCCAGAATCTAATTGTTGAGCCATGTTTAACCTGCACATTCACAGAATCAATAAAAACCTCATTCTCTCTCAGAATATCAAATCACATACTTCTCCCAACTGGTTCCTTAACTTGAAATGGAAGCAAACATTCCTCTTCTGCTTTTGATTTTTCACAAACAATTCGCCTCCAAAGTGCCGTCTTCTCCTTATAGTATCTAATATGCCATTTGGCTAACAAGGATTTGTTCACCAGCCTCAAATTGCGAATACCTAAGACGCCTTCTGTTTTGGTTTGCGTGATTCGTTTAGAAGAAACCCGGCTCATCTTCTTCCTTTCCTCATCCTCTCCCCATAAAGCTTTCTCATTATCGTGTTCAATCTTTTTTCGACTGACAGAGGAATGTGATGCAATGACATAAAATACACAACCAAACTCTCAAGAGAACTTCTGATCAATACAACCCTACCCGCTTTATTCAAGTACCTTCTTTTCCATCAGATGAAGTTGATCTTTTGTTTTCTAGTCGGCAAATGTGTACAATCCCAATTTATTGATCTTGTACAAGTTTCGATTCTAGAGTGCTGACTAACAAAATTGATTTTGATGAAAGATAATTCATTAAATTACCACACATATGTTGTTCATTTAGAGAAATTAACGCAATTTATTCATATTCATACATCCATTGAAACTGCGTATATGCTTGTTATAAATACAATCTAGCTTGTTATCCAAATTCCGAAGAGGCGGAAACTCTGACTCTTCTTGAAGCGACAAAAGGTGGGCGACTAGCATGAACGCGTAACTTTTGGATCGAAGGAGATTGCAAGGGAGTAATTGATTTCGCGCTAGGCAAAGCAAACACAATACATTGGAGAAACCAGGCAATAATTTCTGAAGCTAAAAGGGTTTTAATGTCATGTGAGTCTTTTTTGGGTTTTTCTTTCAACAATAGAAGTAGTAACAAGGTAGCAGATGCTTTGGCAAAACATGCAAGAAATCAAGGGTACCATAGACAACAATGGAGACAAATGCCATCGTTTATTCAACGGGATTTAGATTTTGATTCCGACTTTTTAAATTCAAATGCTTTGTACTTACAATCCGAGGACAACAAATTTGTTGGAAGTTTCTCATATCATAGTTTCTACAACTGAGATAAGGGCAGCCAACAGCCTAAATAGCCTCCTGTAACTTTTTGGTTGCATCAATATATTAACTTTCAAAAAAAAAAAAAAAATACAATCTAGCTTTAAGCCATTTTATTCTGGATAATTTAGTTTACTCCAACTTCTAAGGGAAATGGTGTTGACCCTCCTTGCACAAGTATCCTTCCCTGTTGGTATGATCTCATCTCTTTTATTAATTTGTAGTATAACTTAATTCGTAAGCAGATATATCATTAAACAACTTTTATATATACTCCCTTTTTGCAAAAGATAATCACTCAAATTTCGTGGTACGTTTCAGTTTCATACTAGCATGTAAAAGGTATCGTAACTTTGTTATTGTATGAGACAGATGAAACACACGATGACCCAATTAACCAAGAAAATTGTTCACAAGCCTTGCACTTACACAAGTACACTTTAATTTTTTTTCTTTACATAATATCATTTTCCGCCTGACTTAAGAATGATACCGTCTTTTTTTACACAAAATTGGCCAATTAATCCAATAACTACAATTCCTGAGTGAAAAAGACATGTAAAATTTGATACTGTTTAAATTGGCGAGAATGAAAAAAAGCCAGGATGCATCCAGTTTCACCATTGCTATTTTTTAAGTTTAAGCCAGGATGAATCCAGATTCATTTTTGCTATTTTTCACTACACCAAAATCAGGATTTTGTAACAGTGCAACTCCGTCACGATTTATTTTTCGATCACGAGATACACACCGTGATAAGTCCCTGTGATTATAACTGTTATTAAATTTTGTATTCGTGATGATAATTAGGAATATTAAATTCTTTTATTAGTCACAATAATATTTGTTGACAATTTTACAGACAATCACAATTATAAATCAAAGTGATGATTCCACCCAAATATTTCACAACATCTAAAACAACCCCAAAATTATAACACTTTGAATTTTACTTGTCACTAATTTTCCCACATTTGTACAAACTAACAATTATATTTCATTTCTATAAATCAAAATATATTTTTTTCTTTTTCTTTTTAATTTTCTTAATATTAGAAAACATGATCAAGACCAAGTCAACAAGTCATGACTTTATAGAAATTTGACTTTGACATATACGCTTCTTCCGAAGACGGTGAAAATTACCGAGACACCCTTATTGGAATAACCGCAATAAAAATTCTGAAGATTGTGAAAATGACCAGACTACCCCTTATCGGAAATAAGTAAAGTAAATATTACAGACTGTTAAAATGACCATATTACCCTTAATGGAAAAAAAGTGCAACAAAATATTATGCGGTTGTGAAAATGACCAGACTACCCTTATCAGAAATAAGTGAAGTAAATATTACATACTATGAAAATGACCATATTACCCTTAATGAAATTAGTGCAATAAATATTGTGGAAACTGTAAAAATGACCAGACTACCCTTATCGGAAATAAGTAAAGTAAATATTACAGACTATGAAAATAACTATACAACCCTTTTAAGAAATAAGTAAAGAAAATATTACATACCGTGAAAATGACCATCTTACCCTTATTACAAATAATGGAGACTGTGGAAATGACCAAACTATCCTTATCGGAAATAAGTAAAGGAAATATTACATATTTTGAAAACGACCATATTACCATTACTGTGAAAATGACCATATTAGCCTTACTAGAAATAAGTGCAATAAATATCATAGAGACTATGAAAATGAGTATATTACACTTACAATAAATAAGTGCAATAAATATCATAGAGACTATGAAAATGACCAAACTACCCTTATCTAAAATAAGTAAGGTAAATATACATACTATGGAAATGACTATTTTACCCTTACTGAAAATAAGTGTAATAAATATTCGGAGACTATGAAAATGACCGGACTACCCTTATCATAAATAAGTAAAGTAAAATATTATAGGATCGTGAAAACGACCATATTACCCTTACAGGAAATAAATGCAATAAATATCATGGAGACAATGAAAATGAACAAACTACCCTTATCAAAATAAGTAAAGTAAATATTACAGACTGAAAATGACCATATTACCCTTCTTTTGAAATAAGTGCAATAAATATCATGGAGACTTTGAAAATTACCAAACTACCCTTATCAACAATAAGTAAAGTAAATATTACAGACTATGAAAATGACCACTTTACCCTTATTGGAAGCATATGCAATAAATATTATGGAGACAGGGAAAATGACCAGACTACCCTTATTGGAAATAACTAAAGTAAATATTACAGACTGTGAAAATGATCATATTACCCTTACTGGAAATTAGTGCAATAAATATTATTTAGAGTGTGAAAATGACCAGACTACCCTTATTAAAAATAAGTAAAGTTAATATTTCAGGCTGTGAAAATGACCATATTACCCTTTCTAGCATTTAATGCAATAAACATCAGGGAGATTATAAATGACCAAATTGCCCTTATCAAAAATAAGTCGAGTAAATATTATAGTATGTGAAAATGACCATTTTACCCCACTGGAAATAAAGTTAATAAATGTAATAGTAGATCGTGCAAATGACCAAACTACCCTTATCTAAAACAAGTAAAGTAAATATTACAAACTATGAAATGACCATATTACCCTTAATGGAAATTAGTGTAATAAATATTATGCAGATCGTCAAAATGACAGACTATCCTTATAGGAAATAAGTAAAGTGAATATTATAGAAAGTGAAAATGACCATACCGCCTCTTACCGGAAATAAGTGTAATAAATATTCGGAGACTATGAAAATGACCAGACTACCCTTATCGAAATAAGTAAAGTAAATATTACAAACCGTGAAAATGACCATATTAAATAAATACAATAAATATCATGGAGACTATGAAAATGACCATATTACCCTTAATGGAAATTAGTGTAATAAATATTATGGAGACTGTCAA
Source organism: Papaver armeniacum (assembly GCA_023531295.1). NCBI lineage: Eukaryota > Viridiplantae > Streptophyta > Magnoliopsida > Ranunculales > Papaveraceae > Papaver > Papaver armeniacum. Next base: position 881,384 of record JAJJWW010002215.1, read on the forward strand.
AATGACCAGACTATCCTTATAGGAAATAAGTAAAGTGAATACTATAGAAAGTGAAAATGACCATACTGCCCTTACTGGAAATAAGTGTAATAAATATTCGGAGACTATAAAAATAACCGGACTACCCTTATCGTAAATAAGTAAAGTAAATATTACAGATCGTGAAAATGACCATATTAAATAAATACAATAAATATCATGGAGACTATAAAAATGACCAAACTACCCTTATCAAAAATAAGTAAAGTAAATATTACAAACTGAAAATGACCATATTACCCTTCATCGGAAATAAGTGCAATAAATATCATGGATACTTTGAAAGTTACCAAACTACTCTTATCAAAAATAAGTAAAGTAAATATTACGGACTATGAAAATGACACTTTACCCTTGTTGGAAACATATGCAATAAATATTATGGAGATTGTTAAAGAAGAAGCACCAAAATCTAAAAGACAAACGAAACAAAAATATAATGGTTCACATTTAGGGGTAGCACTGGTGGTGTGGGGTGATGGTGGTTAGTAAGAGAGAGAAAAACGTGGGGCTTCATCTTTTTGTTCCGTAAAAACATCTAAAAGATGCTAGAAAATACTCCCATAACCGCGCAATCTCGTTTGCAATGGATGAATAAGTAATCCATAGTTTCCACCTCTATGTTGCAAAAGAGGCACATATTGGACTAAATGGCTACTCCCCTATGATGTGACATATGTCCTGGGTTGGAATTGATTCATGAAGAGAAGCCCAAAATAAGAAAAGCAGGGGCACAAATTTACTTGATGAGAATACGTTGACCATCCCAACTGGATCCGTGTCGGATAACTTCGTATACATAGCTTTAGTTGAAACATCTCCTCCCTAGCAATCTTCTTCACCCCGAGTCGTTGTCACAAGCCCGATATCAAACTTTAACTCCAAAAGATCAATCCTTTATGCCGGATCCAACACTCTACCGAATTGGAAATGCCAACTATTAACGTATATTGCACCAATCATTTGCCATCTTTTGAGTAATCGATCCGTCTATCCTTGGATATTTCTCCCCGAAAGATTTCTTTTCACACCGACAATCGTGCGAGTAATCTAATTGTTGAGCCATGTTTAACCCGCACATTCACGTAATCAATAAAAACCTCATTCTCTCTCGAATATCAAATCACATACTTCTCCCAACTGGTTCCTTAACTTGAAATGGAAGCAAACATTCCTCTTCTGCTTTTGATTTTTCACAAACAATTCGCCTCCAAAGTGCCGTCTTCTCCTTATAGTATCTAATATGCCATTTGGCTAACAAGGATTTGTTCACCAGCCTCAAATTGCGAATACCTAAGACGCCTTTCTGTTTTGGTTTGCAGATTCGTTTAGAAGAAACCCGGCTCATCTTCTTCCTTTCCTCATCCTCTCCCCATAAAGCTTTCTCATTATCGTGTTCAATCTTTTTTCGACTGACAGAGGAATGTGATGCAATGACATAAAATACACAACCAAACTCTCAAGAGAACTTCTGATCAATACAACCCTACCCGCTTTATTCAAGTACCTTCTTTTCCATCAGATGAAGTTGATCTTTTGTTTTCTAGTCGGCAAATGTGTACAATCCCAATTTATTGATACTGTACAAGTTTCGATTCTAGAGTGCAGCTAACAAAATTGATTTTGATGAAAGATAATTCATTAAATTACCACACATATGTTGTTCATTTAGAGAAATTAACGCAATTTATTCATATTCATACATCCATTGAAACTGCGTATATGCTTGTTATAAATACAATCTAGCTTGTTATCCAGTCCCGAAGAGGCGGAAACTCTGACTCTTCTTGAAGCAGCAAGGTGGGCGACTAGCATGAACTGTCAGAACTTTTGGATCGAAGGAGATTGCAAGGGAGTAATTGATTTCGCGCTAGGCAAAGCAAACACAATACATTGGAGAAACCAGGCACTAATTTACGAAGCTAAAAGGGTTTTAATGTCATGTGAGTCTTTTTGGGTTTTTCTTTCAACAATAGAAGTAGTAACAAGGTAGCGAGATGCTTTGGCAAAACAGGCAAGAAATCAAGGGTACCATAGACAACAATGGAGACAAATGCCATCGTTTATTCAACGGGATTTAGATTTTGATTCCAGCTTTTTAAATTCAAATGCTTTGTACTTACAATCCGAGGACAACAGTCGTTGGAAGTTTCTCATATCATAGTTTCTACAATCGAGATAAGGGCAGCCAACAGACCTAAATAGCCTCCTGTAACTTTTTGGTTGCATCAATATATTAACTTTCAAAAAAAAAAAAAAATACAATCTAGCTTTAAGCCATTTTATTCTGGATAATTTAGTTTACTCCAACTTCTAAGGGAAATGGTGTTGACCCTCCTTGCACAAGTATCCTTCCCTGTTGGTATGATCTCATCTCTTTTATTAATTTGTAGTATAACTTAATTCGTAAGCAGATATATCATTAAACAACTTTTATATATACTCCCTTTTTGCAAAAGATAATCACTCAAATTTCGTGGTACGTTTCAGTTTCATACTAGCATGTAAAAGGTATCGTAACTTTGTTATTGATGAGACAGATGAAACACACGATGACCCAATTAACCAAGAAAATTGTTCACAAGCCTTGCACTTACACAAGTACACTTTAATTTTTTTTCTTTACATAATATCATTTTCCGCTTGACTTAAGAATGATACCGTCTTTTTTTACACAAAATTGGCCAATTAATCCAATAACTACAATTCCTGAGTGAAAAAGACATGTAAAATTTGATACTGTTTAAATTGGCGAGAATGAAAAAAAGCCAGGATGCATCCAGTTTCACCATCGCTATTTTTTAAGTTTAAGCCAGGATGAATCCAGATTCATTTTTGCTATTTTTCACTACACCAAAATCAGGATTTTGTAACAGTGCAACCTGTCACAGTTTATTTTTCAGTCACAGATACACCTGTGATAAGTCCTGCAACGGTTATAACTGTTATTAAATTTTGTATTCGTGATGATAATTAGGAATATTAAATTCTTTTATTAGTCACAATAATATTTGTTGACAATTTTCTGAGACAATCACAATTATAAATCAAAGTGATGATTCCACCCAAATATTTCACAACATCTAAAACAACCCCAAAATTATAACACTTTGAATTTTACTTGTCACTAATTTTCCCACATTTGTACAAACTAACAATTATATTTCATTTCTATAAATCAAAATATATTTTTTCTTTTTCTTTTTAATTTTCTTAATATTAGAAAACATGATCAAGACCAAGTCAACAAGTCATGACTTTATAGAAATTTGACTTTGACATATCTGCTTCTTCCGAAGACGGTGAAAATTACCAGACACCCTTATCGGAATAACTGCAATAAAAATTCTGAAGATTGTGAAAATGACCAGACTACCCCTTATCGGAAATAAGTAAAGTAAATATTACAGACTGTTAAAATGACCATATTACCCTTAATGGAAAAAAGTGCAACAAAATATTATGCAGACTGTGAAAATGACCAGACTACCCTTATCAGAAATAAGTGAAGTAAATATTACATACTGTGAAAATGACCATATTACCCTTAATGAAATTAGTGCAATAAATATTGTGGAAACTGTAAAAATGACCAGACTACCCTTATCGGAAATAAGTAAAGTAAATATTAGGACTATGAAAATAACTATACAACCCTTTTAAGAAATAAGTAAAGAAAATATTACTGCATAGTGAAAATGACCATCTTACCCTTACTACAAATAATGGAGACTGTGGAAATGACCAAACTATCCTTATCGGAAATAAGTAAAGGAAATATTACATATTTTGAAAACGACCATATTACCATTACTGTGAAAATGACCATATTAGCCTTACTAGAAATAAGTGCAATAAATATCATAGAGACTATGAAAATGAGTATATTACACTTACAAGAAATAAGTGCAATAAATATCATAGAGACTATGAAAATGACCAAACTACCCTTATCTGAAATAAGTAAGGTAAATATACATACTATGGAAATGACTATTTTACCCTTACTGAAAATAAGTGTAATAAATATTCTGAGACTATGAAAATGACCGGACTACCCTTATCATAAATAAGTAAAGTAAAATATTATAGATCGTGAAAACGACCATATTACCCTTACAGGAAATAAATGCAATAAATATCATGGAGACAATGAAAATGAACAAACTACCCTTATCAAAATAAGTAAAGTAAATATTACAGACTGAAAATGACCATATTACCCTTACTGGAAATAAGTGCAATAAATATCATGGAGACTTTGAAAATTACCAAACTACCCTTATCAACAATAAGTAAAGTAAATATTACAGACTATGAAAATGACCACTTTACCCTTATTGGAAGCATATGCAATAAATATTATGGAGACAGGGAAAATGACCAACTACCCTTATTGGAAATAACTAAAGTAAATATTACAGACTGTGAAAATGATCATATTACCCTTACTGGAAATTAGTGCAATAAATATTATTTAGAGTGTGAAAATGACCAGACTACCCTTATTAAAAATAAGTAAAGTTAATATTTCAGGCTGTGAAAATGACCATATTACCCTTTCTAGCATTTAATGCAATAAACATCAGGGAGATTATAAAATGACCAAATTGCCCTTATCAAAAATAAGTCGAGTAAATATTATAGTATGTGAAAATGACCATTTTACCCTTACTGGAAATAAAGTTAATAAATGTAATAGAGACTGTGCAAATGACCAAACTACCCTTATCGGAAACAAGTAAAGTAAATATTACAAACTATGAAATGACCATATTACCCTTAATGGAAATTAGTGTAATAAATATTATGCAGACTGTCAAAATGACCAGACTATCCTTATAGGAAATAAGTAAAGTGAATATTATAGAAAGTGAAAATGACCATACTGCCCTTACTGGAAATAAGTGTAATAAATATTCTGGAGACTATGAAAATGACCAGACTACCCTTATCAGAAATAAGTAAAGTAAATATTACAAACTGTGAAAATGACCATATTAAATAAATACAATAAATATCATGGAGACTATGAAAATGACCATATTACCCTTAATGGAAATTAGTGTAATAAATATTATGAGATGTCAAAATGACCGGACTATCCTTATAGGAAATAAGTAAAGTGAATATTATAGAAAGTGAAAATGACCATACCGCCCTTCTTGGAAATAAGTGTAATAAATATTCTGGAGACTATAAAAATAACCAGACTACCCTTATCAGAAATAAGTAAAGTAAATATTACAGACTGTGAAAATGACCATATTAAATAAATACAATAAATATCATGGAGACTATAAAAATGACCAAACTACCCTTATCAAAAATAAGTAAAGTAAATATTACAAACTGAAAATGACCATATTACCCTTACTGGAAATAAGTGCAATAAATATCATGGATACTTTGAAAGTTACCAAACTACTCTTATCAAAAATAAGTAAAGTAAATATTACAGACTATGAAAATGACACTTTACCCTTGTTGGAAACATATGCAATAAATATTATGGAGACTGTTAAAATGACCAAACTACCCTTATCGAAAATAAATAATGTAAATAGTTCAGACTGTGAAAATGACCATATTACCCTTACTGGAAATTAATGCATTAAACATATGGAGGCTGTCAAAATTACCAGACTATCCTTATAGGAAATAAGTCAAGTAAATATTATAGTCTGTGAAAATGACCATTTTACCCTTACAGGAAATAAGGTTAATAAATGTAATGGAGACTGCAATAAGGGTAAAATGGTCATTTTTACAGAATATAATATTCACTTGACTTATTTCCTATAAGGATAGTCTGGTCATTTTCTTTGTCACCATGTATTTATTGCACTAATTTTTCGTAAGGGTAATTTGGTCATTTCACCGTCAGTGATATTTACTTTACTTATTTCCGATAAGTGTAGTATGGTCATTTTCACAATATCCATAACATTTATTGCATTTATTTCCCCTAAGGGTAAAATGGTCATTTTCACATAATGTACTACTTACTTTACTCATATCCGAAAAAGGTGGTCTGGTCATTTTCACAGTCTCCATAATATTTATTGCACTTATTTCAAGTAAGGGTAGTATGGTAATTTTCACCGTCAGTGTGATATTTATTGCACTTATTTCGAATAAGGGTAGTTTGGTCATTTTGACAGTCTCCATAACATTTATTGCACTTATTTCCCCTAAGGGTAAAATGGCCATTTTAGCAGACTGTAATAATTACTTTACTCATATCCGATAAGGGTGGTCTGATCATTTTTACAGTCTCCAAAATATTTATTGCACTTACTTCCAGTAAGGGTAAAATAGTCATTTTCAAAGTCTATAATTTTTACTTTACTTATTTCCGATAAGGTCAGTATGGTCATTTTAACTGTCTCCATGATATTTATTGCACTAATTCCTAGTATGGGTAATATGGTTATTTTCACTGTCTGTGTGATATTTATTGCACTTATTTCTAGTAAGGTTAATATAATTATTTTCACAATCTGTAATATTTATTTCACTTATTTCTGATAAGGGTAGTATGGTCATTTTCACTATCCCCATGATATTTATTGCACTAATTCCTAGTAAGGATAATATGGTCATTTTCACTGTCTGTGTGATATTTAGTGCACTTATTTCTAGTAAGAGTAATATGGTCATTTTCACAATCTGTAATATTTATTTCACTTATTTCCGATAAGGGTAGTCTGGTCATTTTCACTATCTCCATGATATTTATTGCACTAATTTCTAGTAAGGGTAATATGGTCATTTTCATTGTTTGTACTATTTATTTTACATATATCCAATAAGGGTAATATGGTCATTTTCTTAATCTGTAATATTACTTTACTTATTTCCAATAAGGGTAGTCTTGTCATTTTCACTCTAGTAATCTTTGAACCCGTGATGTTCAATTCGATGTTAAAGTTACTAGAGTTAGAAACTCGTGTCTAACTCTAGTAATCGATGTTCATCCGAATCTGAAAACTCAGTTCTAACTTTGGTAATCTTTGAACTCGGGATGTTCAAATTTGATAAATTTCATTTTCAGTTCACCCGAATGAGAAACTCAGGTCTAACTTTAGTATTCTTAATCTGTGATGTTTTCGAATCTGATATATTTCTTCTCCAGTTCACCTCAATTAGAAACTCAGGTCTAACTTTAGTAATCTTAACCTGGTATGTTTTCGAATCTGATATATTTCTTCTTCAGTTCACCCGAATGAGAAACTCAGGTTTAACTTTAGTAATCTTCGAACCTGAATGGTTTCTTCGTTCTTACCAAGTTTCTGAATTAGAGTAGTCAACTCGAGGCCAGGTTTCGATTTAAGAGCCTGGTATGCATACATTTATGCATAAATAGGGTTTGTTTAAGGTTTCGTAGAATATCTAGAAGATATATTACTTGTAAATGGATGAATTCGTCGTTCTTACCGAATTTCTGACTTAGAGTAGTCAACTCGCGGCCAGGTTTCGATCTCGGAGCCTGGTATGCATACATATATATGCATAAATAGGGTTTGTTTAAGGTTTCGTAGAATATCTCGAAAAAATCTTACCTGTAAATGGATGAATTCGTCGTTATTACCGAATTTCTGACTTATAGTAGTCAACTCGTGGCCAGGTTTCGATCTCGGATCCTGGTACGCATACAATATGCGAAATAGGTTTTTTTAAGGTTTCGTAGAATATCTCGAAGGAATCTTACCCAGTAAATGGATGGATTCGTCATTCTTACCAAGTTTTCCGACTTAGAGTAGTCAACTCGCGGCCGTGTTTCGATCTCGGATCCAGTACGCATACAATATCGAGTAAATAGTATTTTTTAAGGTTTCGTAGAATATCTCGAAGGAATCTTACCTGTAAATGGATGGATTCGTCGTTCTTACCAAGTTTCTGACTTAGAGTAGTCAACTCGCGACCAGGTTTCGATCTCGGATCCTGGTACGCATACGATATGCTGAAATATGATATATTTCGTCTTCAATTCATCCAAATGAGAAGCTGGGGTCCAAATTTAGTAATATTTGAACCCGAGATGTCGAAATATGATATATTTCGTCTTGATTCCGAATGAGAAGCTCGGGTCCAAATCTAGTAATCTTTGAACTCGAGATGTTGAAATATGATATATTTCGTCTTCGGCCGCTTCGAATGAGAAGCTCAGGTCCAAATCCAGTAATCTGAACCTGAGATGTTGAAATATGATATATTTCGTCTTCAGTTCACCCGAATGGGAAGCTCAGGTCCAAATCTAGTAATCTTTGAACCCAAGATGTTGAAATATGATATATTTCGTCTTTAGTTAACCCGAGATGTTGAAATATGATATATTTCGTCTTCAGTTCACCCGAATGAGAAGCTCAGGTCCAAATCTAGTAAACTTTGAACCCGAGATGTTGAAATATGATACATTTCGTTCGTATTCGGTTGAAATATGATATATATCGTCTTCAGTTCATCCGAATGAGAAGCTCAGGTCCAAATCTAGTAATCCTTGAACCCGAGATGTTGAAATATGATATATTTCGTCTTCAGTTCACCCGAATGAGAAGCTCAGGTCCAAATCTAGTAATCTTTGAACCCGAGATGTTGAAATATGTTATATTTCGTCTTTAGTTAACCCGAGATATTGTAATATGATATTTCGTCTTGATTCACTGAATGAGAAGCTCGAGTCCAAATATAGTAATCCTTGAACTCGAGATGTTCGAACCTGATATATTTCATCTTCAGTTTATCCGAATGTGAAACTCAGGTCTAACTCTAGTAGTCTTTGAATATGGGATGTTCACATCTGATAAATTTCATCTTCAGTTCACCCGAATGCGAAACTCAGGTCTAACTCTAGTAATCTTTGAACTGAGATGTTCGAATCTGATAAATTTCATCTTCATTTCCTCCAAATGAGAAACTCATGCCCAACTCTTGTAATCTTTGAACATGGGATGTTCGAATCTGATAAAATTCATCTTCAATTCCTCTGAATGAGAAACTCAGGTCCAACTCTTGTAATCTTTGAACTCAGGATGTTCGTATCATTAAAATTCATCTTCAGTTCCTCCGAATGAGAAGCTCAGTCTAACAACTCGGTAATATTTGAATCTGGGATGTTTCAACTATGATATATTTCATCTTCAGTTCACCCGAATGAGAAACTCAAGTCTAACCCGAATGAGAAACTCCACACCCTGCTAAACCGCATGTATGAGATTTTGGAACCCTAAGCCTATTTTTGCTATCTTGCACCCCTAGAATTAGAAATATTTTGCTTCCCCTTAGTAGAGTTTCTGGCTCCGCCCCTAGTTAATATGTCGAATGCGCAAATTAAGTTTAGCAAAGAAACACAATTTAGCAAAGAAACACAAAGAAACACAATTTAGCAAATAAACACAAACTTGTCACAAAATGTGGTTGATCTGTATGATAATCAAAACCAAATCGCAGCCTAGTCCAAATATTTTCGCAATTCGTATGATAAAATTTCAGATTAATCTCAACCATAAAACACTTCTATCAAAACCCAAATTCATCTTCTCTCACCTCATTTCTATTTCGCATCCCTTTCCCAATTTTTCCAGTCTCTCTGAAGCGAAAAAAAACCCTAAGTTACTACGAACACAGCCGCAACCACCTTCACTCAATCACCCGCACCACTGTAATCCCTCATCCCGGAACCAAATTTTTTTGTTATTATTTAACTTTTGCTTTACTTAAATCGAAAAGATATTCCTACCTCATCATTCTTTTCAACAACGAATGCCTATAGATTTGCTTCAGTTACCACCAATTTGACTAACCTAGCACTATTATTTCTCTGGTAAATCTCTATCTTTTATACATATGTATCACGATTGATAAGATTATAAGAACTTGATGTTGTTAGGGATCCAGTTAATAATCCCTAAATCTTTTAACCCTAATTTTGTTTCTCATTTCAAATTCATCAATTACCATCTAGATCTTGTGTATTATCAGTTTTTATTCATCTATCTTCATACTTGAGAGTTTATGCTTTTAAAACAACTTAAATCAAGGGTTAATGCATCAGAATTTGTGTAAATCAATCTTAATTTCAGTATGAATATTTGATGTTATTGCTTAGTAGTGGAAATATAGCTTCTTATTGTTGAATATCCTCATTGCTTTTGTTTCGAAGAATATAGTCGTCATACCTTATTGCTTTTGAACATGTGTTCAGGTCGTTTTAGAATTGTTAAATAGTGAGGAATGGGAAGAAATTTATTTATATCAATTGGATAATTAAGAAAAAGTATAAGATTTTTATGGTTTATTGGGTTAAGTTTGAATTGTAAAGAAACATTGATTAGAGGCATCCAATTGGGTTATTGGATTCATGCAGATATATTTTTTTGTCTTGAATTAACTATGTTGGGATTGGGTTATTGTATTACTAGAGATATTTCCGTGTAGCTTGGAATTATCTATGTTGGGATTTCACACTGCTTCACGCCATACACCTCATAAAGTGTTGATGAGGGCTTACTTTATGCTATGACTTCGTTAATTACCTTGGCATACAAGATGAATCAAAGTTGATGAAGCAAATTAAAGCTTCAATCCTTGTCTTTGCAGTGTGAAGGTTCTTGAGGCATAAGTCGGAGCCGATATGCTTTGTTGGTTTTGTTGTTTTCAAGGTCAATGACTCGATGGTGCTATAACTGGTTTCACAGGGGCACACTGTTGGTCTGGGAAACACGTGCTACATGAACTCTACCCTGCAATGCTTGCATTCAGTTCCTGAGTTGAAATCTTAGCTAATTAAGTAAGTTTTTTTAAATGAAGTTTATTTGTTTTACATAAAATAATTATATTTCCATAGTATATTAGGTTTGCATTTGTGTATTTTTCATATCCCCAATAGTTGTTTCAACTATTTTGTTTTCAATTAGGTATCCTGGAAAACCGATGAATTGGATCGGTCTTCATGTCTCCTAACTTGCATTCAATAATGGGGATTTGTTTCTGTAGACTGTAGGTTTCAATTTGGTTTATGAGCGTTAATTGAAGCATGGATGACAAGGTAAGGAAATTGCTTTTCTAAGTTATGTAAAATACTCTAAGTTATGTCAAATACTCTTAGTAGCAATTGCCAGCTTAATCATTCCCTTTGCTAGCAGTTGATGGCTAACGGCTCTACTGAGTGATGCTACTGCCGTCTTATCTAACCCGTCGTATGGTAGAATAGTCACCTTTCGTTCAAAGAAAATAGATGGATAAAGTTAATATGATAGTAGGTATCCTAGCTATGAAGCACGGACACCTCAAAACCGGTGACGTATCCGTGTCTGACACTTGGGGACACTTGGGGATACGTATCAGACACCCCATTTAAAGTGTCCATTTTTATTAATTACGAAAAGGGTAGGGGATGCTTTTGGGATACTTCTCGGATACTCTAGAGGGGACACTTCTTATAGTATATATATATATAATATATTGCCAAATATTTGTATACAAAATATGTTAAATATTTTTAGATATGTAATATATTCGTATTTATCAAAAATTATTCTATAGAAGCAATATATAAATGTCTAACCCTAATATTCTTATTCAATATTGATGAGTGATGGGTTATCTTTTTTTTTTTATCTTTTTTTTTTTTAATATTTCAGATAGTATTTTATAATTTTCTTACTTTATGTGATTCTTTTCACTATTAATAAATTAAATATTTTTTAATTAATACACGTATCCCAACGTATCCCGTATCCCCATTTTTGAAAATTGACGAATCCCCGTATCAGTATCCCCGTATCCGTATCCCCGTATCAGTATCCGTGCTTCATAGTATCCTAGATTGTTGCTTTCAGATTTTATAATTGTGCAAGATTGTGAGACCTGAGAAGTATGTATTCTCCCTATTGCAGGAATCTTACAAGCACCTTCAAGTATGCCATTTTGACCAACATGGATGTGCTGATCTTGAGTAAGCATTATAGGAGGCCCTAGTTACTTGGATCCTCCTCCTGTTAACAAGGTAAACATTTCATAGATTGCGTAGTTGGTTGCTTAAAATTATTGAATTCCCGTTTCTTAAAGACTTTAATAAACTTGTATAAGTTACCCCAGAAACTAATTACATTGATTGTCGTTTGCAGGAAGTAGTGGATATTCTTATTTGTAAGAACCTCTTTGAAGGAAGGAATCATAACAAGTAAGTTTATGGATTACTGACTTTGACTACAATGCATTCTACTGGGCAGTTCTATATTTTCCGTGGTTTCTTCTATAATTCATTGAATGTATGTGGATTAGTTTTTCAAATTTCAACGTATATTAATTTGTAGAATGTCTTCCAACAACCTTGTGGTTTACTTTTTGCTAAGAATGTCGTTGTATTTAAGGTTTTGGGAGTCTAATGTTGTTTCGTGTTGGCTGAAACAATAGTTGAGAAGTAAAGATTAAATTTTACAAGTACATAAGTTGTGTGTTTGGATTATAATAGACCTTTTTTCATGTTTTGGTAAATTTTGTAACCAACATAATAAGTTGTGAACTGATTGTCAAGTAGAAGAATTTTCAGTAATCCTTGTCCCTTGTGCTAATTCGCTTTTGTTTTGATTTCATTATGAGGGAAATACCTACGAGAGCCTACCTCGTGACCCTTTTCCTATGGATATTAGTCAACCAATGCATTTCATACATGTTGAATGAGGTTTAATCTCTTGAGGAAACTTGTGAATGCTCCAGTACTTCAAGTCTTCAATGGCACATCAACAAAGGACCGGAGAAGTACAGGATTTGAACCAGTTTCTATAATGATAGAGAATGAGTTTGCTTCTGTGTAATTGCATATTGAAAAATAGGAAACTGCAGGCCTATGTTTTGGTTTGTTCAGACCTGTAAACTGGAAGGCCAGGTCCATGAAAATGATCTGGGCTACCCATTTTTTTTTAATTGTAACAGAAAAAATTGTCACGGTTATAACTGTGACACAAATTGTGAAGAAAAAATAACACGCGTCATCATAGGCCGTGACAAAAAGACGACCCGTGTCCTATGAGTAACTGTTACAAGTTCATAGCAACACTAATATGTGTTACTTTAACCGTGACAAAAAAAGGACACGTGTCGCCGAAGCAATCGTTGCAAGGATTCAAGAATGATTATAAGCGTTCTTTGTAAATGTGACTCTTTAAGACACGTTTCATACTCCAAATTGTGGTTAATAGAGAGTAACAGTTAAAACCGTTAAGATAATGTGACAAAAATGACACGTGTCGCTATCATAAAATTAGGTCAATTTTGGCTATTAATTATTGTAACGCTTTTTATATGTGATTGTTTCCGCCTTTTGTCAGCAGATAAAAGCTGTATAAAATACCATCACAATTATTAATAACGGCCTAATTAGTACAGTTATAACCGTTACAAATTCAATAAGTAACAGGTATAGCTTGTGACAAAATCCTGGAAATGGTGTAGTGTGGACGCAACTGATGCAGTCTGGTTGCACTCAGTTGGACACAACTGATGCAGTCCAGTTTTGATATTCAATTTTGTACTCAGTTGGACGTAACTGATGCAGTCTAGTTTTATTTATATCTTTTAAACTCTGGTTTATCGAACTATTTTAGCCCAGTTCCTCAGCAACTACTGCAGTGCAGTCTTGCTAGTCGCTGATTGCAGTCTAGATGATCGAAGTTGCTGCAATCCATCTCTGTTCACAGTTCCTGCCACTAGTAAAAATATGATGTTCGGTGACAGTTAAAAACTGTTACTGTATTATTTCTGTAACAATTTTAGGTTTTTCTGCGGTGTTACTAAAGCCCCTGTTACGGAAAGTTTATAAAACCTTTTACGGAATGACTATTGAAAAATGACTCATAAATTCTAAAATTTTCACTGTTAGTAGTTTTTGGTAAAACAATTTATTAAATATATGTCACTGAATAATTGCTACGGAATCGCTTTTTTTTATAAAATCATTGCTATTATTTGAGTAACCGTAACAGTTTTTATGAAAATTGTCATTAAAAACAATACAATTTATAGTGAAACTACTACCACCTCCACCACCAGCACCGCCGCAACCATCTCCACCATGCCTGCCACCGTTCCACAACCACGAGTTAGGCTTCTTGAGATTGAAATATAAATTCTATAAAATTACTCTTCAAGGGATTAGACCTTGAGACCTATTACACCTAACTATAACTCTTAAACCACTATTCCACACTTTGTTTTTGGTTAATGTTATCCACATATGTAGTTGCAGTAAATCCTACACTACACCCCTCACTAGAATTAACACAACTAATCCATTTGAAGATGAATATTATGAATTTTATTGATTATTTCCTTGAAATGTTTACAAAATAAGATAGAACAGAGCCAAAGAAATTACAACTACTACAAATTTTCTCTCTCCTAATAACTTGCTTAACAATTCAAAAAGAACTCTCCCCTACAAATGACTTACTCAACCCTTTATATAAGGTAGTATTAGTGGATGATGACTAAATTTGTCCTTTATTTTCGGGAATGACTGCAAGTATCGCAAGTGTACATGTATTAGATCTCGCGACACTCCCGCATTTCGCTAAGTCTTCACACCTTTCTCATGTTCGCTCGTCGTCATTCATTGCGTCATTTATTTTACTTCCCGCGACTCCTCGCAATGTCGTCATTTATTAATCTCGCAAGTATTGATGTCGCGATATTCTGATCCTACATCTTGCCTCTTCTCATGTCTTCTCTGTGAAGGAGAGAATGTCATGAGAACCAATATTTTGAAATGCCGCAACTGCTCATTTTCATCTGTTTCAATCCCGTACTTTTACACGGAATTTATTACAGATGTTTCTTCTTCCATTCTTTTCTTGACACGTCTCTTTCAACCGTTTATTCTTGACCATTCATGTCCCATCTCGCATTAAATGCATTTGTTTTCTCGAGGATTCTTCTCTCTATATATAGTTTTCTCCCCCTTCTTTTCTTCTCTTTTATTTTCACTTTGCAACTTTTCTTCAACTCTCTTCCTCCGCAATCTGCGCTTCTGCTACTGTAAATCTTCCCTTCTTTCTTTCTCTTGATCTTCAATTCTCTATTCATTCCCATACTCTAAAAATGGCTTCACTTGGTCGTATATATAAACCCCTTTTTAATGAAGCTCAAAAGAATTTACAAGAGAAGGGCTTCATCTTATCAACCATTCCTGATCAAGAATCTTCGTCTATACTTTCTGCAAAGTTATTTTCTGATCATCAGTGTGATGATCAGAAAATCATAATATCGCTAGGTCAAATCCTCGCAGGCCTTCCCTTTCCTCTCTACAATCCCGAGATGCCTTTATTCTATGAAATTCTTGCTCATGAGAAATTCTTGCGAGCTATTGTTGATGGTGGTTTTTAAACAAAGGGTAAAATCGTAGAACCCCAAATAACCTAATGTCACCAGTGACACATTTATTAGAACATTTAATGCATGTAGTCAGTAATTAATAGTGGGTATTTTTTCAAATTAGGGTTACAACGAACAAAACCCTAATTCACCTCCGTGCCAATGGCAAATCATGCCAACCACACCTAGCCCAAGCTAGCCGCATCTCTATGCCAATGGCAAACCATGCCATACCAAACGCTAGCCGCAAGCATGCCAACCATGCTAGCCGCACCTCGCGTGCCAATGGCAAATCATGCCAGCCACACTTAACCCGGAGCTAGCCACGCCATGCCAAACACACTCGCCTTGGCCCTAGCTACACCGGTCACGCCACGCCAAGCCAAACACCCTTACCTTGGCCCCTAGTCACGCCACGCCAAGCCAAACACCCTTACCTTGGCCCTAGCAGCGCCATGCCAAAGTAGCGCCCGCACCTAGGCTTGCAAACCATGCAACCAAGGCCAAATTGGCCACGCATGCCATTAGCACATGCCAACACGCTCGCTGGTAGCTTTTTCTACCAAGGCGCGACCCAAATTGGCCACGCATGCCATTGGCACATGCCAATATGCTCGCTGGTAGCCTTTTCTACCAAGGCGCGACCCAAATTGGCCACGCATGCCATTGGCACATGCCAACACGCTCACGCTGGTAGCTTTTTCTACCAAGGCGCGACCCAAATTGTCCATGCATGCCATTGGCACATGCCAATATGCTCATTGGTAGCCTTTTCTACCAAGGCGCGACCCAAATTGGCCACGCATGCCATTGGCACATGCCAACATGCTCAGCTGGTAGCTTTTTCTACCAAGGCGCGACCCAAATTGGCCACGCATGCCATTGGCACATGCCAACACGCTCGCTGGTAGCTTTTTCTACCAAGGCGCGACCCAAATTGGCCACGCATGCCATTGGCACATGCCAATATGCTCGCTGGTAGCCTTTTCTACCAAGGCGCGACCCAAATTGGCCACGCATGCCATTGGCACATGCCAACATGCTCGCTGGTAGCTTTTTCTACCAAGACGCGACCCAAATTGGCCACGCATGCCATTGGCACATGCCAACACGCATCACTGGTAGCCTTTCTTACCAAACTGTGGCCCTAATGGCCGAGCATGCCATTGGCACATGCCAACACGCTCGCCGGTAGCTTTTCTCACCAAGGCGTGGCCCTAATGGCCAAGAATGCCATTGGCACATGCCAACACGCATCACTAGTAGCTTTCTTACCAAACCGTGACCCTAATGGCCGAGCATGCCATTGGCACATGCCAACACGCTCGCTGGTAGCTTTTCTCACCAGGGCGTGGCCCTAATGGCCAAGCGTGCCGTTAGCACATGCCAACATGCGTCACTGGTAGCTTTTCTCACCAGGGCGTGGCCCTAATGGCCAAGCATGCCATTGGCACATGCCAACATGCGTCACTTTGGTAGCCTTTCTTACCAAAACCGTGGCCCTAATGGCCGATCATGCCATTGGCACATGCCAACACGCTCATTTGGTAGCTTTTCTCACCGGGCGTGGCCCTAATGGCCAAGCATGCCGTTGGCACATGCAAACATGCGTCATTTGGTAGCTTTTCTTACCAGTGCCGCGACCTATTGGCCACGCATGCCATTGGCACATGCCAACACGCTCATTGGTAGCTTTCATTACCTAGCCGTGGCCCTAATACACGCCTTGGTAGCCTAACTTGCAAGCCGTGCAAACCTAGGCCAACTTGGCCGTACGCTCCATTGGCACATGCCAAAACCCACGCTGGTAGCCACTTACACTCAACGTACAACCAACCACCAAGGCATTCCACACATGCCATTGGCACATGCCACACACGCCACTAGCAGCTCCGGCGTTGCCACTTGCGCTCGAGGTGCAACTCGCAACAAATGCATTCCGCATATGCCATTGGCACATGCCACATGCGCCCCTAGCAGCACCACTTGCACTCAAGATGCAACCAACACTCGAGACATCAACCCAAATGGGGATGCTTTCCGTGGTCTTGGTTTGGCGGTCCTGACTTACGGCGTACACTACGCTCACATTAAGAAAGCGTAAAAGGAATAAAGCGGTAAAATAAATGAGGAAATAATGGTGAAAACGTTTTCACCCATTAACACCATGCGGTTACCACCTCCTCCCATTATTTCACCCTTTACTCTCTTCCTTCATGAGGCCAGTGGTACGTTTCAATCTCGACTTATATAAATAGGTCTTACCTATTTCCACCCGGACAACAAGTCTCGGTCAGAGAAAATACTACACTCTCGAAAAGGCAACTTTGCAAGCTCTCCAAAAAGCTTTCATCTTTTGCAAGCTTCCGAAGCTTCCACTTTCCGATACAAGTCGAGACACTACTCTCCTGCAATTATTCTTGTCTCAACACCTTTCTTGGCTTCCCTCCCCAAATCAACCCTTCTCCTCCACTTTGTGACCGAAGCAAGTCCGGAACGGCCATATCTTGGTTTAGGCCGGACTTGTATGCGATTGATCTCTCGAATCTATAAAGTGCTCACGTGCAAAGACATTTGTTTAGGGTTTGAACCAGTTTCTCACTCACCTACCGAAATTACCGAAATCGGCAGAAACGATTTTACCGATAAACAATTGGCGACCACACGGCGGGAGGATTGATCTATCGGCTACAATGTCGGTATCGATCTCGTTCTTCGACCCGGATGTCAAGATGGTAGGGAAGGCGACTCAATCCGACTCAATCGCCAGACAACCCGGTTACCGGTTGTAAAAACTACACCGAAAAACGGGGACTCTGAAGATGCTACCCGCGATTGGGGACTTGCGACTCAATCCGACTTAAGCGCCGGACAACCCATTACCGGTTGTTAAAACTACACCGTAAAACCTGGGACTCGCTGAAGATGCTACCGGCGATTGGGGACTCATCAAGGGCGATGCCAAAGAAAGCCGCCTTTTACATGGAGAGAGGCGTGTTTGCAAAACCTATGAAGTAAGTAAATTTAGATTGGGCAAGATATACGATCTGTTTTAGGTTCTTAATAAAACCGTCATACTTCGCGTCTTGTGCCTATTGCTATCACACACTTTCACAAAAACAATACTCCTTTCCCAAAACATAACTAGAGTCATATTATCAAAACCATTCATTCCAGAAATAATCCAATATCCTCAAAAGCTACCAGCTGTCTACTAAACCGGTCAAACTTTTGAACCAGACATCCAATATGTCTTTCAAAAAAAAAAAAAGAGAAGAAGAACCTAAATGAAAGTTTAACAGAGAAACATTCAAGGAAAATCATCCAACAGAGGTTTGTTCTTCTTGGAGAAAGTCAACTTTGCATCTTCAAGAGCCGCTCTCTTCATAGTCAACATCTTGGAAAGTTTTTCGAGTTCTACCTCCTGTCGTGCAATCTCCTCGGCGGAAAGGCTTTCCATTGTTGCATCTTTCAACTTTTGTATCTCAGCAAGGCCTTCGACAAACCACGAAGTGTTGAACTCCTTTTCTACGCACACGTCGCGATGGTGCTCCCGATCGGCAATAACGTCTTGAAACGGTGTGACCAAATCACCTCACGCATATCCTCGATGGAAGATAAAGCCTCTTCCACACGCTTAACCAGCGCAAATCGACTAGTGACTTTCTTGGTTGTGGCCATATGTCCGTACTTCTCCCATATTCTGGTGTACAACGCCTCATACTTAGCCGGCACGCTGAAGCCGCCAACCAGCACATGACCTGGATAAGGAACCAAATACGGGGATCAAAAATGGCGCCTGCAACTGGCCTCACGGCTCGCAAAGGGTCTTCTTCCATGTCCACGGCAACAACCATCAGAGAATCATCCACCATTTGAACCACATCTGTGCCCGACGATTGGCTAACTCCCATCTCCAAGTCACCGGCGGTGGTCACCAAAGGCAAGTTTTCGTGTGGCTCCACCCCAGAATCGTCCTCCGAACCGGATTCCTCCAGCGAATTTGAGTTAGACATTTTTCAAAAGAAGAAACAGAAGAAGAAAGAAAAGAAGCACGAAACTCACCGAACCACTTCCCGAAAAGAACAAGTGATGCCAGAGGAATCACTCTCACTTGTCGAACTTTCTTCTTTCTCCGACTCATCACCGGTATGAGTAGGCTCAGTGCCTCCGGAATTCTTCGAAGAAATTGCCGCCTCCCCGGCAACGTGCAAGGGCAGCGAAAGCATTAACACTACCGAAGCCCTGGAAGAAACAAGACAGATGTTTTCAGCAGAAATTCACGTGTTTTGAGACAAACCAACAAGGAGATGACACATACCTGATTATTGGAAGAACTGAAAGACAGGAGAGCTGCGGGAGGATCTTTTGAAACCGCCCGGAACCCGCCAGCACGATTCTTCGTTCTCCGTTCCTTGGCCTGGGGACTTTCCGAGTTGCTAGGCAACTTTCGCTTGAGATCTCTCAACATTGGATACTTCTTCAAAATTGCTAGGGAAGGTTTACAATGAACATTCTCCACCACGCTGCTAACAAAATCTTGGATCATAATAAAATCATCGCACCAGAACTCATTATAGCCAAAGGTCGTCGAAGTTACTCTTCCCATTTGAAAGAAGGGAAGGCGGATACCCGGCTCAAGGGCACTGGCATTGAGGGCGGCACGCAATGAATCCTTAGGAATCACCGGCTGATAAGCAAGAGGCACCTCTTGATCGAAACCCATGTGACGAGCCGCACGGTCAATATTGTAAGCAGCTATCTGGAAAGACCCCATGAAGATAGACGGCATATAACCGGACATGCAACTTTGAATGAACAAGTTTTCACCAACGCTCAAATTGCCATCAAAAGATAAAGACATGATCGGAGCAGAAGCAAAGGTGTCAATTTGAGTCACCGACCTATGGACCGGCTCCCATGGGAGAAAACTGATTTCATACGACATATCGAGGAGACTAACCAAGCTCACGCCAACTCTTGGACGCCTGTTCACCCATCGAAGAATTCGAGAGCCGCCCGAACTCGCGGGAATAGAAGGCATCGGTTTCGGAGCATACTTCTCAAAGTGCTCCCATAGCCAGACTTACAGAAAAGCAACGTGCACATATGAATCCACTTTCATGAAACCATTCGAAACTCGCATGTTCGCAACTAGGTGATCCAGATGCACATACAGGGAACCGAGGAATAGCTTTCCAATGGGAAGAACTTCACCTTTTGCTAACTTCAAAGCAATCACTAGCAACTCCGGTCTTATTTCCTTCTTGCCAGAACCGTCATCAAAAATGTCTCTAGACAACCAGAGAGCCAAAAATGCTGCAACATGAAGATGTTTTGCTTTTGTTTAGGTTCCGGCTCGTCCAGGAAACCATTGAGATATCCACCATCTATAAAAGCACCTTTCATCCTCTTCCGGACAGAATCCTTCGACTTCGCAGTGGAGTCTTTTCGAGCGTAATCTCCCAACTTAACGGCAAGGTCATCCCGCATCTTCACCTCACTTTCAGATAATTGGATGTTGATTCCCGATTCTGGAAGATTGACAAGAGAGCCACACTCTCTAAGGAGAAAGTTATCTCACCCCATCTACATATGATTATATGGGTGTCCGAACACCATCTGGATATGAAAGCAACCAAGCCCGGGATATCCTTCCTAATCTGGAGATTTACTGAAGCTCTGACAGCATCAATAATCTGCGCTCGAGTCAAGTTGGTGTTTATGTGCTCCTTACTCACCATGAACTCAACCCATCTATCAAAAGAACGCAATGGGCTTTGACACATCCTGAAATCAATGTTGGAAGAGGAATATACCCCTTTATGAAGACAGAACCGTATGGTGTTCTCTGGGAGAACCGAACGTGTCTTGTTTTCATCTTCACCACCGGTTAACAAAATTGACACGAAACCTGGGTGATTTTTCCGAGCAGAGGCAAGTTTTTTGGCGAAGAATTCATCATCCGTGTTTGGTTTGGTACTATGGACATCCTTCGATGAGGCGAAATTTTGTTCAGGTAACAACTTGTCGGATTTATTCGTAACAACTTAGTAACAAGATATCTGCACACGGAGAAAAAACAAAATTATCTCCCTGACACATAACCGCGCCCGATAAAAGGAAAACCTGAAATAAAAAAAAAAAAAAAAAGAGGGCGTATTCTTTTTATCGGCTCAAAAGCGCACACGCAAAGATTTTCTTGTGGTTCAAAATTATGTACGCAGTATTTTATACGGCTCAAGTGCGTCTGCAGATATCATTCTTCGGGTTCAAAATTATATAGGGAGAATTTTTCTACGGGTTCAAAATGCACGCTTGTGTATTTCTTTTCAGACCGAAATTCATATATGAAATATTTCCTACGGGTTCGAAGTCATATGAAGCACATATACAGTATTCTTCTTCGGGATTCATATAAAGTATTCTTTACTGGCTCAAAACTGCACACGCAGTATTTTCTTCGGGTTCAAAACTATATACGCAGTATTTTATACGGGCTCAAGTGCGTCTTGCAGTATCCATCCGGGTTCAAAATTATATATGGAGCATTTTTCTACGGGTTCAAAATCGCACGCGTGATATTTCTTTCAGATCGAAAATTCATATATGCAATATTTCCTGCGGGTTGAAGTCATATGAAGCATATATACGATATTCTTCTTCGGGATTCATATACGGTATTCTCTACGGGTTCAAAACGCACACGCATGATATTTTCTTGTGGTTCAAAATTATATACGCAGTATTTTATACGAGCTCAAGTGCGTCTGCATAAAGTATCCTTCTTCGGGTTCAAAATTATATATGGAAAACTTTCCTACGGGTTCGAATAATATATGCAGTATTTCCCTTGGTTGCATACATACAATATTTTCTACGAGAGACACGCTAAGAAATTATATGTGCAATATCATTGCAAGGATTATAAAGAAAATGCCTACTCTTAGGGTTTGCACCTACATGAAAAGGGAAACAAGAGAAGTACTGGAAGACATACCTGGAAGCCGGTTTTCTTTGTGACTCTGCCGCTAGTAGGAAAGGATGAAAGGAATAAGGTGCAAGATGAGAGAAAGGGATTTTATATATATGGGCGTGAAGATTCTGAAATAGGGAAGGATTTCCCTTTACCAAAAAATCGTGCGGGCTCACAAGAACGCCCAACTTCCCAATGCCGCCCAAGTTGCGCCGGTCCCACCAGCTAGCATGCTCAGTTTCCCAACTCGCAACCACTTCCCAATGCCGCCCAAGTTGCAACGGTCCCACCAATTGCGCCAACTCCCCAGTACCGCCCAAGTTGCACAGGTCCCAACTCACGCCAACTTCCCAATGACCGCCCAAGTCACGCCAACAAGCACGCTCAACTTCCCTACCTTGCGCAGGTCCCACCAGCTAGCATGCTCAGTTTTCTAACTCGCCGCGTCAACTTCTCAATGCCGCCCAGCTTCCTGTCTCTCACCGATGCTTGACTTCCCAATTGCTTGACCTCCCGATTTGTGCAAAAGCGCCGGAGGCAAGGATTCCAAATCCTATTTATAAAAAGGTCGACAAATCTTCTCAATTCTCTTTAAGACTTGCTGGCTTTGATGATCTGTCACCATCTTATGCTTACCCGCAACAAAGCTCCTGTTCCGAGCTAAGCAGGGACTTAATGTTGATGGTGGTTTTTAAACAAAGGGTAAAATGGTAAAACCCCAAATAACCTAATGTCACCAAAGTGACACATTTATTAGAACATTTAATGCATGTAGTCGGTAATTAATAGGGGGTATTTTTTTCAAATTAGGGTTACAACGAACAAAACCCTAATTCATCTCTCGTGCCAATGGCAAATCATGCCAGCCACACCTAGACCAAGCTAGCCGCATCTCTATGCCAATGGCAAACCATGCCAGCCATACCAAACGAGCCGAAGCATGCCAACCATGCTAGCCGCACCTCCGTGCCAATGGCAAATCATGCCAGCCACACCTAGCCCAAGCTAGACGCATCTCTATGCCAATGGCAAATCATGCCAGCCATACCAAATGCGCCGAAGCATGCCAACTATGATAGCCGCACCTCCGTGCCAATGGCAAATCACGCCAGCCACACCTAGCCCAAGCTAGCCGCATCTCTATGCCAATGGCAAACCATGCCAGCCATACCAAACGCTCCGAAGCATGCCAACCATGCTAGCCGCACCTCCGTGCCAATGGCAAATCATGCCAGCCACACTTAACCCGAGCTAGCCGCGCCATGCCAAACACACTCTTCCTTGGCCGTAGATACACTGGTCACGCCACGCCAAGACAAACACCCTTACCTTGGCCCTAGTCACGCCACGCCAAGCCAAACACCCTTACCTTGGCCCTAGCCGCGCCATGCCAAAGTAGCGCCCACACCTAGGCTTGCAAACCATGCAACCTAGGCCAAATTGGCCACGCATGCCATTAGCACTTGCCAACACGCTCGCTGGTAGCTTTTTCTACCAAGGCGCGACCCAAATTGGCCACGCATGCCATTGGCACATGCCAATATGCTCATTGGTAGCCTTTTCTACCAAGGCGCGACCCAAATTGGCCATGCATGCCATTGGCACATGCCGACACGCTCGCTGGTAGCTTTTTCTACCAAGGCGCGACCCAAATTGGCCACGCATGCCATTGGCACATGCCAATATGCTCATTGTGGTAGCCTTTTCTACCAAGGCGCGACCCAAATTGGCCACGCATGCCATTGGCACATGCCAACACGCTCGCTGGTAGCTTTTTCTACCAAGGCGCGACCCAAATTGGCCACGCATGCCATTGGCACATGCCAACACGCTCACTGGTAGCTTTTTCTACCAAGGCGCGACCCAAATTGGCCACGCATGCCATTGGCACATGCCAATATGCTCATTTGGTAGCTTTTTCTACCAAGACGCGACCCAAATTGGCCACGCATGCCATTGGCACATTCCAACACGCATCGCTGGTAGCCTTTCTTACCAAACCGTGGCCCTAATGGCCGAGCATGCCATTGGCACATGCCAACACGCTCGCTGGTAGCTTTTCTCACCCGGGCGTGGCCCTAATGGCCAAGCATGCCGTTGGTAGATGCCAACACGCATCACTGGTAGCTTTCTTACCAAACCGTGGCCCTAATGGCCGAGCATGCCATTGGCACATGCCAACACGCTCGCTGGTAGCTTTTCTCACGGGCGTGGCCCTAATGGCCAAGCATGCCGTTGGCACATGCCAACATGCGTCACTGGTAGCTTTTCTCACCAGGGTGTGGCCCTAATGGCCAAGCATGCCATTGGCACATGCCAACATGCGTCACTGGTAGCCTTTCTTACCAAACCGTGGCCCTAATGGCCGAGCATGCCATTGGCACATGCCAACACGCTCGCTGGTAGCTTTTATCACCAGGGCGTGGCCCTAATGGCCAAGCATGTCGTTGGCACATGCCAACATGCGTCACTGGTAGATTTTCTTACCACGCCGCGACCCTATTGGCCACGCATGCCATTGGCACATGCCAACACGCTCGCTGGTAGCTTTCATTACCTAGTCGTGGCCCTAATACACGCTGGTAGCCTAACTTGCAAGCCGTGCAAACCTAGGCCAACTTGGTCAGACTGCGCCATTGGCACATGCCAAAACCCACGCTGGTAGCCACTTACACTCAACGTACATCCAACCACCAAGGCATTCCCACATGCCATTGGCACATGCCACTAGCAGCTCTGGCGTTGCCACTTGCGCTCGAGGTGAAACTCGCAACAAAGGCATTCCGCACATGCCATTGGCACATGCCACATGCGCCCCTAGTAGCACCACTTGCACTCAAGATGCAACTAACACTCGAGACATCAAGACAAAGCGGGGATGCTTTCGGGGTCTTGGTTTGGCGGTCACAGCTTACGGCGTACACTACGCTCACATTAAGAAAGCGTGAAAAGGAATAAAGCGGTCAAATAAATGAGGAAATAATGGTGAAAACGTTTTCACCCATTAACACCATGCGGTTACCACCTCCTCCCATTATTTCACCCTTTACTCTCTTCCTTCATGAGGCCAGGGTACGTTTCAATCTCGACTTGTATAAATAGGTCTTACCTATTTCCACCAGACAACAAGTCTCGGTTAGGAGGAAAATACTACACTCTCAGAAAAGGCAACTTTGCAAGCTCTCCAAAAAGCTTTCATCTTTTGCAAGCTTCCGAAGCTTCCAGTTTCTGATACAAGTCGAGACACTACTCTCCTAGAATTATTCTGGTCTCAACACCTTTCTTGGCTTCCCTCCCCAAATCAACCCTTCTCCTCCACTTTGTGACCGAAGCAAGTCTGGAACGGCCATATCTTGGTTTAGGCCGGACTTGTACAGATTGATCTCTCGAATCTATAAAGTGCTCACGTGCAGCACATTTGTTTAGGGTTTGAACCAGTTTCTCACTCACCTACCGAAATTACCGAAATCGGCATAAACGATTTTTACCCATAAACGGATATTTATCAATTAAGCGGTGATTGCATCCGTCTAATGCTTAAATTCGCCAACCGTGACGCTGGTAAGGGATCTTTATATCCTGATGATGTCAAAGATCCTAGATTCGCAAAGTTAAAAATAGTCGCTGAGAAGTATACCGTAGAAAACTTTTTGAGAATTATGAAGTAATAAATATGAGAAATGATAAATCTCGCTGGGGTGCTCGATTGAATAGAAAAGATAATATTCCCAGTGATAAGCTGCTTATGCAAGATATTGACTGGCACTCGAGCAGGAATAATGCTCCTCGTCATTCCAAAGATGAGAATTGGTGGGTTGTTCCTTTATTTTTGAGCGGACCTTATATTGCAGGTTCTCATATACTCCCTGCGAATCTCGCAGACTATCGTCCTTGGGAATTTAAGTGGCCCGAGAAGGCAAAAGAGGTATATTTTCTTTTTCAGGTTATCTTTACGATATTTCCTTCCTCTTATATTTACTAGGCTTGCAAAATTTTCAGATTATCAAATTGAGAAAGAGTTATAAAAGACGTCCAAAAGCGAGTACTCTGTCGATATTCCGATCAATCACGGATGAAGTAAGAAATACTTTCTTTTGTTATTTTTAACAATATTGTTTCCTCTGTTTCTTATCTTCATTCGTGTGCGAAGGTTGGCGTTGAAGAAATTGACATTCCTGAAGCTGCGAAGATTAAAGGCAAGAATAAAATCACTCTTCGCAAGGATAAATATTCTGCTCCATCTTCTAAAAAACGGAAAATCCATCCCTCTTCTCATTCTAGTTCCCAAACCAGCGAGAATTCTGACGAAGATGAAAATGAGATTGATACTTCTTTTGCAAAGGAGAATCATTCGGTCGAATCTGCTATGGAGCAATTGTCTAGTGTCTTCTCTGATTCTATGCAAGGATTGGGAGATGATCATTTATCTGCTACTTGCGAAGCTCTCGCTAATATTTGCGATGCCCCCCTGCTAGTGGATAATGATTCTTTTCGCGGAGTTTCCCGAACTATGACTCCCAGTTTGTTAAATGCACTCAGTGCTTTGGTATGTTCATATTTCTTTATCTCTGTGATTTCGATTATAAACCTTATCTTAACAATTTCTTTACTTCCTTTTACAGTCTGGGAGAGCTTCCTTTATTGTTGCCTCAGACCTCGAGAAAAGACGCGACAATCTTGAAAAGAAAAATCTTCAACTTAAAGAGAAGATCAAAGAACTAGAAATTGAAGTTGCGACATCTCGCAAGAAAGATGAAAAAATTCAACAGTTGGAAGTTGAGTCTACTTCCCAGAAGGATAAAATATCTACACTTCAAAGTGCTAATCAGCAACTTTATGGTATAACACCCTTCTCTCTCTCTCTTTTTTTTTTTTTTTTTTTCCATTTACTTTTCTCCGCCTGACTTATCATTTTCGCAGACATTTATAATCTTTCTGACGAAGCCATCCTTCTTCATTCATTCCCTGAACCTATGGATGATGATGCTCTTCTCGCTCATCTCAATGAATCCTTAAGTATAGTTCTTCAAACAAGATTAATTCTCTCTCATTAAATGAACTTCGAACCAAATTTCATCTTTTAGAAATTGAACATAGATCTAGTTTAGGTTTAGCCAACCGATTTAAACAAATGTATCTTGACTCCCATGAAAAAACTAACACTTTAAGGAAGAAAATTAGCAGCCTTATAGATGACAAAGATCGCATTGCTAATAAAGGCGCACAAGCATTAGCAAAATTTCTAAAATCTCTTCTTGAAGTACAAGTTAAACGAGATGAATCTCTTCGCCAAAATGCCATACTTAATGAACGAGAAAATCAAATTCGTTCGCTTCTTGTTATAAATAATGACGATGAATTCGCTTGGGCTGCGAAAATTCTAGATAATGCTAGAAATAATTTAGGTGTTAACGTCAGTCTTCATGCTGAACATACTGCCTTGGTTAAGGACATGATTTCTGACAGAGAAGGTTGTTAACTGTTCTTCTTTACTTTATTACTTCTTATTTGCGAAATTGCTTTTAAGCTACTGATTCATGATCATTCGTTTGCAGAGGCTGAGAAGAGGTATCAAACAAGGATTGAAGAACTTGAATCTGAAAAAGAGCAACTCGCAAAGGGCCTCTCTCTTCGCAACAACAAGTATTCCAAGTTGAAGAAGCAGTTTCAAGCTACAGTAGCAAATTTCAATAACGATGCTGTTCGTTTTCGCAATCAAACTATTGAGACAGTTTGTAATGATCATCGCATTCTTCTTTGTTCATATATACCCTTGTCTTCTTGATGAAGTTCCTGAAAATATGCCTTTCTCAGACGTTTCCGATAGTGAAGCTAGCGAAGAAGAGGAGTCTGGCGAAGATAATGACAGAATTGAAGAATCTGACAAAGAAGAAGGATCACCAAAGAAATAACTTATTTTTCTTCTTTTGCTTCCTGTAACTTCTGTAACCCCTTATTGTAAACTTCTTGGATTTTCAAATGTGAATTCAACCTTTGTTTCCTCTATTTGCACATATTAATCAAGCAATTCTTCCTTGTAACACAGTTGACCAGTATTATGAGTGCATAAATCTATCATATGAAAATGAATAACAAGATTTTATCCTATTCATTCCCATACTTGCCTCTGTTATTTATCATCAAATGAAAGATTTTATCAGTTATCACTGAAGAATAAAACTTCTGAATTTCGCCCTTGCTAACTCTGACCATAAATAAATGAAGGAATATAGTCATTTTCGCAAGCTTATTTGCTTCCTCAATTTTTTGTGTGGTTTTATCTTTATTTATGTTGAAGTTCATCATTGCGACAAGTTCGCAGGACGTCTTCACAAATGAAGAAATCTATTGATCTTGCCTTATCATTGCTTGTGTGGTCTTATTTTGCCTTCCTAGGTAAAGGTCTTATTTCGCCACCCCTCGTTGCGACAAAATCGCAGGACGTCTTTACATTTTCATGTAATGACCCATTGACCTTGTCTTATCATTTCTTAAGTATTTTTGCCTCTGCAGGATATTTTACTTGCGATAATATGACAGGCTTAAATATTCTTGCGAATGTAAAACCCCATGACATTGCCGTCTTTGCGACGAGATCGCAGGACGTTTTTACATTTTCATGTAAAAACCCATTGATCTCGTCTTATCCTTGTGTTAGTATTATTGCCTCTTCAGGATCATCGCACAAATATGACAAGCCTAAATTTCCTTGCGAAAATAAAGCCTCATGACATTTGCGTCTTTTGACACTTATCAGCTCCCTAATGGAGGGTGCCGCCCTTATCTTCTCCCTGGTTGCCCCTTCAAGGAGGCATACATCGGCCATACAAGACTAGCTCCTCCCATCCGGTCTTAACAACAACCAGTTGTTTTCGCAGCCTCTTATCCTTATACCTATATGGTTTATGGTTACGAGACTGCACCCTAAGTGGAGTTTTCTTCGGGCCGAGTGCAACATGTGCCAAGACTTGCCAAGAATGGCCGAGACACTTCAAATGCCCCAGGCACTCTTGGCTCAACCGTGTACCTCGGCGCCTTGAGCATACACTAACTCCTTGGAAGAGATCCTCGGGCGTCCAACCAGGGTATAATCTTATATATAGTTGGAAATCCAAGGTATCTCTCCCGGATAGGCTTTTATGGGCCCCAAATCTCCATGACTCGGGTTCCAGGAGCGGTGTAACCTTTTCCCTGAGCCATGTCAAGAGATACCCCATTATATGACGCACTTTAGGTCTTACATTTGCCTCTTGCGAAATATCATTCGCGAACTAGGGTGTACGCCATAAAGGTTCGTCCCATTCACTCACTCTTTCACTTTTGTTAATTCATTTTTGTTTGCGACGCTATCGCTCAATCTTGCTTTGTTTGTTGTAATCTCATTTCAATTCTTCAATCAGATTTTCATACATTCTTGATAGCGAGATTCTAGCGCATTACTTCTTCAATTATTATTCCTTCCTCCTACTTTTGATATACCTTTGTTACTGATTTTGATAATAACGACTATTCTTTTCTTACACCTTTTGCTCTTGCTGCTCTCTGTCTCTACACCATTCAAACCTTTTAATGGTTCCTTTCCATCATAATTTTCAACTGTCTTCAGGCACTTGTCTCGCAATGTATCTTCACCTCTTGTATCTATGGTATCCACCATCAACCTCTCTCTTCTTTGTTCATCTTTTATATTTTGCTTCCAGCCCTTCCTTTTTGCAGCTCTTTCCTCGCAACTCTCCACATCAACCTCATAGCATTTTTGTCCTTCCATCCAGTCTCCCTTTATAATTCCAACACCGCTAGGATGAGGAAACTTTATACATTGATGGTAAATTGACGCTATACCCAAGATTTCATGCAACCATGGTCGCCCGATTAATGCATTATAAGGGGATTCCACATCCACTATACAGAACAAAATTTCAGTTGATAATCCTTGCAAGGGTATTCTCATATGTACTTCTCCTTTAGGCTTGTTCGTGGTACCATTGAAACCATATATCTTATACGTTGAAGGTATCAAATCTTTATCCTTCCCTCCCATGGTTTTGTAAGTATGGTAAAAAAGGATGTTTACTGAGCTCCCCGTATCAATTAAGATTCTATTGATCGCCCAGGAATTTTTTGCTTCATCGTCTTCGCCATCAACAGGTATTGGATTAATTTCCAATCTTACGACCAATGGGCTATCATGTATCTCCCTGCCTTCAGGTATCTCTTCTGCAGTGAAAGAAATAATCTGCATTTGCCACTCTTTTAATTGCGATGTCTTCGCGATGTTCATTACTTCTCTATTATCAACATCCCTCGCAAAAACCCTACTGAGAACATTATCATGAAAATCTTCAATTGTTCGGTATGAATGTACAATGGAGTTGCAAAACAAATTTTTAGCTTTCGTTCCAACTTCTATTACGAATGTTTCTTTCCCCTTTGCTGAGTTTGTCCTGTGCATTTCTGGTGGTGGTGGTAACGGTTGAACTTTCTCTTCACTTTTTAGGAAATGATTCAACTTTCCTTGGTCGATCATTCTAAGGATGATTCTTTTTATATTTCTGCAGTCGTTTGTTAGGTGTCCATGAAAGCGGTGGTAGGAACAAAATTCATGACTTCTATCTCCTGGTGGTGGTTCACTTCCCATGTTCCATGGTGCAGGTATGTTTTCCATCAAGAGTATTGCTTCCCATATTTTTTCCACACTAGTATTTAGTGGTGGCATTTTGATTTCTTCCCACACTACTCTGTGACTTCGCTGCCCTCCATGATAATTCTGCCTTGGACCTCCATAAGTCTCTTGCGGATGATCGAGCCTTTGGATCTTGTTATTTCTACTACGGTTGTAGTAGTTCCTTTCTCTTTCAAATTCTTCCTGATCTCGGCTTCCCATAGCTACTAACTTTGGCTGTCCATCATCTATCATACCTTGCGAAGTGCTCGCCACTGTGTGTATTAATTTGGGTAACAAACTTGCATTCGCAGCATTTGAACTTGTATTCGCAACTGGGTATGATTCCATCTCATTTTGCCTTTCTTCTAGAGCAATATATTCCTCCTGGAGTTCTCGCAACTCAGTCATTGTGATTGTATTCTTGACTCTAAAAATTTGAACATATAATAAATTGGTTGTGAACATAGCATTTATGAACGACAGGATGAGATATCTTTCATCCACCCGTCCAGCTATTTAGCTACACATTGTCTTCCATCTCACAGTTAAATGTTTCAAACTTTCGCCAACTCTTTGTTTTAGCCCAAATACATCTTCAATACCGGGTCGCGAGGAATTGTTACTTATATATGCCCCTAAGAATATAACTTGTAAATGGTTGAATGACGTGATTGTGTTCCTTGGTAAACCCTCAAAACATTTCAATGCTTCTCCAGTCAAACTCAACGCAAAGTATTTGCACAATATATCATCATGATTTTCCCACTGTAACATACATCTGACATAAGCTTTAATGTGTTGTATTGCACAAGTTGTTCCATCAAAAATTGCTGGTTAATGCTGGTAAATTGCACTTTGGGGGTATTCCTCCTAGCTGCACCTCTAATGTGAAAGGATTTTTCGCAGCCTCTGCGATGGCTTCATCTAACTGTCTTCTTCCTCCTCCCCTTCTGCTGTTCAATATTCCTCTCATTTCCGCAAATTCTCTCAAGATTTGCTCATTTGCATCAGAATTTGAATCTACTGTTTTTTTTTTTTAATTCTACCTCTCTCCTCCTGCGTTCATGTCTGCTTTGATTTTCTTGTTCGTCATTCTCTTCTCTTCTTTCTCTGCGACCTTCTCCTTCATCTCTTTCACGAATTCGCACACCATTATATCTATCGTTTTCTATTCTTGTTTGTCTATCAGTTCTCCTTTGTATTCTTTCATATTCTTCATTGATATTTCCATTGTTGCGATTTTGTTCTCGCCTTCTTTCTCGATTGTCATGATTGTTCTGCCGAATTGCTTCTTCCAATTCCCGTTCTTCCATTTCTGCTCTTAATCTTTCCCTTTCGCAAGCTAGACGCGCTTGTTCAATATAATGTTTTTCAATTTCATCTTCAATCTCCTTCTGTTTCCTCCGTATTTCTCTTCCCTGCAGTATTCTTCTTCCTCCTTCCTGATTTTCTTCACCAACTGGATGATTTTGCCTTTGACGCTGCCTATTTCCTTGATTTCCCCCATTATGCTCATTTTGAAAACTCTCGGGATGCAGAATATAACGATCTTCTATCTCTTCTCTTCTCTCGCAACGTTCCGTGCCTGGATTTTGTGCTTCTTCTTGGTTTTCTTCATCAGCATTTTCTGTAGGTACAATTCTCCTTATTTCCTCCCCAACTGATCTTGAACTTGACCTTCTATTCTGCAACCTCATATTTTTCATTCTTAACTCATGGTTTTGCCTTGTTAAATTTGCGCGTTCCTCCGCTTCTAACCGCCTTTCTTCATGTATTGTTTGTCTCAATATTTCTAATGTTGCGATTTCTTCATTTCCATGAATTGTTTCTCCCATCTCTTCTCGGTTTCTCTCCTCTTGTCCATTATTTATCAATTGTTGCACTTCTTCTCTTACCTCCATAGAATCTGATCTCCATGTATGCACACTCACCCTATCATAATCTATTACTCTATTCGGTCTTTGGTTGAATTGGTGGTTGAATTTGACCTTCTTCTCTATCTCTTGCGTTTATTCTTGAGGGTTCACCTACTTCATTTCTCCTTTCTCCAGCTAATCTCCTGCTTTTTCTAACAGTTGTTGGTTGTTCTGATGCATTCCTTCTTCTAGCCATTTCTTAATTTCAGCAATTTGCCGAAAATTGTATGAAATTCTTTTCTTTTTACTCCAAATTTTTCCAAATCACAATACTGATCCTCACTCTGTCCCTGTTTCTAGCACCATTATGTAGTTGCAGGAAATCCTACACTACACCCCTCACTAGAATTAACACAACTAATCCATTTGAAGATGAATATTATGAATTTTATTGATTATTTCCTTGAAATGTTTACAAAAGAAGATAGAACAGAGCCAAAGAAATTACAACTACTAGAAATTTTCTCTCTCCTAATGACTTGCTTAACAATTCAAAAAGAACTCTCCCCTACAATAGACTTACTCAACCCTTTATATAAGGTAGTACACAGTGGATGACAGCTAAGCTGTCCTTTATTTTCGGGAATGACCTGCGAAGTATCGCAAGTGTACATGTATTAGATCTCGCGACACTCCTGAATTTCGCTAAGTCTTCACACCTTTCTCATGTTCTGGCTGTCGTCATTCATTGCGTCATTTATTTTACTTCCCCGCGACTCCCTCGCAATGTCGTCATTTATTAATCTCGCGAAGTATTGATGTCGCGATATTCTGATCCTACAACATAAAATACTTATTCTCATTAAACAATAAACTATCTACCTCCACCACAATCTTCGTTGCCACCACCTTCATTGTCACCAACCAACTACAACACATTAAATATTGTAATATTTCTACATGTCGTGCCACTTGTTTATTATTGTTTTATTAGATTTGAATTTCTATTAAACCGTAGATAACCATCCAATCGAGCCATCGCTAGATCTGCATGAAAATCAACAAGTAAATTGTGACATGTCGGTCTAAGAGCTACGTAATCTTTTTGAAATGGATTTCAAGATAACTAGTTATGTAGATAAATAGTAACAATTGTTTTATAGAAATGTCATGATAAGGTCAACTATGGTGACATATTAAATTTGTTACAGTAACATGGGTATATGGTAAAAGTTGGTATAAAAAGTGTTACGAAATGTCAACTATGGTGACATATAAGATGTGTTGATAGCATGGGTATATAGTGTGATTGGTCTAAATAAATGTCACGATAATGTAAACTATGGTAACATATTAAATCTGTTACCGTAACACGGGTATATAGTAACACTTATTATAAAAACTGTTACACTATACAACCTAGATGACACTATGTAACGGTTCTTACAAAAACTGTTACTATTATTTAACAACCTAACATTTAGTAACAGGTAATTTACGAACTGTTACCTTATAAAAGCTTGAACTGTTACTAAATGTCACTTTTCTACTAGTGTGCAGTCCAGCTGACCGCAGCTGTTGCAATGCAGTCTTGCTCGTTGCTGCTGCATTCCAGATGATCGAAGCTGCTGCAGTTCAGCTATGTTCGCTCCTGCAGTCCAGCTGATCGCAGCTGCTGCAGTGCAGTTTTGCTCGTTGTTGATTGCAGTCCAGCTGATCGAAGTTGCTGCAATCCAGCTCTGTTCGCTGATCGCAATCGAGCTGATTGCAATCAGCAACCCGATCGCTGGGCTGCAATCGACAACCGATCAAGCTGCTCCGGTGCGGTCTTGCTCGTCGTTGTTGCATTCCGGTGATCGAAGGCTGCTGCGGTTCAAGCTATGTTCGCTCCTGCCCATCGGTGATCGCGGCTCTTTAACGATGCGATTTGCTTCGTTGGCGGTGCGAGTCCCGGTGATCGAGATTCTGCGATTCAGCTCTGTTTGCTCTGCCGAGTCCGGTGATCGCCATTTCTGCGCGATGCTGATTTCTTCGTTGCGGTGCGATCCGGTGATCGAAGTTGCTGCAATCCGGCTCTGTTTGCTCATGCGGTCAGCGATCGCGGTAGCTGCTGCGGTGCGGTTTTGCTCATTACTGGTGCGGTCGGTGATGAAATTCTTGCAATCGGTGTCCCGAGTTCTGGTGCGATCCGGCTGATGAAGGCTCTTTGCAATCCATATCGCGGTGATCGAAGTAGGCGGTGCGATCGGTGATCGAAGTTCCGCAATCCATATCATTTGCTCTGTGATCGGTGAAGGCGCTTTGTAGTGCGATTTTGCTCATTCTTCGATTGCAGTCCGGTGATCGAAGTTCCGCAATCAAGCCCTTTTCGCAGATTCTTTGCAGATCCGGTGACCCATTTCTTTGTAGTGCGATCTTGATAAATGCGTTCTCGCATTCCACCGATTGAAGTCGCTTCTGACTCAACTTTACCCGTCGGTCTGCATTCGGTGATCCAAGTCACAGAGACCATTTTGCTCGATGCTGTTACTACCCAGTTTTGCGCATTGCTGTAGAAGACAGTTTTTTGTGGCCATCACAGTCAAGTCCTACGCAACTACCACAGTTCAGTTTTACATCAGCAGTTATCGCCCACTCACAACACCACTCCACTCAAGCATCACGCTTCTGTTACAGGCCAGTTCAGCCTTCGGTCCTGATTTTGCATACAACAATGGTTCATGATCAACTGTTTCCCGCTGATCTCCCATTCACAATAGCCTCACTTGGGGGCGTCTTGATTGTGATTTCCGCAAACAACAAGGGAAGTTCGCCAATCACCTCAACATCAATAATCCATACTTGGGGGCGAGTTTTATCATTGACTAAGGAAAACGAAATTTTCTTAACCCCCAACAAGTTGAAGGTTACGAGGGGGCAATGTTTATACCATAAGTAAAAATGCCACTTGTGGGCCCGATTGATACTCGAACCATCTTTGGGCCCTCATCCAAGCCCGCTAACCAGTCAACCGAAGAGGCCCACCAGCCTGCCTAGTGTTACATAAATTCAATGGTCGGTCAACAGTCAAAGTCAACGCCCGATCAAAGGTCATGGTCAATGGTCAAAGTCAACCATCGGTCAATGTCAAGGCCATGTTACCGATGGTGCGGCCATGCAGTTTCCATCCATGTTTCCAGTGGTGCTGCCATGCATTTTCCACTCTTGTTGCCAGCGGTACTGCCAACCAATTCCCAGCTACGTACTCTATCGCACTGCCAGTCAGTCTCAACCCGTATAGCCAATCCAGTTTGCCATCCAGCATCCAACCATACTGTCAACCATTATTCCTGTCAACCATCAGTCCAATCTGCCAGCATGCAGAATTTTTCATGGAAGCATGAATGAGCAGTTTCATGCAGAATTTATCATGGAGGCATGCAGTATTCACTCCAACAGTTTCATGCGAATTAAATGCAAGGAGGCATGCAAAGCCAGCAAGTGCAGAATTAAAACAGGAGAGCAGTTTCATGCAGTTTCAGGAAGAATTGATTCCAGCATGCATGCAAGCAGTTTCATACATAATTGTTTACAGGGAATATTAATGCCATTTAAGTCCATCTCGAAATTAGGTTCTAAAATTGTATAAATGGAGATGCCATGATAAAAAAAGGGAGGCAGCCAATACAGGAAAAAGAGCAACGTAATTCTATTATCAATAAAATCACTCCCCAAGAGGATTCGCCCGTGGACGTAGGCAAACCATGCCGAACCACTTTAAAACTGTGTCAATTTTATTTATTCATCAATTCGTATCCAAGCCCTAAATACACACCAAATCATCCATTCATCGTGTTTCGTGCCCAGAAGTAATTTTGGGTACAAACAGGGAGCTTCGTTGCTAGGTAAGCATAAGATACTGACAGGCTAGGACAGGAAATTGAAACAACAAGCCGTGATAAGATGGTCACGAAGGTCTGACTAACCTTTTTCAAGAGGTGAAGAGAGTTTGTGATTCCCGTGTTTGGCGGCCTTGAATAGCTTCTATTTGTGGTGCAGACCGTGAAGTGGTGAGATGAGACTCGTCGGTTTAGTATGGATTCTCATCATCTTGGCTGGGTAAGGGAACATCATGACGCTGGCTTGGCGAGTTGGTGCTGGCGCGGCAAGTCATGGCATGAACGGCTTGGCATGATGGGGCCGCGACAATGGAGCGGGCGGCTTGGCATGGTGCGGCCATGGAAAGGCGCGGTTTGGCGAGGCATGTACGGACGGCTCGGCGTGGTTGGGCCAAGGCAAGGCGCGGATGGCTTGGTGATTTGTCTTCACGGGCCCAGTTGCCTCTTTTCCTTACTTGGATCATATATGAAGTCTTTTCCTTATTTAAACTCCCAAGTATCACACCTATAAAAGGAGGGCCGGCCTCTCCTTTTTGTTTCACGCCTATTTATATTATCCTAGCCGTGTGGTAGCAGTAAAGCAAAGCGGACAAGCGAATCTGGGTATGCCTTCCAATACTTATTCTCTAACTTGCTTTCTCTTTTCTTTTGCGTTGGTGTAAACCCTAGCTATAGGCGTACTTTTTCATGAACTTGTAGAAATATTGTTGGTGTGAACACTAGCCGTAGGTATGCTTTGCTCGAACTTCTAATAAAATTCAGGTGCGAATGCTGTAGTGATGTTGACCGCCTCAATTATTGTGCGAAATAGGTGTGCAAGAGGATTGTCATTCCCTTCCCGTGAAAGAACTAGCTTTTAGGGTTTCCCGCCTTTTCTGATGTAGCCATGTGTATGATTTCCTTTGGCGTGGCGTGCCTATTCGGCTGGGAGCAAATTTCTGGCTGCATGAAGCGGTGACGCAGAGTCTGTCAGTCCCCATTATTTCGCATATGCACGAAATGACTTTGAAACCAATTGTCTTGAATCTAGGATGGTGCTCTTGTGTCTGATGAAATAATTTTCCTGCACTTTCCGTAATAATCTTTCTTTCGTATTGTTCCATTGCAGTTATCTCGGAGGTGAAAGCAACGTAAGAGAATTTTCGTTAGGATGTCAATAGTTTCTGCCGTACCGAAGGATATTGGCAATTCCACGCAGAACATAGATGATGAGTTCTTCACAACATCCACAACACTTAGGAAAAATCATCCCAAGTATGTGTCGGTTCTTCTGACTGGTCCGGAAAGCGAAGGAGAGGCCCGGTCGGTTCGGCCAGGGGTTTTAATATGGTTTTGTCTTCATAGGAAAGAGTACCATGCTTCTCCCGTTGAATTTAAGATCAGTGTAAGCCCGTTGCGTCCCTTCGAGAAATGGATGCACTTCATGATGAGCCAGGAATGTGTAAAGGCCAGTTTGGCCAAGGCGCAGATTGTTGATGCTGTCGCGGCTTCTGCAGTTCTTCAGATTAGGAAATATATCCCAGACTTGGTTGCTTTTATTTCCAGATGGTGTCTAGACACTCACACGGCCATATGCAGGTGGGGTGAAATGACTATTTCCTTGGAAAGCATGACCATCTTGCTGAGCCTTCCTATATTAGGTAGTCTCGATATCAAGTTGTCTGCAGATGAATAGGAAATGCACGGCGTTCTGGTTGCGAAATCAAAAGGATTCGTTCGGAAAGGAAACGAGACGAGGTGCTTATACGGTTGGTGCGTATCCCAGTGGTTTCCGGATGAGTTGGAGCCGAATCAGAAGAACAGTCCTCTCCATTTTGCGGCGTTTTTGGTCCTTTGGTTATCCAGAGATATTTTCGATGATGGCTCGGGTAAGAAGGAGATAAGACAGGAACTTATCAAATTTGCAGTGAAACTGGCAATAGGTGTCGTTCTCCCTATTGTCTAGCTGTTTCTCGGTTCTCTGTACACACACTTGGATCAGCTGGTTGCGGAAATGCGCACTTAGAATGGTTACATGAAAGTGGATTCGTATGTTCATGCCGCCTTTCTCCAAGCGTGGTTGTGGGAGCGTTTCGAAGAATATGCTCCAAAACCGTTGGCAGTACTCCCCGAGTCTTGGGGTGGCTCTAGATACTGCGTTGGTCAAATAGGCGTCCAAGGGTTGGTTCTAACCTGGTCAGATTCCTTGATAATTCGCACATGGTCCATTTTCTTCCATGGGTTCAGTTGCATGAGTCCATAACTCAGATCAGTACCTTCGCAACTGCTCCAGGCATGTCTTTGACTTCTGATAAAGAGGATACAAGTGTTGCAGAGATGGTGTTTATGCGAAGTTGCTCCCCTGGATCCGTGTCATCTTTCTTTCGAGGATCTTGCAAAGTGGTCTCTTACAACATTGATAGGGCGCGGCTCGTCATATGGGTTTCGACCAAGGGGTCTCACTGGTTCGTTAACCTGCTGTTCCAGAAGTTTCGTGGCTAACTGTTCTTGATGTTACTATTCTTGAGTCGGGAAAAATTCTCCCTTTCCTGCTTGCGGAACGAAGTCCATCAACAACCTCTAAGTATAATATATTCTGGCGTGGTAGAAAACCGTCATGGTAAGCCTTCTCCTGCGGTTTTGGCGGAGCATCCACTGCTGAGAGATCCTTCTTCTCCCAAGCGAAAATCTGTTAGCCCGAGTGTAGATAGTCCCCAAGAGAAGGAACAAAGGTCTAAAAATCGTGCAGGTGGTTTCTAGTCAGATTCCTCAGCTCTCCCGACTTTTAGTTCATCCAACATGCGGGTATGTATGATTTTCCTTTTGACTTTAGTTAGATTGTGCATATCCTCGTTTCTATTCTGAGTATCTGTCTATGCATCCCGCCAAGGGTCTCAGTAGTGTGAACGCTTTCACCAAGCTTGCCCATAGTCAGAAAATGCCCCTTCATGCGATGGAGGGTGGTGGTGTTGAGCCTGTTCATGGCGATGGGGAAGCTGAGAAGGATGAAAGCTCAGGGTCCAGTGATGGCGAGAGTAGTTCTTCCGATAGTAGTGCCGAATCCTCCTTTATTCGATCTGAAAACGAATCGGGAAGTCCTCCTTTTTTTTTTTTAAGGAAGTGTCTAATCCGTGATATTGCAGGAGAAGCCGATTCTGAGAATGACCCTGAGACGGAGACTGGTGGAGATGCAACTTTGTCTCCGATCGCGCAAGCTGGCCGTACTGGGCGATCTTGAAATGGATGTGGACCAAGATGAAAATGTCATCTTTGTTCGAAAATAAAAAGTACCCCAGTAGCTGCAGGCGCAATTGTTGTTAGGAGTCCTTTGTCGCTCGCTGATGTAGTCGTGGGCCCCCTTTTCAATCCTCCATACCTGTTTCTTTATCAGGATCACGTGTTGATTGGAGGATTTAGCATGCCATCCAGACATGCGGAACTGTACACTAAGATCTGGGAAAACTATGGTCATATTGCCACGACCAAGCAAATTACTAGTCCGTACGCGTTGGTTAAACGTGTGGAGGAAATTCTGTCTTCGAACGACGACATATGTAACGTGGCAGGTCATACCGTTTCTGGGGATGTAGTCACAAGTTGGAGGTTCCATCGTGACTTTTGTGTGAAGTTCGAGTTCAACGCTCCTCGGTTTGTTAAAGGTTTTTTCTGAGGTTGAAAAGATGCTGACTGAAACAGTCGAAGGTCCTTCCGCAGACATGGTGAAGAAGCAGGAAGCGGAATTTAAAAATTGTGCGGGCATTTGAAGTTGAAAAGGGTGGCTCTCCAGAGCACGAGGGAGGCCTTTGCTAAGAGGAGCAAGCAGCTGTTGGAAAACTTTCCTTGAATACATTTCCGTCTTCTGAACTTCTTATTTTTAGGTTTTTTTTTTTTAAAGGCAAATGAAACGCCTAGTTTATGGTTTTGATTTTCTGGAATTTTTTGGGTTGATAGACAAATGTTATCTCGAAGGTTTTGGATTTTTCTTTTGGAATGAATTGTTTAGGAAATGAAATTATCTCGGTTATGACTAAAAATGACGCGGGCATCCCAGGAAAAACCTAGAACCGTGTGTTGTAGATGACATGGGGTGAAACATAACATGACTATCGGTTTTTCCATTCTCATGAAAACTTGAAATAGCAAACCACGTATCTTGTCTAGGTAAGACTTACTCGGTTTCTCAGGTCTCCCAATGAAAAGGGAATCTTCCGGGTGTAATACTGATTTTTATGGGAAGCGTCGCCGTGATTGTAGAAAGTCCCCAGTCATTACTGAGTTTCCTGATAACCGAGTCGCTGATTCTCGGGCGAATTGTTTGCTTCAATTTTCTGGGAAGTCCCCAGTCACCCACTGTTGTGTCATGACTGATAATCGAGTCGTCTGGTAACTGAGTCGTCGATCCTTGAGCGGAAATCCAGCTTCTACCATCTTGACGTCTGTATTGAAGCATGAGATCGATGGTCTAAGATTGACATTGTAACCGAAAGATCAATCTCCCACTGTGGTCGCCAATTGTTTATGGGTGAAAATGGTTTCTGCTGATTTCGGTAATTTCGGGTGTAGTTGAGAAACAAATTTAAACCCTAAACAATGTACTGCAAGAGAGTACTTTAGATTCGAGAGATCAATCTGTACAAGTCCGGCCTAAACCAAAAAATGGTCGTTCCAGACTTGCTTCGGTCACAAAGTGGAGGAGAATGGGTTGGTTTTGGGAAGAGAAGCAAGGAAAATGATGACACCAGAATAGTTGATTCTGGAAGAGTAGTTGTGTTACGACTTGTATCAGAAAGTGGGAAGCTAACGTATGAAAAGCTAGCAAACGTTTTCTGAGTGGTGTATGCTCCTGACCGAACTTCTTGTTCGGTGGAAATAGGTAAGACCTATTCATACAAGTCGAAGT
Source organism: Papaver armeniacum (assembly GCA_023531295.1). NCBI lineage: Eukaryota > Viridiplantae > Streptophyta > Magnoliopsida > Ranunculales > Papaveraceae > Papaver > Papaver armeniacum. The sequence continues at coordinate 923,052 of JAJJWW010002215.1, forward strand.
GAAACGTACTCTGGTCTCATTAAGGAATGGAAAAATGGGTGAGTAAATGGGAGGAGGTGGTAACGTTAACGCATGGAATTGATGTTCCATAAAACCGTTAACGCATGGAATTGATGTTCCATAAAACTGTTAATGCATGGAATTGATATTCCATAAAAATAACGTTTCACCATTAACTCCCTGTATTTACTAACCGCCTCAACCTTATGACACTTCTTTATGACGGGCGTAGTGTACGCCTGATAGGTGTCTAAAACACCTAATTTACTATCTAGTAGTTACGCTTTCTTTGCTATTTTTCTTGTGAATTTTGTACTTTACGCGTGCTTTTGAGTTTATTAGGTGTAATGGAGTCATTTGGAGTAAAAGAAGAAGATTTGAGCAAGAAGGGCGAAAGCGTCATTTCGTACGCATGTGCTATCGGGAGCACAATGGAGGATGAGGGGCTTTCATGCTGTGGTGGCTCTTTTATTCACTCCTGTGGGGTGCCTTGAGTAATTCCTATTACTACACAAGACCTAAGTTTCAGAGAAAATCATTTCTCATCATTGTTTTATCCCTTCATCACCTGCGGCTCCATTAACCTTCATGGAGGAAATTCAGATGAAATTGAAACACTGAGTTAGGTTGTTCTTGAGCTAACAGGGGAATGATGAATTTGATTGAGAAGCAACATGGGCTCACGGTGCTTTAGACCGGATCAAGAAATAAGAGAGGAAATACAGAGAATGGCTCAAATTTGCTTCGGTGAATTGAGATGATTTGGGTGAATTGTGAAATTGAGTTAGGGTTTCTGTAATTGAGGTTGAAATCTGTGTTGTTAAGATGGGTTCCGATCTGAAATCGAGAAGCAGAAGTTGATGTTGGAATTAGGGTTTGCAACAGGAAGAAGATGATGAAGCTCAGATGAAATGGGATTTGCTGAGGAGAATTATAAATTTATTATCATTCTTTTGTTGTTGTTTATGGAACCAGGGTTTTGCCTCTGGTGGCTTGAACTGACTCAGGGAGGTTGTTCCCGTGAGCTAATGGGTATGTGGTTGATTGTTGGCTTGAATGAAGCAATGAAGCTGTGTACATAAGCAATGGTTGGATGAAGTGCACTGGATTGGAATTCAGAAGCTGCAATAGGTGGTCTGAGAAGAGATGGTGTTTTTAGTAATTGGCAGTTGTGATGTTGGCTGGGTTATGAGCAGACAGGGATGGAAGTGCAGGTTGGAGCTTGTGACTGTTGGTGTTGTGGGTTTCATGTGAAGGAGTTACAGAGAAGTGCAATTGAGAAGAACAGGGAGATGGAGATGGACTGTGAAACTGAAGCCTGAGTATGAATGGTGCTTCAGTGAAGGTGGTTTTGCAGGTGTTGATTATAATGGCTCTTACTTTTGGTGGTTTGAAGCTACATCATCGGAGATATAGGGTAGCGAGGAAACTGAGTTCCTGTTGTTGTAGAATGGGATTGATGCTGGCAGAGACGATGGATTGAATGGTTGTTGAAGGCTCAGGTGGTACGAGAAAGAAGAGAATTTGCACTTGCTCGGACTCGTTGCAGAACAGCGGGGAGAGGTTGATGTTTAGAGTTGTGACTGAACAGGCTCCTTGATGGATAACCAAGGTTCAATGATTTGTACAATGGGAGCAAATGAAATGGAATGGAAGCGAGCTGCAAATGGAGTCGCAACCGCAGTCTTGTGTCTTGTGATTGCCTGTGGAGCTGGAGTTGGAGCCGCAAGTTGCAATGCAGTGCAAGAGTTGAAGTTGATGTGGTTCAAGAATGAATAGATGTATGCTAGGAAAATACAGGGAAGGTGGTGCTGTTGGGAGTTTGTTGCGGCTGGTTGAAGAGCCGAAACTGCAGGAGATATTGAGTGGAGTGAAGGAAAGTGAGGAAGAAGCACAGGATTGTGTTGTTCTTTGATTTGTGGAAATGACAGAGAAGTGGAGGTACTCGAACTTATGGAAGCAATGCTGTGGTTTGATACAAGGCAGTCCAATAGAAGATGGGTTTGCTATGTGATATGAGTGACGGGGGAGATGGCTCAGGTAGTGGACCAATTCAGGGAAGCGCTGGTGATATTGCAAGTAGAGGAATGAGGCTTGTGCACTTGTAGGCAATGAACAGGTTGCAACTAGTATTGTTGGTGGAAACTTTGGAGATGTACTTGGACCTGCAAACTGGTGGTAGGAATTGCAGGCGGTTTGAGCTGGAACAGTGGCTTAAGAAGCAGCTGAGCACTACAGAGAGAATCCAAGTGTGCTGCAACTGTGTTTAGTTCAAATGGTGGTTGTGGTGTTTTGTAGCTGGAGTTTGGGTTGCTTTTGAGCTCAAGATGGAACTGGTGGTTTGTGCAAATGGAAGCTGAAATGGAAGGAAGTGCAGTGTGGTGCAGTGATGGCTATAATGGTTAGAACTGGGACTGAATTGAGAATATATATGGGTTGTGTTGGTTGATAAAGCTACACAGATGGTGCAGTTGTGCAATGAGAAGGAAATGAACAGCCATCATGGCTAGATATGAGCTGGTGAAGCTCAATGATAGTCTGTGAAGCGGCATGTGCAACATGGCCTAGGCCTAGGCTAGTTAGAACCTGACTCACATGACTAACTCAGCTGAGTTGACTGACTCAGGTGTGACTCCTGAGTTGAATCATCTGACTCGGTGTTTGACCCGGTTTGACTCACTTGACCGAGTTGACCCGTTTGACCGGTGACCGGGTGGACTTTGTCGGTCACCCGAGACAGATTTCCGGTGACTATTCCGCCGATTTCCGCCATATTCCCGATTTTCCGGCGACCGTTTTTGGGGAGAGTTTTCACATGGGTTTTTCTCACACATGGGCTTGGTGGACTTCTATCTTTTGGACCCTTGGGGCTTGACCTAATTTTGGAATAAGAAGAGCTATAAAGGAGAAAGTTTCTACAACTTTGGATATCTTATCTTATTATCTTTTTCTATTCTTTTTGCCTCTACTTTGTTCTAGGGTTTAGAAACATGAAACTTCTCTTTCTTCTTGTTATGAACTCCATGAATATGAGCTAGAGTTTTATTATTGGTTATGGAATAAGTTGGATTTCCAAATATGGGTTTTAATTCAATAAATTAGTTTTCTCTCATATTATCGTTTATGATTCACTATTAATATTGTTACATGATTTGAATGCTTGTTAGTCGAGTCGCGAATCGATTGAGTTTGTTTTCATCTCTCTTGCTAGATTAGGATTTATTATACGCAAAAGTGATAATTCCGGATTGCAAGTAGCATAAATATGATTATAGTTTGTAGTGATATATTCTTATGATCATATGTGAGTCATAACCTTTGTTAAATCGGATTAGTGCGCTTTCCACGTTCGATTGCTTTGATTGGCCTGATTTCATAGAACTTAATGCATCTAGGGAATTAAACTTGATTAGTGCTTTTACACGTTAGGTTGTTCCTTTAGATAGAATTCATATTCGCATCTTTTAATGTGTTTGTTGATGACATGAGGAGATTTGCGGGATATTCTTGCGATCAAGGTATTCTAGGGCCTTTGATAAAAGTTGAGATTAAAATATCAATTCTAGTTATTGTGTGAAAACATGTTTGTGAATGAAGATGAAATCCATGACCAATACTTTCTCATCCTTGATTTGATTTGTTTGGTTATTTCTTTATTTGCTTTTATTTTAATTTAGTATATAAAAATCACAAAACTACCAGTGTTATTTATAGGGAACCGAAACAATTTGACAACCTAGACCTCTCTGTGGGATCGATCCTTTCTTGCCCTTGCTTCATTATATATTTTGAGTAGTAAGAAAGTGTAATTTATATTTGTGTCGGCTGACAACCGGTCAAATTTTGGCGCCGTTGCAGGGGAGGCGGTTGTCACTTGTTTTTGGTTTCTTATTTTTATTTTGTTTTTAGTTTTTGTTTTACTTTTTCTTATTTTCTAGGTTTTAACCTTGGTTTGAGAATTTTATTTCAGGTGCTTGTTTCTCATGGAAGGAGCATATTGGAACAATGGATATGGTTTTCAACAACCTCAACAATATGATAACTATCAATTCCATGGGTATAATCAAAACAAATTCATTGGTTATGACCAATATTCCATGGAACCTTATGGTTTTCCTCAACAACCTTATGGCGGGTATGTGTGTGAACAACCACAAGGATGGGAGGATTCTTATGCTCGTGAACAAAAAGTCTCTAATTTTATAGATAAAGTTTCCAACTTTTTACAAGAGGAATTTCAAAAGCTAAAGAGACTACAAACGAGCAACTCCAAAAACTTCGTGAAGGTTTTGCTAGCTTGCGAAGAGGCATTGATCAATACAAGGAAGATATGGATAATTCTTATGTGCATATGGTTTGTGATGAATATTTGATTGATGCTAATGTTGAAAAGGGCCAATCCTTGGGCACTTTCTGATAGACACATTTTTGTGTCTGAATTGTTATCATTGTCTCTATTGTTGGTCTCGATTTCTGTACTAATTTTGGTGTTTTTATGTGTGTGTAGGTGTTTTTGGAGGGGAAACGAAGTTCAAACGATCATTGATTGATGTCGGAACCGCTGTTAATATTATCCCTTTGAAAAACTCTCGAGCTGCTGGTATCACACGACAAGAAGCCATTCATGCCCCAAGAATAATCACAGATCATGAAGGAACACCCGGAGATGCTCATGGCCACATCACCCTCAAGATGAACATAAACTCACCTGACAGAAACAAAAATTCTTCATAATTCGAGAAGATCCAGTGATATGATATGATTCTTGGACGAACATGGATTCACACCGGAAAGGTAACACCAACACCTTCAACAGACATCTCTATTGAAGAAACCGATTCTAAGAAGAAAAAGAAGATACTTCACCATTCGAGTATTTGAAGGAGGTCAGACCTCTAGCAGAGCTAACACAAAAACCTGAAGAAGATGCAAATGCTTTCATCGAAGGTTTCGCACTGTGCAAGTCTAATTCCTCCTCATGTGTCTATATCATCAGTTTTCAAGTATGCTTATTTGGTCCGAGGACTTTACTCCACCAACAACTTAGCAATTGCAAAATACTATGAATGGATAACTCGCCCCAACAATATTTCACCAAATGGTTAAGTTCGAGCTTCTTCAAACCGAGCATATCATCAAAAGGTTTATTGCTGAAGACATAGCCAAGCATGATAAACAAGACCTTAACTATTCTCCCTCGCATGAGTGTCCATACATACCACACAGCCGTGGAACCCCCACTACACGAAGAATTCCAAACCAGCAGAAAATATTCAGGGCACGAATGATCAAGCCTAACAAATTCCAGGAAGGAGATTTGGTTCTCAAAACAACTAAGCGTAACTCCCATTCTGCAAAGAATTAACTGGGAAGGACCCTACATGGTCTCTAAGTCCGTCACGTGGATACTACAAGCTGATCAACATGGATAACAAGGAAAGCGTGGCCGTGATACATGAGAATTGGCTCAAGGCCTTTGATGTCTAAGGTTTTGGATATTCGGGGGTATTGGATGTTCATGGCACGAACACCTAAAATATTTGGAATTTAGAGTTTTCTATCATTGTATTTAAATTCCTCCAAAATGTTTGCAATACTTGCATTCAGTAATTTAAATCCAGCAATTTATCAAATTCAGTTTGCTTAAAGAAAATCTCTATCAAACCCAAAGAAAATCCTCAATCATTTGATCCAAAACCAATCAAAACCAAAAAATAAAACCTCACATCTCTCAGAAGTTCAAAAATTCAAGAGATTATGAAAAGAAATCAAAGGAAGTCAACGAAGAAAGATTTTTGCTCCTCCGCATCCTTTAAGACTTGCAAAGCCGCCTTCTCCATGCTCTTCAAAATGGGCTCCGGCAATTTTGTCTTCCTTTTCCATCACAAAGATCATTGGGAAAGAGTATGTTATTCTCACATGAGTCCTTAATATCATTCATCTTCTTACGGAGCCAACATTGAAGCCAAGTCTCTTTAATTCTCCAAGTTGAACTCCCAATCAAAGAGTACATCCTGAGTCACAAGATTTCTAGCTCTAGTGCATATATCGCATACAACACGCAAGATAACACTTACTTGCATGGTTAAGGAATAAGCACTTTGGATCTCTAGTAACGACGATGTGACCAAATTTCTTCCATATTTTCTCGCATACAAGTTGGCATATCCAATGGGAACGCCGAATCCACCAACTAGTTCGTGGTATGGGAGTGATGCATCAAACAGAGGATCAAAAGCAACTCCTACACTTGGGTATGCATGCACCACTATACGGTTTTCAATCACCGGAACAATGTCTACAACAACAGTTTCTTCAGTCTCTCTTACTTGCTGGTTCGCTTTCATCAGAAGCAACAACAATCGAGGTCTCGACCCCCTTAATTGCTTTGTGAAACAACACTCTCATGGCCCTGAAGTGCAGGGATAGTTACTTTATCAATAACCCCAGGGTTGCTCGTTTCATCATTATTGATTCCTTCATTCTCAACTTCGGTATTTTGTACCTAATACGAAGATTACATTAGATTAGGATCATTCAAACATGAAACCAAAAGAAATCGTAAAATACAGCATATAAGTGGTCTAGCATAATCAAGGTTCTTCATTCTACATATTAGGGGTCAGCAAATAACATAAAAGTAGTGAAAATACGTTTTACGGTAATCTCGTCTGAAAAAACTGTACTCTACTCTGCACTAAAATACTAACTGGGAGCAACCTACAAGGAATATGAGGACGGGTCATATACCATTCTCTTCGTATGGATGTCCTCTCCCACATGTCAAAATTTCATGGCCATCCGATGAACGAGCAAAAAGATGTGGTCGAAACATCGGGCAACATGCAATCTGAAAAAATTCTGGAAGTCTCCTGGAAGTTTACTGTTTTGCCTTTTTCAGGTCCTAAACGTGCTCAAAATTCAAAAAGATTCCATACTAAAGCTTGGAAATTCTCTGGGCTTGAATATACATATGCGGATCATGAAAATCAGACTTCAGATGAAGGTTTTACGGAGTTTTTGCTAAAAGTTGAAATCTGAAATTTTCTGACGACGTATTTCGCCAAAATTACTTGTACACTCACATGGATTCTCATTCATTCACTCAAAAATCAGCAATTTCATACTTCTATGAAGAGGTTACAAGATATGTGCTTACTTTGGGGTCTCCGAAGTGTTCAAAGAGTTGGGATTGCCCGTGTCAACATCAAGAGGTTCATCATTTTCATTCGGTTCCGAATATTTGGAACTTCCTTCGCCTCTATTCTCAGGAGACGACCGAGTTTCAACACTATCTACTTCCATGGCAACATCCTCCTAGACACATTCTCAAATAATTAGCATTTTCACGTGAGGCATTTATGATTGGCTATGAAGGAGGGTACTCATAATATTTTCTTCTTCAACGCTCAAATCAGAGATTGTCTGCCCAAAGAACAAGAGAATTGAAGACCATCAATACTAGACGGAGCAAAGTTCTGTAATCAAATAACAAATATTGGTTTTATGATCCTAGCAATACGGATGAAAGAAGTTACAACGGAAAAGTGTTGGAAACTCACCAAAGAAATAACCGGGGACTTTATGGTATTAGGCAACAACTTATAATTCTTGTTCCCTGTCTTTCTCGCCATGAACAAATGTCAGCTTCCGAGAGGTCTACATCAATTCGTGGTCTTACATTGCGACCACCTCAGGAAAAGAAAATTTTGATGCGATAATCAAAATACAATCATCATAATCTTATGAAGACTTTGTAAAATACTTACTTGTGAACATCCTGGGAGATGTTTTCCGTTTGTCACTAGGGAAATGCTTCAATCTTGGTCGAGTAGCAATCATCTCAGAGAAGGGGGCTCCTTCACTAAAGGCCGATTAACTCTTACAAAATCAGATAAGCGCTTGAGTTGTTGATCCCAAAAGTCTATGTAACCCTGATTACATATGAAACTCTTTCAGAGCTGGGGAACCAGACTTGCTTCCTTCCACATGTGTGCGGTCCAGACGGTCATAAGTCGATCAACCGAGGGCTTTCTTCTTCTGAAAGTTGGAACACACTAATCCATACCCATTTGCCGAGCCGCCTATCAATATTGTATTCTTCCACCGAGAATTCGCCATGCATTATGGATATTAGATAACCGGGAGTACATCTTAGCATAAAAGCTCTCGTCGTCATCCAAGTCTACTACATTCCAAAGTAATGCTCTCTTCATCATTAAAAGTTCTCAATCGAGAGATATAAAGGGAACCGATACCCATGGGCGGAAGTTGAATTGATTCATAACCGTAACATCAACAAAGCGAGTCTTCGCCGAGGTTGCTTTGTAGACAGCGCATGATCCTGGCATTAACTTTCTCGAGAAAACATGACGAGCACGTATTCAATCCTTGCAAAATGGTACGTGGAACAGGTGCATAATTCTTGAAACGCTGCCACATCAATGATTGAAGAGTGATCACTCTTTTCATGGTATCAAAGATAAAGAATTGTAGTATAGTCGTTCGAACCACAGAGATTGTAGGTGTTCAAAAGAAATATTAAGCAATGCAATAATGTAGAGTTGATTTGTAATTGAGTTGTGAATGCAACAGAATATATTTGTAAAAGAGAGAAATAATTGCTGTGAATCTACCAAGACTTTGAAGTTCCACCTAACGTATTCTAGTATTATGTGACCAAATTATAACTCGAATAGAACTGAATAATGATTCATTCTACCCGGCAGATATAGCAAATTGAGATTTCAAAGTAACTAAAACAAATACCAAATCAAGACTGATTGATTATATTTCTAAGATAAAGCCCAATTGAGAAATGTCACAGGGATTCCCTAGCATTCAATGTATCCGAAATCACAATGAATCTATGAAGTTTGTCAACACCATCAACACAAAATTGCAATCAAAAACACAGATAAAGAAATGGACTAAAAACATGGAATTCATTTATGATCACTATAAATAATACTAGAACCCATTAAGCTTCCCCTCTAGTCTTGGCAGAGAGGGGTTTAGCTTCTCATTGTTGTGTAGACAGCCATAGAAAAATATTCAGTAGAAAACCCTAACATACAAGAGAACTAAACAATGAACTAATTAGAAAACTCCAGAAAAGATTGTGTTATTCCAGCTTACCTTCTTGGTTGGTTCTTCTTCTCCTTTTATACAGCAACTAATTGAGTTCTTCTCTAACTACTTCATTCAAACTCTTCCTGGATTTGGGAAAACACTCCACATAATTTTATCTCTTCCTCATATTTCGCCTATCACAGCCTGAAATCGATTTACTCGCATTTGACTTGATAGAAACAACTTTCTTCCTAATATTTCTCACAATTCAGTCAATGTAGACACCAACCAAAACTCCCCATCAACAGCAACCATCATAGCCCACTGATTGCAAACTGGCCCTAACTTAGCTGCTATCACTTCCACCACGGCGACAACCAACACCAGCATCTCAAGTAACTTGTATACTGCCAGTTCATTCTCCATCCCGTTCTAGCACATCGACAATTGCTCCTCTTTGTCCAACTCATCTTCAATTAGTCTGCAAAGCAAACCAATACACCCATGGTAACCATTACACTCTTGCTGTGAAATCATCATTGGATACGAAGCTTTAACCATTTCCATTCACCTATGCAGATCCGCATACAGCCACCATCTTCGACTGAAATTAACCCAACGCCAAGTGAGTGAGAACCCATCACAGATACCACTACTTTGGACCACAGGAATCACTTAATACCCCTTGTTGTTGCTGTTAAACCATCACCAGAAATGCCAATTCTTCATCAGCGAATACCGCCACCAGAAATCCTTGTATCAGGCTGTCAAACTAAACCCTCAATTTTTGTGTTGCTCTCTGTAACCCTTAATGATATTCCAACCTCAATTCAGCCTCCAAAAATTGATCCAAATGATGACCTAATTTCAATTGATGTTGCCGTTGTAGAATTGACCACCACTGCCTGCAACTCAATGTATAGCTCGAGCAATTCTTCACAGATGGATTCAGTTTCGAACCCCTAATCAATTCCCATCGTTGTTGCCTAAGAAACCCTGTTGCATACCCACATGAGAAGAGAGATCGAACTCCATCTTCAAATGATTACCAACAACTTCAGATCAAACCCACTTCTGCCAACATTGTTGTGCTTGGTTTTCAATTGAGAGATTTAATTTCAGACTGCCAATTCCCCAAAATCGCTGTTGTTAACAAAAGTTCAAGTATTGGCTTGAATCTCAACCCAAAACAGTCCCAATTCGATCCCTAAACAGCTACAGATTTTCACCATCTCTTGCATCTTCGCCCTGGTCTCTCAATTCTATTAAATTCTCATGATTCAAACCACATCAAAATCCATAACCCTATGCTAAGATCCCCTTTTTCTCTGGTAAAGACAATAGAAAGAACTGAGCTCTCTCTCTCTCGATGATAAAAATGAGAGAAGATGCTAGAAAGAAAAATGTGGTGTATAGCAGCCACGTTCCACTCCCTTTAACCCATTAGTGACTCACATGCTTGAAGAGGCAAAGAAAATTCTTTGTGGATTGATCTCTGGACAAGAAATGGCAAGGTGGTGCGGCCCATGAATTGTTGGCTTACCACTGCAAGTCGCAAGCGCCAATTTTAGCTTCTAAGCCATTTATCCTCTTGGTGAACGGACTTCACTTATAATTCCTGTAAAAGGCTTAAAACAGTATTATTAGCCAATAGACGAGACCTAGCTAGTGTAAATATGGGTACAAAAATGTCGCACTTACGTGCTTATCAAACTCCCCCACACTTACATTTTGCTAGTCCCGAGCAAAACAAGAAAAATTATATCCGCTACACAGCTGGATATGGAGAGACGTCCGCTAAACAGCTAGACGGAATCACTAAACAGTGATTGAGAAATATCTGCTAAACAGCAAGATGAACCCGCTAAACAGCTGGGTTAAGAGCGTCTGCTAAACAGCAAGACAAATCCGCTAAACAGCTGGATTGAAAATGTCCGCTAAACAGCTGGACAAAACCACTAAACAGTGGTGAAAGACAGCTAGCAGCTGATCTTATCATATAAAATTTTCACTTCATTTTTTTTTTTTTTTTTTTTTTTTTTTTTTTTTTTTTGAAACAAAACATAACAGAACTATATGTAAAAGAAAAACAATAATCTTCAAAACAGTGAAGCATGGATTTACCCCCAACTCCCCCACACTTAATTTCTACATTGTCCCCAATGTGGCAGTGGTTAAAAACAGTTCAAAGGTGAAAAGGGGTAATCAGCCAAACACAACATATTATTCATGATAAAGAAAACAAAGAAAATAAAATAAAACAACATTATTTTACCACTGCAAGTCAAGTCAGTTCGGTTGCATTTAGCCCATGCAACAAGCCTTTAAACCTCAAGCTCGCACAAGAGGACGAGTCTGTCTCGTGAGGGCTTCCCACTGTGATACCCACAAACACATCAAGAGGGTTGTCTCCCTAAAGCGCTGAATTTTATGTCTCGGCCAGACATCCGCAAAACACAGCCCAATCAAACATAAGAAGGATCCTCCAGTCGTGGTATCGACTTACGGATTCACAAGTTCCAAAAATGGCTTCAACCTCTGCCCATTAACCTTAAAAATATTGCCATTATTTGGATTTTCAATCTCAACAGTACCATAAGGAAAGACATTCTTAACAATAAATGGACCTGTCCATCGAGATTTAAGCTTGCCAGGAAATAAATGTAGTCGAGAATCATAAAGAAGAACTTTATCTAAAGGTTCAAATGTTTTCCTAATAATGTGCTTATCATGAAACATTTTCATTTTAGCTTTATAGTTCCTGGAAGTATTATAGGCCTCGTTTCTGATTTCTTCGAGCTCATTCAGCTGCAATTTCCTATGTTCACCAGCCTGATCTAGGTCAAAATTAAGCTTTTTGATTGCCCAATAAGCTTTGTGTTCTAACTCAACAGGTAGATGACATGCTTTTCCGAAAACAAGCCTATAAGGAGACATTCCTAATGGAGTTTTGAAAGCTGTCCTATAAGCCCACAACGCATCAATAAGTCGTAGTGACCAATCCTTGCGATTTGGGTTTACAGTCTTATGCAATATAGCTTTTATCTCTCTGTTGGAAACTTCTACTTGACCACTCGTTTGAGGATGATATGCTGTAGCTACTTTATGAGTAATGCCATATGATTTCATTAGCTTTTCAAAGGATTTGTTACAAAAGTGAGTACCTCTATCACTAATAATAGCCCTAGGGGTGCCAAATCTAGATAAAATATTCTCTTTCAGAAACTTAGTAACAACCTTACTGTCATTATCCCCTGCAAGCAACAGCTTCAATCCACTTAGATACGTAGTCAACAAAGCAACCAATATATATTGATAACCATAAGAAGAAGGAAATGGGCCCATAAAGTCTATGCCCCATACATCAAAAATTTCGACAATCAAAATAGGATTTAATGGCATCATATCTCGTCGAGAATTTCTTCCTACCTTTTGGCATCTTTCACATGCTTTGCAAAACAAGTATGCATCTTTGAAAAGAGTCGGCCAGTAAAAACCACATTGCAGAATTTTCAGGCAGTTTTCTTACCTCGAAAAGTGTCCTCCACAAGCACTCGGAGTGACTGAAATTCAAGATACTTTGGTGTTCAACTTCTGGTACACACCTTCGAATCAGCTGATCTGGGCAAACTTTAAACAGAAACGGATCATCCCACAGAAAGTTTTGCACTTCAAAGAAAGAATTTTGTCTTGTCTTGTTGAGTCCAATGAGCTGGAATGTCACCTACAAGAAGATAGTTTGCAATGTCTGCATACCAAGGTGTTAGTGACACGCTAAACAATTGTTCATCAGAAAAGTTTCGACCACATCACTTTGAAAAGACGACTCAAGTACTATCCTAGATAGATGATCAGCCACCACATTCTCAAATCCTTTCTTATCCCTGATTTCTAGATTGAACTCTTGCAAAAGAAGAACCCACCTAATCAGTCTAGGTTTCGCATCTTTCTTTGACAAAAGATGCTTAAGGGCAGCATGGTCGGTGTACACAATAACTTTAGATCCGACTAGATATGACCTGAACTTATCCAAAGCAAACACGACAGACAAAAACTCTTTTTCTGTAGTGGAATAGTTACATTGTGCATCATTTAAAGTACGACTTGCATAATAAATAACACATGGTAACTTTTGAACTCTTTGTCCTAAAACAGCTCCAATTGCAAAGTCGCTAGCATCACACATTATCTCAAATGGTAACAACCAATTAGGGGGTTGAATGATCGGAGTTGTAGTCAATAAGGTCTTTAGCTTTTCAAAAGCTATTTTGCACTCTTCATCAAACACAAAGTCCTTGTCTTTTGATAAGAGATTGCACAGGGGCCTGGAGATTTTACTAAAGTCCTTAACAAACCTTCGGTAAAATCCCGCATGTCCAAGAAAAGACCTTATTTCCTTAACATTCTTTGGGTCTGCCAAATGTGAAATCAGGTCAGTTTTAGCTTTATCTACCTCAAGTCCCTGAGATGAAACAACATGACCTAAGACATTTCCTCTAGACACCATAAAGTTACACTTTTCCCAGTTGAGAACAAGATTTGTTTCAGTGCAACGAATCAGAGCTAACTCTAAGTGATTCAAGCAATCAGTAAAACTATCACCAAAGATTGAGAAATCATCCATAAATACTTCCAAATTCTTACCAACCATATCAGAAAAAATACTTAGCATGAGACGTTGGAACGTTGCTGGTGCATTGCATAAGCCAAAGGGCATTCGTCTGTAAGCAAAGGTTCCATACGGGCATGTAAAAGTCGTCTTTTCCTGATCTTCTCGAGCAATCTCCACTTGATTGTAGCCCGAGTATCCGTCGAGAAAGCAATAGAACTTATGACCTGCAAGTCGCTCAAGAATTTCATCAATAAACGGCAAAGGAAAATGATCTTTCCTACTAACAGAATTCAACTTGCGATAATCAATGCAAACACGCCAACCAGTGACCTTCCTAGTTGGGATCAGTTCATTATTCTCATTCTCAACAACTGTAATACCAGATTTCTTAGGAACTACTTGGGTTGGACTGACCCATTCGCTATCAGAAATAGGATAGATCATACCTACATCTAATAGCTTAAGAATTTCAGCTTTAACAACATCTTTCATGTGAGGATTCAACCTACGCTGACCTTGTCGACAAGGTCTTGCATTCTCTTCCAAGTTAATCTTATGCGTACAAATACTAGGGTCAATTCCTTTCAGGTCTGCAATAGTCCATCCTATGGCACTTCTGTGCTTCCTAAGAACATCCAAAAGCATCACTTCTTGCTCTTCACTAAGTTCAGCTGATATAATTACTGGAAATGTTTCATTTTGACCCAAAAAAGCATATTTCAGGTCACTAGGAAGTGGCTTAAGGTCAAGCTTTGGGAAATCTATGGATGAGGGCAGTGGCTTGGTCTCACTGATTGGAAGTGATTCAAATCTAGACCGCCACTTATCTCGTATCCAAGAATGGGGATGAATCCAAGAACGAATTGACTTCTTCAATGGATCCATCCTCATCGAAATCCAAAAGGTTAAGAAGACTGGCTTCTAATGCATCCCTAGCTTCTAGATGAGATAACTTTTCCGCACAATTGTTTCAATCATACTAACCTCATGGATATCATCACGCCACTCGGATATTTACATGCATCAAAGATGTTTAATTCAACGGTCATGTTACCAAAAGAAAGATTCATTATACCGTTTCGACAATTAATCAAAGCATTGGCAGTTGCAAGGAAAGGACGACCTAAGATGATAGGTATTTCATTACTAGCATGAACCACAGGTTGGGTATCCAAAACAATAAAATCCTTTGGATAGTAAAATTTATCGATTTGAACTAACACATCCTCAACTACCCCTCTCGGTACTTTAACCGATCTGTCCGCAAGTTGTAGAGTGACCGAGGTGGGTTTTAATTCACCTAAGCCCAACTGCTCGTAAACCGAGAAGGGTATGAGGTTTACACTAGCTCCCAAATCCAGAAGTGCTTGTTTGATCACGAAATCCCCTATTATACAAGAAATAGTAGGGCATCCCGGATCTTTATATTTGGGAGGAGTGTTGTGTTTAAGAATAGCACTTACCTGTTCCGTGAGGAATGCCTTTTTCGCACATTATGCTTCCTTTTGATGGTGCAAAGATCCTTTATGAACTTGGCGTAAGCTGGAATTTGCTTAATCACACTCAAGAGAGGAATGTTTACTTTCAATTTTTGACTTAACAAAAAAAAAAAAAAGCTGCAAAATATCAAGAATATCTTTATTATCAGCCAATGGTTTAGTAGACAATAAACGATGAGGAAATGGAGCATGCAATTTCTTATCAACATCAGAATTTTCATTTTCAGTATCACTGTGACAGTCACCACCCTTGGGTTTTGGAGACTTCTCGGTTCGTTTACCTTCATCGGAGTCTCTATCACCTTACCATTTCTAAGTGTTGTAACAACCTTAGCTTGTTCAATATTAGCATTATTAGCTTCATACTGGCCTTTCGGGTTAGGTTGAGTTTGGGCAGGCAATGTCCCTTTCTCCCTAACATTGAGACGTGATTCAATACGTCCTATGCTAGTTTTCAGCTCATCCAAAGTCTGCAAGGTATTCTGATTTATTTGAGTCTGTCCTTGCATAAAAGTTTGTAAAGTATCCTCAAGAGTCTTCTTGTGAGGTGGCACATAAGGATTACTAGATGAATACCCTTGAGGAACATTAACATCATTCATAGTAGGACCATTCCTCCAACTGAAATTAGGGTGATTTCGCCAATTAGGATTATATGTTTCCGAATAAGGTGAGCTAAAAGGTCTTTTGTAAGTATTCATGGCATTTGCTTGGTCATGTAACACTTCTTGAAATGCTGGGATCGTAGGACAATCCTTAGTGTAGTGTTACGGACTTTCGCAAATACCACAAGCATGTTCTACCGAGTTAGCTACCTTAACTACATTTGGTTTCTGAATAGCATCAACTTTCCTATGCAAGCTAGCAATTTTAGCATTCAAATCATCTTCTTCACTCAAAGACATACATTCCAGGCCTAGAACTAGCTAAGGATTTGGACTTATTTTTATCCATTGTGCTCGAAGTATCCCAATTTTGGGCATTTTCAGCTAGCGAATCGAAATAACTCCAAGCATCATCAAAGGTGACTTATTCAGAAATTCCCCATTACACATCATTTCAACAAACCGACGCATACCAGTAACTCAGACCATCATAAAAGAAGTTAATAACTCTCCAAATTTCATAACCATGATGAGGGCAGCTAGAAAGTAAGTCTTTAAACCTCTCCCAACACTCGAAAAAAGACTCATGTTCATTTTGAGAAAAATTCATAATATTTTTGCGAAGAGTGATGGTTTTGTGAATCGGAAAAAACTTTTCGTAAACTCTCTAGTCATTTCATTCCATGTCGTAATGGTATTTGGTCGCAAAGAATGCAGCCAAATCTTAGCCTTCTCCTTTAGAGAAAATGGAAACAATTTCAGTTTTACAACATCTTGAGTTGCAGCAACAAAAGACATAGTAGTACAGACTTCATCAAATTCTTTCAAATGTATGTATGGACTCTCGGAGTCCAAACCATGAAACTTAGGCAAAGTGCTTGTATACGCCCATACTTAATTGACACATTGCAAAGCATTAGCAGGAAGAACTATACAAGAAGGTGTAGAAGTCCTTTCCGGCTGTAAATACTCCCTAAGGGTTCTAGGTCCATCAAGCATTGGCTTCGGCTCAAAGCAGCTAATCTAGCAGCTTCAGCCTCAGCCGCTAATCTCTCGGCTTCACCTGCCATTGGATGACTAGGGTGATTTGGTAATACCCTATTAGGTAAACGGTGAAATCTAACTAATCGATTGAATTGATCAGACCTAGAATATTGCATACACAAAAGAAACAAGGAACGGATACAATGTTACCCAAGTGGCTGTGATTTCGGCAATATTTCAGCCTAATCACAACTGAAGCAAAAAGACTCGTTCCCTGCACCCGTAGCAACTCAGCTCCTAATGTCGCCAAGTCTTTAGAGCTATCTTACTCCCTGTTAAGAACCAACAGAAGTCAGTAGACTCTAAAACAAAACTAAAAATAAACCGATGCAGCACTTAATTCTAAGGAACACTAAACAATCCCCGGCCCGCGGCGCCAAAATTTGATCTCTCTTTTCAGGGTATCAAAGATAAAGAACTGTAGTATAGTCGTTCGAACCACAGAGATTGTAGGTGTTCAAAAGAAATATTAAGCAATGCAATAATGTAGAGTTGATTTGTAATTGAGTTGTGAATGCAACAGAATATATTTGTAAAAGAGAGAAATAATTGTTGTGAATCTACCAAGACTTTGAAGTTCCACCTAACGTATTCTAGTATTATGTGACCAAATTATAACTCGAATAGAACTGAATAATGATTCATTCTACCCGGCAGATATAGCAAATTGAGATTTCAAAGTAACTAAAACAAATACCAAATCAAGACTGATTGATTATATTTCTAAGATAAAGCCCAATTGAGAAATGTCACAGGGATTCCCTAGCATTCAATGTATCCGGAAATCACAATGAATCTATGAAGTTTGTCAACACCATCAACACAAAATTGCAATCAAAAACACAGATAAAGAAATGGACTAAAAACATGGAATTCATTTATGATCACTATAAATAATACTAGAACCCATTAAGCTTCCCCTCTAGTCTTGGCAGAGAGGGGTTTAGCTTCTCATTGTTGTGTAGACAGCCATAGAAAAATATTCAGTAGAAAACCCTAACATACAAGAGAACTAAACACTGAACTAATTGGCAAACTCCAGAAAAGATTGTGTTGTTCCAGCTTACCTTCTTGGTTGGTTCTTCTTCTCCTTTTATACAGCAACTAATTGAGTTCTTCTCTAACTACTTCATTCAAACTCTTCCTGGATTTGGGGAAAACACTCCACATAATTTTATCTCTTCCTCATATTTCTGCCTATCACAGCTGAAATCAGTTACCTGCATTTGACTTGATAGAAACAACTTTCTTCCTAATATTTCTCACAATTCAGTCAATGTAGACACCAACCAAAACTCCCCATCAACAGCAACCATCATAGCCCACTGATTGCAAACTGGCCCTAACTTAGCTGCTATCACTTCCACCACGGCGACAACCAACACCAGCATCTCAAGTAACTTGTATACTGCCAGTTCATTCTCCATCCCGTTCTAGCACATCGACAATTGCTCCTCTTTGTCCAACTCATCTTCAATTAGTCTGCAAAGCAAACCAATACACCCATGGTAACCATTACACTCTTCTTTGTGAAATCATCATTGGATACGAAGCTTTAACCATTTCCATTCACCTATGCAGATCCGCATACAGCCACCATCTTCGACTGAAATTAACCCAACGCCAAGTGAGTGAGAACCCATCACAGATACCACTACTTTGGACCACAGGAATCACTTAATACCCCTTGTTGTTGCTGTTAAACCATCACCAGAAATGCCAATTCTTCATCAGCGAATACCGCCACCAGAAATCCTTGTATCAGGCTGTCAAACTAAACCCTCAATTTTTGTGTTGCTCTCTGTAACCCTTAATGATATTCCAACCTCAATTCAGCCTCCAAAAATTGATCCAAATGATGACCTAATTTCAATTGATGTTGCCGTTGTAGAATTGACCACCACTGCCTGCAACTCAATGTATAGCTCGAGCAATTCTTCACAGATGGATTCAGTTTCGAACCCCTAATCAATTCCCATCGTTGTTGCCTAAGAAACCCTGTTGCATACCCACATGAGAAGAGAGATCGAACTCCATCTTCAAATGATTACCAACAACTTCAGATCAAACCCACTTCTGCCAACATTGTTGTGCTTGGTTTTCAATTGAGAGATTTAATTTCAGACTGCCAATTCCCCAAAATCGCTGTTGTTAACAAAAGTTCAAGTATTGGCTTGAATCTCAACCCAAAACAGTCCCAATTCGATCCCTAAACAGCTACAGATTTTCACCATCTCTTGCATCTTCGCCCTGGTCTCTCAATTCTATTAAATTCTCATGATTCAAACCACATCAAAATCCATAACCCTATGCTCAGATCCCCTTTTTGGCTGGTAAAGACAATAGAAAGAACTGCTGCTCCTCTCTCTCTCGATGAAAACAGAGAAGATGCTAGAAAGAAAAATGTGGTGTATAGCAGCCACGTTCCACTCCCTTGTGCGGCTCACATGCTTGAAGAGGCAAAGAAAATTCTTTGTGGATTGATCTCTGGACAAGAAATGGCAAGGTGGTGCGGCCCATGAATTGTTGGCTTACCACTGCAAGTCGCAAGCGCCAATTTTAGCTTCTAAGCCATTTATCCTCTTGGTGAACGGACTTCACTTATAATTCCTGTAAAAGGCTTAAAACAGTATTATTAGCCAATAGACGAGACCTAGCTAGTGTAAATATGGGTACAAAAATGTCGCACTTACGTGCTTATCACATTGAGCCATCTTAATCGCAAAAGGAATCACGAACGGCTTCAACAAGTTTCCAGCATCTTCAAATATGTCTCTGGACAGCCATAAACACAAGAAAGCAAAGAATAGATAACATACCGTCAACAGGCCACTCCGGAGGAGTATCTCTTGGCCACCAAAGTGTACTAACCAATGAGCATAACAACCTTTGCTGCCAGATGCTTTATTAATCTCCTCCATCGTGGTTGTCAAGATGTTAGAGATTGCAACTTCCTCTCGGTGAAGAAAGATTTTCAGAAAATTGCCCGTGATTGGAAGATGAAACAAAGCAACTACATCTTCTAAAGTAATGGTAAACTCTCCCCATATGCATATGAAAGAGTGAGTTGGAATACACCATCGAGCAAGTAAAGCTACAATACCTCGCGCATCATGAAAAATGAATAAATCTCCATAAGCTTGAATAGCTCGTATTACTCATGCAACTTAGCTCGAACACGAGGAAAACCCAGCATGTACCTCGCCCATCCAGAAAACTTTTCCAAGGGATGTCGAGAAACCTTGAATTCGATGATTGATGCAGTAAAAATATCCTCGTTCAATACAAAACCGAATAGCTGCCTGAGGAGTCACCAATTTTTTCTGAGTAACCTCTCTGGGATTTATGAGAAGACGAAATACTGGAGTATTGAGACGCTTTTCAGGCCTTTGATCCGTGAAGAATGCATCTCTATGTTCGGAACGTTCTTGATTCCCGAGTTTCATCTTCGCCAATGGAAGTCTCATCCATGCATGAATCATCCCTAGAGGCATCATTGTCTATGTGTGAATCCTCCCTGGAAGCATCATTGTCCACACACATATCATCTTTGGAAGCATCATTGACTTGAGAATCAGACATCCTTGCAAAGTAGCTGTAACGTGCACACAATACTTCACTTCAGTATACCATTCATATAAGATGCAAACGTCTACAAAATGGTAATTCTCAACTCTCACCTTTTTACGATTCTACTAGTAATGCAAGAGTTAACACTTTAAAACTTGCTCGCTTCTTCAAACCTACAAAAGACGAGCATAAACTTAGATTTTCATAAAATCATGAATAATTCTACTGCGTAAGCATTAACCATGGAATTATGAAAACTAAAACATTATTTCATCATAAATAATTGTTTATTTCTAAGTAATATTACACAAAACTCAAGTTCTGACTTTAAAGAAAATAATATATATATATATATATATATATATATAAGAAAAACGTGATTCAATCACGTAAATAAAAAATATATATATTTTGATGTGAGCAAGTCTCACGAAAATAAATTTGTGGACACTTCACGGTTTTATATAAAAAAAAATCTTTTCCTTCGTATTGTCATACGTCTTTGAAACGAAGGTTTATTTCAATTTTGTGAAAACTCACACATTATAAGATAAAGTTTTGATTTACATGAAAGCTCATAAACAAAATTTTATCATTGGACACAAGTTCACATAAAAAAAAAAAAAAAAAAAAAAAAAAAAAACTCTTTCTTCGTATCATCGTCATTCTTTGAAACGAGGGTTTATTTCGGTTTTTGTGAAAATTCACCTTTTCATGATAAAACTTTGGTTCACATGAAAGCTCATAAACTTAGTTTTATCACTAAACCTAAAACTTCATATGTAAAGAAAAAATCTCTCCTAAATCAGGGATTATTATTAGTTTTCAAAAACTAACGATCAAACGAACATACGTTTTCAAAAAACAAGGGTTTTTCAAAAAAATCCTACTCACATGCATAAATATGGGGTTTTCATCATGATCACTTCATGAAACTCACATAAACTCAACAATTTTAGTAAAAAAAAAAAAGTCAGTACGTACCTGGTCGGCGCCGGCGAAAATTGGCCGGACGGTGGCGGCGACGGCCGGCGGTGCTGGGAGCTCCGGCGAACTTCTTCCTCCTCCCTGGCGTGAAGGTGATGAAGGGATCAAAGAACTGGTCGTGGAAAAATAATAATAAAAAAAGTATTAATTCCTTTTATACCAAATTTTATTTCCAAAACCTAATTTTCTAAGGATTTCCTTATTGGGCCCAGCCCGCAAATCCTAAACGACCAAGGTCCCGTCGTCCAAATCAGCGGTTCTACACCAATTTATGTCCACCAAACGACACTCTATCATGCCACTTGGATCTTCATTCAAGTCATGGTATGCTCGTACTATCGAAATCCGGCAACATCTTAACTTACGACTAAGTTAAATTATTACTTATATTGTTTATGACCGGAAAATCACCATTCAATGCCGATCGAGGAACACGGCTTTCCTCACTAAGGTGGGACTTAATGTAGATGGTGGATTTTCGACAAAGGCTAAAATCGTAAACCCATAATTATATGTATTCCCGATCCAAAGAATCGATGAATATCGAGGCTCATGTCTCTTATCGAAAGCATGAAAGATCATGCTATGAGAATCTCTCGATCGAGAATACTGTCTCTCGTAGTATATATAGATATGTAGTCTCTCACCGAGGCAACGGCATATCTCATGAATACCGAGCAATTTCGAATTACTTCTATATAGAATCGAAAGATTAGACGGCTCTAGACGCCTTGCCCGCTAGTATAAAGCAATAACGTCTTCGAGGATGTAACAATGTTTTCCCGACTATATGAAAGAAGTATGACGCTTCAACAAGCTCATATCACTCAATTCTCGAACAATTAACGCTCCTAGACGATCGTACTAGTATAGAGCCATTAATTAATTATTCTCAAAATCAATAGATTCAAATTCCTGGAAAATATTCAATATTTTCATAATATTTCGTTACTTCAATTTATGGTTCTTCCCAGCAGAATTACATGGGTTAGTAATAAATATTCAACACACGGGCATCTGAGTTACCTTCGAGTAAGCCCCAACCAAATGGTGTAAATGTATTCGACAAATTATGCATTAACAAACACCTGAATGAACAAACAAGTATTTCAAAATACGACGAGACAATGAACCTATGCAAATAAGAAAGAAAATAATAAAATAATAGTCAAGGCGGTCATGCCGTGATCAGTCCCACGCCCAAATTCTATATTTTATCATATTTTATTATTTTCCCTGATCTCATGAAAATCCTTTCATTTGAACAAATATCCTTCGTTTTGAGGAAGCTCCTCAGTTTCATGGTTTTTCCTTCACACCGAGGAAATAATATAAAATTAGGGAAAATATTGTGGGGCCGTGATTATTGGCCAACCGGCCATGCCTTGATCCCGGCCAGCCCCACACCTCATGGTTCCTCATTATTTTATTATTATTTCCCTAATCTCATGAAAACTCCTTAATCTCATGATATTTCCTTGATCCCATGAAAAATAATATAAAATTAGGAAACCCGTGGGACCGGGCCATAGCCGGCCGGTCATGCCCTATCTGGCCCCACACGCCCAATTTTATTATTATTATATTTTTCATGTTTCCTTAATCCCATGAAATTCCTTAATTTCATGATGTTTCCTTCAAATTATGGGAAAATACACAAAAATACATAAAATTAAGGAAACTTGTGGGGACCGGCCCAAGCTGGCTTGGCCATGCCCTAGCCGGTCCCACAAACCCCTTATTCTATTATTATTATTTTTATATTTCCTTGATTTTATGAAATTCCTTGATTTCATGATATTTCCTTCAAATTATGAAAACTCCTTCAAATCATGAAATAATACATAAAATAAGGGAAAACTCACGGGACCGGGCCCTAGCCGGCCAACCATGCTCAAGCCGGTCCCACACGCCCTTATTTTATTATTATTAATATTTTTGTTTCCTTCATCTCATGGAAACTCCTTGATTTCAACAAAAACTCCTTGGTTTTAACAAATTCCTTGGTTTTATCATATTTCCCTAAAATCATGAAAATATTATGAAAATTGGGAAAAACGTGTGGGACCAAGCTCCTTGGCCGGCCAGCCATGCCTTGGCCATGGCCGGTCCCACACTTCATGATTCCCTCACATTTTATTATTTTTCCTTCATCTCATGAAGTTTTGACGGTTTCGTCAAAAAACCTTGATTTCTTCATATTTTCTCAAATGATTGCTCAAATGCACACCAGAAAATATCAAAATTCTCAGAATTAACATATGGACACTTTGGTGACGTTAGCATGTTACCTTGACCGACCAAGGTTGGCTCTTTGGCTTGCAAGAAGCCGGTCCCACGTATTCTCATGATTTGACCTAATTTGCACAATTGCACGTATTTCCAAAACTCTTCCAAACAACTTGGGACTTCATGGAACGATCATCATTTTGATACCGTGAACACCCAGGGCCGATTTCATGGTCCCTTGGTCGGTCCCTCATCTCTTCATAATTAATTAGGTTTTATCACCTAAGGCTCGGACGAGCATTTTTCGAATAAATGATTAAACCAGCATTTAATCATCCTTTCATCAACAAATTAACTGGTCTTCAGAGATCTTAATATTTGCTCACTTGAGCATCTTGGCACTACATGGTCGACTCATAATACCATGTAGCCGGTCCCTCATTTTCTGTGGTTAATTCTCAATAAACCATCAATAAATCATCAATTGATCAAATAGGGGTTTTGGGTCCAAGGTTAATAATGATTCCATATTCAAACGCTAATAATTTTACATTGATCCCGTGATCAACATTTTATTTATCATACTCGGTTCAATTGCCAGTATTCTGATTTAATATTTTATTTGGTCATGCTACCATAATTCATCAAACGAGCAATATTTGCTCAGATGAGCAATACTTTCTCAAATCAAAGAATATTGGTTCAATTATCAATATTCAACAATTCATCAAATGAGCAATATTTGCTCACGTTAACTTATTCACACATCATATCTATGTCTCAACAGACATGTTCAATTCATGAGTCTCAGAACATTTCCAAACCACGTTCGACTCAACAATACATGAAGTCATGAAGTCAGCAACTGACTAACTAAATACAAGTCTGCCTTGCAGATTCCACAATCACACGAGACATCAATCGTGTCACATGGGGATATTAACTAGGGTTTTGGTCTGGCGGTCTACGGCACGTGTGTTCATACACACGATGAGAATGTGATCAAGTCGTGCAATCAGTTGAAGGAGTTAACAAAGTAGTGGATGGAAAATCAACCAAGTCTCCGCGCGTTAAGTAACTGGTTTTAACACGATTTCCACTTCCCCATTCTTTGATTCCATCAACTGTCACACTTCATGAGATCATGGTGTTTCAATTCCAACAATATAAATAAGTCTCTGAATCATGATTGAAACAAGGACAATCTCAGGTCAAACAGAAAACACGAGATCAACAATCTAACGCTCAACAAAGCAAATTCAATCATTCAGAATTTATCTAATTTTCAGAATACACAACACACCTACAATCTTCGATTACCATTGATCTCACATATTTCTCAGCTTCCCTCCTACAAACCGACCCATCCTCTCTTGTGACCGAATTTACTCTGGAACGGCCATTGTCTTGGTTTAGGCCGGAGTACTACAGATTGATCTCTCGAATTCAAAGCACTCCCTTCTTGCAGTGCATATGTGTGAGGCTGAACATTTCACTCGGTTCAAGGAGTCTCCTCCGTACGGTCGTCTCCTCAATTCCGTAAAAACCAGCAAATCGTTTTGCCCCATATACAATAAGAATTAGTAATGTGCATTTACTAATTACAGATTTTCTGAGAGATTTCGATCATTATTTTTGGACAGAGCATTTCCAGGAATTATGGAAACCGAATTTGTGCTTTAATGAATATCTTGAGAATATTTTTCGGTTTTGAAAATTCCTTGGAGTCCAAACTTCCTTGTCTATAAATACTTGAAGTTTTCCTATCTAGCAAACTAATCCTTCGTAACAGCAAACTACCTCTTGTTGTGCTGCTACTGGTGAAGCCGCCTATTCGGAGAGAAGAGTAACCTAATTAGGCGAAATCTCTTACGGCCGCTCAAAAGTCTTCTTTTGGGATTGAGAAGCTCTATTAGTACCATTGGTGGGAAACTAGATAATTGCGGTTTATCTTTTGTTTTCATTGATTTGATTGACTAACGGTAGTTGAACTTTGATTGCACCTAGTTTGTTTATGCTTGAGAATCTTCTCTCCTGATATAAGATTCACTCAAACTAGTTCAAAGTTACGACAGTGATCTTTAGACTGTTGTTAGTTCTAAAGACGATCTTGTGATAATCCATTGTTAACAGACTCCATTCTATGCGTGATTGATCACAAGAGATTCAAGTGATTGTGTGCAGGTGTTTATTGAAGATCTAAGAAGATTTGAAGACAAAGAAGATATTGAAGATTTCTGATTTGTGGGTTCATAATCTTTGGTGTGCATAATACTTGTTTCGGTAAAAGAGGATCCAACTAATAATCGGTTTATCCTTGTGATAGATTGGATTGATTAATTGAGTAGATCGACATCAACACAATTTTTTGGATTAAGAGTGTTGTTGGCTAAATCTTAAACGATTACTTCGGTAATTGAACATAAGATAGATCTAAGGACCTGACGAAGGAGTTTATGTTAAGATAAACAGAAGATCCTTTGTCCGACTCATATCACTTGGTTGAAGAGAGTTGATACCAAACAGATTTGTTGTTCCTGTACTTAGGGGTGTTCATGGTCGGTTTTGGTTCGGTTTCAAGCCAAACCAAAACCGAAACCAATACTATCGGTTTTAAAATTGAAACCAAACCAATCCATTAACCATTGGTTAGGTTTCCAAATGGTTCCAGCCCGGTTTCGGTTTTTCCAAAGTGGTTTTTGGTTAACCAATAATTATGTCAAACCAAAAAAAAATTTACACTAATTTACGTAAAAAATAGTATTGGTTTACAAAAATTTACAGACAAAAAATAAATAAATAAAATATCAAGAGTAGTTAAAGCTTACTCTAAATCTAGAGATCAAAAGAAGATTTAACTAATGGCAGTGACATCTCTAATGAAAATTTAATCAATGATTTTTTTTTATCAATATTCGGTTAACCATTGGTTATTGGTTCGGTTTCTCTATCATACCAAAACCAAACCATTAATCTAGGTTTTCATCTTTTCTAAACCAAAACCAACCATTAGTTAACGGTTCGGTTCGGTTTCCCCCTAATCGGTTTGGTTTGGTTCGGTTTCTCGGTTAACCAGTAACCATGAACACCCCTGCCTGTACTGTTTGGAATACGAACCAAAGGAATTGTTCCAAGTACGTGACTTATTCATAAGTCGGAGGCTTGGGAATACAGACGGAACTAGGTGAACTATAGGTTTAGTTGCTTGGTCTCAACTATACGAAGTTAGGTGTAATTTTGTGTAGCAGCTTAACTCGAGAGTATTCAATTCGGACAAGGTCCCGGGTTTTTCTGCATTTGCGGTTTCCTCGTTAACAAAATCTTGCTGTGTTATTTACTTTATGTTTTCGCATTATAATTGTTTTATTATAATTAAAGTAAATCACACAAACTTTAATTCTTATTTACTTGATAAGTGAATCCCATTGTGTTTGGTTAAGTCCGAACCTTTTTATCAAGTAACATACTTCGTTGTTGTATTGTCTCGATCTCGTATCCATAGACGATCACACGAAGTGTGAACCGATTAGTTGTATTGTCTCGACTCAGTCCATAGACAATCACTTTCGGAGAAAGGGCTTATAGGTAGGAAAAGTTTTAGTTTGAGGTATATTTGGGTACCCTCGCCTTTTCAATTGGTATCAGAGCAGGCAAACACGAAAAAGATCTAACAATCTGTGTTTGGTGCGATCCAACCTATAAGAATTGAATCTAATGGATGATTCAGTTAACGTGTTAGCAGGAATTGATTACTCCAAGCTGTCTGACAACCAAATTGTGGAATCTCTTAGATCCAAAGAAATTTGGACTTTCGATGAATGTCGATTATATCTCAGTCTCACAGAGGATGCCTCTTGCAAAATCAACAGAAAGCTGTCAGAATTTGCAGAAATGGAAAAACAACTCTCTGATTTAAAAAATGCGATAAAGATATATGAATAGAAGGAATATGAGTCTTTGGCTAAAACTCTCAAGATTCTTGAGGACAGTAGTAGGGTTCAAAATGTGTTTGATGAATTTCTCATGGAATTAGAAATCTCCAAAAGAACTAATGATTCTAAAGGAAACCAACTCATTCATGAGTATTTAATGAACTACCCTAAAGAATTTGAAATCTATCATAATGATGACTCTGATCATTCTTCTAAAGGGTCATTTCTTGAAGATGATGTTGTGATAGACTTCAATAATGAATTTAAATTTTTTTGTTTTGAGTTATCCAAAACAAATGAATCAAAATTGATCGAAAATGTTGATTCAAACCTAATTTTCTCACGGGTTTAACATTTTGATATGTGTCAAAAAAAACTTGCTCGGTTATACATGACAATGTTGCGGTACCCATGGTTTAACCATTTTCGAATCCGGATCCATATCCAAATACAATATGGGTTTGGTGGTAAAAACAAAGAATGATATTCTCTCTTCTTTCTCTACCTTCTTCGGTTCCAAAAGAACCCCGACAGTTCAAGAGGGTTCGAAATCTCTCTTCTTCTAATTTTTGCATGTTTGATTCAAAGGGTGAAACGTAGTTCAATCCACTCCCCAACTCAAGCGAAAACAAGGGTCGTTCTTAATCCGCTCGATTTCATCCCAAGGAAAAAGATTCAATACTCAATAAGTCATATCATTTGTAAGTGGTTCTTTACTTTGCTTGTTGATTCAATGGACAATAGAACTAGAAGAAGTAGAAATTTTGTTAGAGGAGAAGGCTCAAATAGAAACTCTATGCTTTATTCCACCTTGAACATCAATCATGAAAATATGCCTAGCCTTGTTTATGATGTTAGTTCTCAAAATTATTTTGTGAATGATGAGTGTGCTAGGAAATTCGGTTCAATCAAAGAACCCATCATGGAAATGTTGTTTATCGATGTTTCGGAAAAACTTTATGTGAACTTTGTGAACCAACGTGAATGGGGTATCATTCATGAAAGTTCCTTCAGGGGAACACCGGACCTTGTCAAACTTTTCTTTGCTAATATGCATGAGATAAATTTTGAAGGTTGCACTTTTTGTATTATGATCGGTACGACATCGTTTGAAGTCAACAAACAAGTAATTTCGGAACTAATTCTCTATTCTTACATGAATACCTTTTTACCATGTTCGGATGAAAGGTTTAGGGTTAAGAATGATACTATTTCATCGAAAATTGGAGGAGTATGGTCAGGTAATTCATTACTCCTTCACAATGTTGAATTTCATCTAAAAGTATTTGGAAAACTTGCTAATGCAAATTTGTGTCCTAGTAACATGCATAAAACCAAGTGGACTAGAGATGTTGCTGAACTTGTATATCATCTTGTCAATGGAGTAAGAAACTTTGACTTATGTGGTCTAATGATTAGACAAATGATTACTATCGGAAAAGGTAGAAGAAGAACTCCTGGATTTTCCTGTTTGATCACAAGAATATGCATCTCCTTTGGAATTGTTTGGCCAAACGCCAGGGCGAAAGTCCCAAAGAAACTAGGAGAAGGAATACTCAATCAAATGAGGGGACAAGTCTTCCATGCTCCTCCTCCTATAATAATGGAAGGAGATCCTCAATCTCTCAGGAGAAAACTAGAGAGGAAGAAAAACTGCATTATCGATCTGATTGATCGAGCAACATAAATACATCCAGATCTTACCTATGCTCTGAATGCTATCTCTGACAGTTACAAAGACACCTCCTCTGGAGAAGAAGAAGAAGATACTGATTTGGACATCTCTTACTAATGTACAAAATTAAATATGTAATATTATGTACTTTATTGAATAACGTGTGTAAGACTTGTTTCTTTTCCTTGCATGTTTATGAATTGTAGAACTTATGAATGTTTATGGGATGTTTGATTTCGGTTTTACTACATTAATATTCGATCTCACATGTTGTGAACCCTTGTGGTTTGGGTGACTTTTTGATTTATCAGGATTAAGTTCTAGCCCATGTTGGTAGGCTTTATCAAAGAATCATGAGGGGTTCTAGTAGAAACAATATGTGAAAAAGTCACAATATGTTGAATCATTTTGGTTTAGCATAAAAGCATATGTGTTTCGACGGTTTTCAACTTTTGCTTGCAATTGTTAAAACCGATTTTCAACCTTTCTTTGGTAAAGGTTGGTTGTTGTTATTCTTTTGTTTTTGCATAAGGATGACAACATGATGATATTTCGATATCAATTCTCCTTGGACGAAGATGCAATCATATTGGAGAAGTGGATGCGAAATTTGAGGTAACAATGTTGTTAGTTAATTGTTTTCCTGTTTAAGAAAAGCCTGAGTTTATTTCATATATATATTTATTGCTTTTGCTTAACAAAATTTCGGTACAATTGATATTTATTCCATTATGTGTGTATGGATGTATGTGTGATTCAATTGGTTCCGGTTAAGAAAAACTATTGTTATCTTGCTTTATTTTGTGGTATCAATTGTTTAGGCTTATAAAATTTCGGTGCAATTGCGGTGCTTTAATGTCTATGTTGTTTCAATTGCTTCCGGTTGAGGTGAATAATTATGCAAGTTGATTTATTTGGTTTGTATGAATTATTTATGGCTTAACAAAATAAAAGGTTTACGGGATGAGTTGTTTAGTCCAATTCGATTCCGGATAAGAGAAACTAAGTTAATTTTGATCTTAGTTAGACTTATCGAAGTGAGGTTTCGGTTATTCAAGTCTAATCGAATGCCTTAACAAGAAATGCTAGTTAACTAACCTAGTACTTGTCTTGTTTAAAATTGAAAGGTCTAAGTTTATGGATAATTATAACCTGATGAGAAAAATAGAGTTATCTTTATTTTGGTATTATCGAATTAAGCGATTGTTTTTATACAATCGGTTTAGAAAAGGAACTAAGGTTCTTAGTTGATTTTTGGTTTGCTAAACTAAAATGGAAAAATTGTTTCGGACAATTGTTTCCTTGGTAACATATCAAAATAAAACTACTTGTAGTTTTGGTTTTGAAATAGGTTATCAGAACATGGTGTGTGGAACCCTCGTGCCTAACTCTACATGTTGCAAGTATATTTTGAGATTTGTAAGATTCTTTTCGTGTTGTCCTTTATTTTTTTTTCGTTTCTTTGTCATTTTGTGACAAAAAGGGGGATAAATAGATGGAGTAAACAAGTGATACTGGCATTGATTATATATTGATTGGTATCGCTAAGGAAAAGAACATTGGTGCTTAAACATTTTAATCTTAACGAAAGAGTGAAAGCACAGACTAAGGGGGAGTAACATATCATATGAATTGGTATAACAAAGACGTGCGGATTGAATATCTACCTATATTCCTTAGGGGGAGTATTAGCTTTGTTATTATAATGTCAACAACTACATTTTCAAGGATTGAATGTAAGCAGTTTATTGTGCTGTTGAATTCGGGAATCAAGCGTATATGTAATGAATTCTTGTAATTTGTTTATCCATATGATGTAAGAGTTTTGTCACTAAAATTAACAAAGGGGGAGATTGTTAGAGCATAGCTCGGTTAAACCCACCAAGCGTTGGTATGTCAAGTTTGGTTGACATATTTTAGTGAATCAAAACTCAAGTTAAGAGTCGCTTGATTATGTACTAGAGTCAACTTCGTATAGGTTAGCTTGAAAGTATTAGGATTTGAGACTTTAAAAGTATTGCGAAGACTTGAAGATGTGAAGAAGCAAGGAGCTACAACGACAACAATCATCCTTCCACTTGAGGTTAGTGATATTTGACTTGAACTGTTTCATTCCCTAACGTATCCTTCAAGTCGTGCATATCGGAAAAAAAACTGCGAAGCATATTTGAACTCTAGATAGACATAGTATTAAGGAATACAATACAAGGTTTATTGCTTAACCATTAAACTTTGTAGATAAGACATCGCCATAATCATTTGAATGTTATTGTGATTATGTATGGTATGAGGTGAGGATTTCATGCTAGGGAACAATGTTTTACATGTTTTCTAAGGAAGTAAGTTCATAAACTTGTTTGTGAATCGAAAAGGAAATCGCCAAGTGTTATTGGGATTGTTAATCATTGCATATCTTGTGAACATCCAATATGTGTGATTTAGTATAACCGTTCATGACTTGTTGTGTTCTTGGTAAAACTATTCACAAAATCCTGACTTATGTATTGGTATAACTTTTATTAGTAAAACCGATCTTAAGTAATCACCTGAGATGGTATGATCGGGTTTGTGATTTTATGTCTGACCAAATATGGGAAAGGGGAACCGATACTAGTAAGAGGTGCAGTACATCACAAAGGGGAACCGATCATTGTATGAGGTGCAACAAGGTTTATAGTAGAAAGGGGAACCGATCCTATGGACATGTGCAACACGTTTTTAGGCAAAGGGGAATCGATCCTATGGACATGTGCAACACATATAAGTTAGATACCATATATATGTGGGGAACCGATCCTAGTACCTAGTCAACCGAATTTTGGAAAGCTAGTGTGACTATGCACAGTACTCACATGGAAGGTAGAACCGAAACTTGTTTTGGTATAACCGTTAAACCCATGATTTGTGATTGAATGTTATTTGATCAATCGCATAGTTCTTGAAAGTCAGATGAACCAATTCTAAACTTGTTTGTAAGTGTGGCAAATCGGTTTCAAGATTGTAAGTGTGAAAGAGAACTTACAAAGTTAAGATGTCGACATACTTTGAACACGTCTGTGAATGTTTATTATTTAATTGTTCAAAGTTATTCCTTAATAGCTAAGGGAAGAGAATCCCAGGATCGAAACATAAATAAGTTAAGAATCTTTTAATTAAGGTTATTAACTTCATTTTTAGGAAAATAAGAATTAGTAATGTGCATTTACTAATTAGAGATTTTCTGAGAGATTTCGATCATTATTTTTGGACAGAGCATTTCCAGGAATTATGGAAACCGAATTTGTGGTTTAATGAATATCTTGAGAATATTTTCGGTTTTGGAAATTCCTTGGTGTCCAAACTTCCTTGTCTATAAATACCCAAGTTTGCATTTCTAGCAAACTAATCCTCAGAGCCGCAAACTACCTCTTATTGTGTTGTTACTGGTAGAGCCGCCTATTCGGAGAGGAAAGTAACCTAATTAGGCGAAATGTCTTATGGCCGCTCAGTTTAAAGACTTCTTTGGGATTGGGAAGCTCTATCGGTACCGTTGGTGGGAAACTAGATAATTGCGGTTTATCTTTTGTTTTCAATTGATTTGATTGACTAACGGTGGTTGAACTTTGATTGCACCTAGTTTGTTTATGCCTGAGAGTCTTCTCTTCTGATATAAGATTCACTCAAACTAGATCGAAGTTTCGACGGGGATCTTTAGACTGTTTGTAGATCTAAAGACTTCTTGTGATAATCCATTGTTAATAGACTCCGTTCTGTGCGTGATTGATCTCAAGAGATTAAGTTGATTGTGTGCAGGTGTTTATTGAAGATCTAAGAATATTTGAAGACAAATAAGACTTTGAAGATTTCTGATTTCGGTTCATAATCTTTGGTGTGCACAATACTTGTTTCGGTTAAAGAGGATCCAACTATAATCGGTTTATCCTTGTGGTAGATTGGATTAATTAGTTGTGTATATCGGCATCAATAAAATTCTTTGTGATAAGATTGATCTAAGAACCTTGTGGTAGATTGCAAAACCTTAACAATTACTTTGGTAGTTGTTGATAAGATAGATCTAAGAACCCGACAAAGGAGTTTATTGGGATAAACGGAAGAGCCTTTTGTCGAACTCACATCACTTGGTTGAAAAGAGTTGATACCAAACAGATTTGTTGTTCCTTTACTGTTTGGAATACGACCCAAAGGAATTGTTCCAAGTATATGACTTATTACAAGTTGGAGGCGTGGGAATACAGACGGAAATAGGTGAACTATAGGTTTAGTTGCTTGGTCTCAACTATACGATGTTGGTTTGATTTTGTATAGCGGCTTAATCCTGAGAGTATTCAATTGGACAAGGTCCGGGGTTTTTTTCGCATTTGCGGTTTCCTCGTTAACAAAATCTTGCCGTGTCATTTACTTTTATTTTCCGTAATTATAATTGTTGTTATTATAATTTAAAGTAAATTACACAAACATTAATTCCTATTTACTTGATAGTAATCCTATTGTGTTTGGTTAAGTCCGAACCATTTATCAAGTAAACATACTTCGTCGTTGTATTGTCTCGATCTTTAATCCATAGTCAATCACACAAGTTATCTTGTTGTCGTATTGTCTCGATCTCATATCCATAGACGATCACACGAAGTGTGAACCGATTTGTTGTATTGTCTCGACTCGGTCTATAGACAATCACTTTCGGAAAAAGGACTTATAGGTGGAAAAGTTTTAGATTGAGGTACATTTGGGTACTCTCGTCTTTTCAGAATAGGTTTAGCTATTCAAAAAGGCGTTGGAGCCTAGCTTGTTGCTAGTCTCCCAACTAGTTTCTTGTACAATGTATAACTTTTTCTTTAAAAAAAAAAAAAAAAAAAAAAAAAAAAAAAACGAAAAAAAAAATGAGACAAGAGAAAATTTTATTATTGTTTATATTTTTATTTATTTAATAAGTCGTGGGGGAAGGAAAACTTAATTCAAGAAGTTCAAGAGTTTATCATCAAAAGTAGGAGCCGAAGACGTTTCTATTGGATGCTGTGAGAGTAGTGCTATCATAATTGGCGATCGGATATGAAGGTGAGTAAGTAATCCCATCCATGCATAAATGGTTGATTTCCTTTCTTAGAGGTCATCAGATTTTTTTTTTTACTTCCCACAATTTTGTGGGGTCTTCAGAAATTATTCGGAAGGTTTCCTTCCCACCATTCAACGTGTCGCAGGATTTCTGTCTTCATTCCTACCTGCACACATGTGAGAACCATAAAAGTGCGTCATTTGAGTGCAATTTCATAAAACCATTTTTGGTGAGCCACAAGTCAATGAGAAATGCTTATTGGTCTCTCTCAAACCTGAATTCTTTCATTATGCCATAGGTTGACCGGTCACACTTTCTTCGATTAATCCCACTTTATATTTGAATTTTCTCTTATACTTCTGATTTCTTGACACTAAATTGAGATCATTTATGTCTTTATAGCTCTTTGGATGCTTGCGACACTGGAACGCTTTGAAGTTGGAGTAGGTTTTGTGGGTATATCTCTTGTAATCCCTCACGAGACTATAACTCATCCACTGGGGACACCTAAGGGTTTAAAGGCTTGTTAAACAAGTTAAGTGTAACCGTATTCTCGACGAAAAGGAGTTGTATGTTAGGTAGTTTGGTCGAGGGGGAATTTGATAAGTGCTTAATTTACATGTTTCGAGTACAAATTCCATACTAGTTTTAGTTATAATTCTTGCATTTACCTTGTATTATGATTTTTTTCTAGTTTTTATCTTTTGTTAGGTGAATCATCCGAAAACAAGTGGAAATAGCTATAAAAGTGATGTTTACATACGGAGAAGGGCCAAAGACCAAGTAAAACACGTTCAAATTGAGGATTTCTAGTCATCATTTTGTAGAGGACGAAAAGACGAAGTCAACAATGAAAGAATGAGCTCATTCCGATATCATATGAAGAAGTTATGAGAGAAACAAGAAGTTATGCTTGTCGGTTCTCTGCAACTGACAGTTAAACAAGAGAAGCAGGACTGACAGTTAAAAGCCAAAGTTGTTAATGGCACTTGCATTCTTGTTCAGGGAAGCCATGAGTTAAGGGAAATTTTGTATCACGTTTTTATGTGACTAGAAGGTGGTTCATCGTGTTCACGACCAGCAACACTGGTTCAGCTGTGTGTCGAGGTTACCTGGACTAAATGGGTTTGAGAACAGAAAAAGAGATGGATTGCTGCCATTTGGAGATACGATGCTGGTAATAATGGGAGCTTGAAAGTAATAGAACAGTGTGTGTGAGAATGAATGTGTGTGAGTGTGCAAGTAATAGTTTGTGCCAAGAGCACGTGTGTGGGTGTTGAGTGAAGAGAGTCGAGTCATGTTCTTAAATAGTTTGCATCTTTGTAACAGAATTATTATCTTTTTTAATAATCTTTCTCTTAATCAATTGATTATCAAAACCGTCTCCAATACAATGTAGACATTCAATTCATTAAATGTTATCATGGTATCAGACCTGAGAATCACAATTCTCAGGAGTATCGATCCATGTTTCCGTTGCAGCAACCTTAATTTTCTTTAATTAAATTTCATCTGCTGTTGTTCTTCATGAAACTCTACTTGTTCTTCATCACAAATCTGCAGTCGTTCTTCATCTTACAAAGAATTAAAATCTCAGATTTATATTTTCTTACATCAACATCTTCCAAATTCATCAACATCAACATCATAATTAGGTTGTTTTCTGCAATCTAACTTTTTAATCAAGGTTGATGTTCTTGATTCCTGATGCCGAGAGAGTCCGTGTTCTAGATCGCTACACCAAGGTCTAGTTAGGGCGAAAACTTAAAGCCGTTCCACTGATTGGATTCAGCAGAAGATTGAGAAGTTGTTGGTCTCAATTCTTATTTCAAAGCAGTCATCAACAAGGTGTTGAAGAATCTTGTGTGTCTAATGATGTTTCTGAGTTGAATTTTGTATTGGAGTTGTGCTGAATCAAAAGGTTTGAGTTCTATTTATCTCCTTCTTGCTGCTTATAGAGTTTTATTTGAAGTTTTCATGGAGCTAGTATGGAGTTGTGATTACTGATGGTTCTTAGTGTGAAGTTGTATTTGATCCTTGTAGGATCAGAATATCGCGACATCAATACTTCGCGAGATCAATAAACGACAGCATTGCGAAAGTGTCGCAAACGAGTAATATAAATGACGCAATAGATGACGACAGCTAAAACACGAGAAATATGTGAAGACCTAGCGAGATTTAGAAGAGTTGCGAGATTATATATTTGTACACTTGCGACATTTCGCAAGTTATTCCCGAAAATAAAGGACAGCTTAGTTGTCATCCATTGTGTACTACCCTATATAAAGAGTCGAGCAAGTCTGTTGTGAGGGATGTTTTTCGAGTGTTAGGCAAGTCATTAGGAGAGAGAAAGTTTGTAGTAATTGTAATTTCTTTAGCTCTTTTCCATTTTATCTTCAAGGAATTAATCAATAAAAATCATAATTGTTCATCTTCAATGGCTTAGTTGTGTGGATTCTTGTGAGGGGTATAGTATAGGATTTCCTGCAACTACATATTGGCGCTAGAAAGGGCTGAAAGAGTAAGGATTGACATCGTGATTTGAAAGAATTTGGAGTAGTAGGGAAGGAATTTCATATAATTTTCAACAGTTTACCAAAATTAAGAAATGGCTAGAAGAAGAAATGCATCCGAGCAACCAACAACTGTTAGAAGGAGTAGGAGACTTGCTGGAGAAGGGAGAAATGAAATGGGAGAATCCTCAAGAATGAACATAAGGAATAATGAAGAAAATCAAATTCAATCACCAATTCAACCAGTAGCAAATAGAACTGTGGATTATGATAGAGTAAGCGTGCATACTTGGAGATCATGGATGAAAGGGGAGAAGAACAACAATTGGAAAACAATGGACAAGAGGAGAGAGACCGAGAAGGGATTAGAGAAATAATTCATGGAAATGAAGAGATCGCAAAGATTAGAGGCGTTGAGACAAACAATACATGAAGAAAGACGATTAGAGGCAGAGGAACGTGCAAATTTGACAAGACAAAATTTAATCATGAATTGAGGATGGAAAACATGAGATTACAAAACAAGGTCGAGAAGTACTACAAGGTCAAGCTCAAGATCAGTTAGAGAGTAAAGAAGGAGAATTTTACCTACAGATAATGCTGATGAAGAAAACCAAGAAGAAGCGCAAAATCCAGGCACAGAACATTGCG
Source organism: Papaver armeniacum (assembly GCA_023531295.1). Taxonomy (NCBI): domain Eukaryota; kingdom Viridiplantae; phylum Streptophyta; class Magnoliopsida; order Ranunculales; family Papaveraceae; genus Papaver; species Papaver armeniacum. The sequence continues at coordinate 960,497 of JAJJWW010002215.1, forward strand.
AGAGAAGAGAAATGATGTAAGATCGTTATATCCCACGTCCCGAGACTCTTCAAAATGGGCAGAATGATGGAAATCAAGGAAATAGGGGCGTCGGGGCGGAATAATCCAGTTGATGAAGAAAATCAAGAAGAAGGAAGAAGAATATTGCATGGGAGAGAAGCACAGAGGAAGCAAAAAGAGATTGAAGATGAAATTGAAAGACACTATGCTGAACAAGCACGTCTAGCCTGCGAGAGGGAAAGATTAAGAACAGAAATGGAAAATCAAGAATTGGAAGAAGCAATTAGCAGAATAATCATGATAATCGAGAAAGAAGGCGAGAACAAAATCGCAACAATGGTAATATCAATGAAGAATATGAAAGAGTACAAAGGAGAACTGATAGGCAACAAAGAAGAGAAATTCATAGATATAACGGTGTGCGAATTCGTGAAAGAAATGAAGGAGAAGATCGCAGAGAAAGACGAGAAGAGAATGATGAACAAGAAATTCAAAGTAGACATGAACGCAGGAGAAGAGAAGCGGAACTAAAAAGACCAATGGATTCAAATTGATGTAAATGAACAAATTTTGAGAGAATTGGTAAATGAGAGGAATGATGAATAGTAAAGGGGAGGAGGAAAGAGACAAGTTGGATGAAGCCATAGAAGAAGGCTGAAAACTCCATTCACACAAGAGATACAATTAGGAGGAATACCACCGAAATGCAACTTACCAACATTAACCAGCATTTTCGATGGAACAACTTGTGCGATACAACATATCAAAGCTTATATGAGATGTATGTTACAATGGGAGAATCATGATGCTATATTGTGCAAATATTTTGCATCAAGTTTGATAGGAGAAGCTTTGAAATGGTTTGAAGGACTACCAAAAAATACAATAACATCTTTCAATCACTTGTGTGCTATATTTTTAGGGGCATATATAAGTAATAATTCCTCGCGACTGGGTATTGAAGATGTATTTGGGTTAAAACAAAGGGTTGGTGAAAGCTTGAAGCATCTAACTGTGAGATGGAAGATAATGTGTAGCGAAATGGCTGGTCGTGTGGAGGAGAGATATCTCATCTTATCATTCATTAATGCTATGTTCGCGACAAATCTGTTATATATTCAAATTTTTAGAGTCAAGAATACAATCACAATGACTGAGTTGCTAGAGCTTCAGGAGGAGTATATTGCTCTAGAAGAAAAGCAAAATGAGATGGAATCATACCCCGTCGCGAATACAAGTTTAGGAGCTGCGAATGCAAGTTTGTTACCCAAATTGATCAACACTGTGGCGAGTACCTCGCAAGGTCAACAAGGAATGATGATACCGGATGATGGTCAGCAAAAGTTGGTAGCCATGGGAAGTCGCGATCAGGAAGAATTTTAAAGAGAAAGAAATTTCTACAACCGTGGCGGAAATAATAAAATCCAAAGACTTGATCAGCCACAAGAAACCTATGAAGGTCAGAGGCATAATTATCATAGAGGGAAGCGAGGTCATAGGGTAGTATGGGAAGAAATCAAGATGCCTCCACTAAACGCTAGCGTGGAGAAAATATGGGAAGCTATAATCCTGATGGAAAACATACCTGCACCATGGAACATGGGGAATAAACCACCTCCAGTGACAAGTCATGAATTCTCGTCTCCTATCACCATTTTCATGGACACCTAACGAATGATTGTAGGAATGTAAAAAGAATCATCCTCAGAATGATAGACCAAGGGAAGCTAAATCATTTCTTAAAATGTGAAGAGAAGATTCAACCATTACCAAAACCTCCAGAAATTCACAGAGTAAATACAACAAAAGGGAAAGAAACGTTTATAGTAGAAGTTAGAGCGAAGGCCAAAAACCTATTCTGCAACTCTATCGTACATTCGTACAGGACAATTGAAGATTTTCATGATAGTGTTGTCAGTAGGGTTTTCGCAAGAGATGCTGACAATAGAGAAGTAATGAACATCGCGAAGACATCGCCACTAAAAGAATGGCAAACGCAGATTATTTCTTTTACCGCAGAAGAGGTACCTGAGGGTGGCGAGATGCATGACAGTCCATTAGTGGTAAGATTGGAGATTAACCCAAAACATGTTGATGATGAAGATGATGGGGCATAAAATTCATGGGCAATAAATAGAATCTTAATTGATACTGGAAGCTCTGTAAACATCCTTTTTTACCACACTTACAAGACTATGGGAGGGAAAGACGAAGATTTGATACCTTCAACCTATAAGATTTATGGTTTTAATGGTACTACCATTAAACCTAAAGGAGAAACTCGTATGCGAATACCACTGAAAGGATTATCAACTGAAATCTTATTTTGCATAGTCGATGTGGAATCCCCCTATAATGCATTAATTGGGCGACCTTGGTTACATGAGATCTTGGGTGTAGCATCGACTTACCACCAGTGCATCAAATTTCCTCATCCCAATGGTGTTGGAGTTATAAAAGGAGATTGGGCTGAGGGACAAAAGTGCTATGAAGTTGATGTGGAATCTTGCGAGGAAGGGGCTGCTCAAAAGAAGAACTGGAAATAGAACATTAAAGAAGCACAAAGAAGGGACAGACTGATGGTGGACGCAATAGAAGTGAGAGCTGAAGATACATTGTGAAACCAATATCTGAAGACAATTAGAAATTGCGATGATTTCGCAAAAGGGAAGGAAATATCATGAAATTTAAATGAAGAGGCAGAGAGCAACAAAATTAAGAAGTGTAAGAAATGAATAATTGACTTTAGATTTGTAAAAAAAAAAAAAAATGTTTTGAAGGAAAAAGACTTGTCGAAAGTACAAAGAATATGACGATTGAAGAAGGAGTACGCGAAAGTCTCGCGAGATAGAACATATGAAAATATGGTTAAATAATTAGAGCGAGATCGCAGAAAACGAAGCAAGACTATGCGATAATTTCGCAAAGATAATGAGAAGAAATAATCAAAAATCAATGAATGATTGAACGAATTGAGGAGAAATGAAAGAATGAGTGAATGGGACGAACCTTTATGGCGTACACCCTAGTTCGCGAATGATATTTCGCAAGAGGAAAATGTAAGACCTAAAGTGCGTCATATAAGGGGTATCTCTTGACATGGCTCGTGGAAAAGGTTACACCGCCCCGGAACCCGAGTCATGAAATTTTGGGGTCAATAAAGCCCATCCGGGAGAGATACCTTGGATTTCCAACTATATAAGGTTATACCCGGTTGGACGACCGAGGGTCTCTTCCAAGGAGTCGAGTGTATGACCAAGGCGCCGAGGTACACGGTTGAGCCAAGAGTGCCCGAGGCATTTGAAGTGTCTCGGCCAGTCTTGGCAAGTCTTGGCACATGCCGCACTCGGCCCGAAGAAAACTCCACTTAGGGTGCGCCTCGTAACCATAAGCCCTATAGGTATAAGGGATAAGAGGTCGCGAAAACAACCGGTTGTTGTTAAGACCGGATGGGAGGAGCTAGTCTTGTATGGCCAATGTACGCCTCCTTGAAGGGGAAACCAGGGAGATGATAAGGGCGGCACCCTCCATTAGGGAGCTGATAAGTGTCTTAAGACGCAAATGTCATGAGGCTCTATTTTCGCAAGAAAATTTAGGCTTGTCATATTTGTGCGATGATCCTGAAGAGGCAATAATACTAACGCGAGGTTAAGACGAGATCAATGGGTCTATACATGAAAGTGTAAAGACGTCCTGCGATTTCGTCGCAAGACGGCAATGTCATGGGGCTTTAAGTTCGGGAGAATTTTTTAGGCCTGTCATATTGTCGCAACAAAAATATCCTGCAGAGGCAACAATACTAAAGAAATGATAAGACAAGATCAATGGGTCGTTACATGAAAATGTAAAGACGTCCTGCGATTTTGTCGCAATGAGGGGTGGCAAAATAAGACCTTTAACTAGGAAGGCAAAATAAGACCACACAAGAGCAATGATAAGGCAAGATCAATGGGTCATTACATGAAAATGTAAAGACATCCTGCGATCTTGTCGCAATGATGAATTTCAACATAAATGAAGATAAGACCACACAAGAAATTGAGTAAGCAAATAAACTTGAGAAGATGGCTATATTACTTCATTCATTTGTGAAGAGTTAGCAACAGCAGTTGCGAAACTAAGAAGTATTGTTACTTAAAGATTATCGATTTAATCTCTCATGTGAAAATAAATAACAGAGGCAAGTATGGGAATGATTAGAGTAAAAACTTGTTATTTATTTTCATATGATAGATTTACAGTAAAAGATTACAAAAATGGAAGGCTAGAAGGATAAATGTACAAATATCACAAGAAGAGAAAAAGGAAATGGAGCTATCTCTCGTTCATTCTTCTTTTTCATCGACTTTATCGACTCCTCTTCTTCGCTAGCATCACTATCGAAACATCCAAGGAAGGTATATTTTTAGGAACCTCATCAAGAAGACAAGGATATGAAGAAAGAGGAATACGTGGTCATCGCAACTGTCTTAATAGTTTGATTGCGAAAAACGGACAAGATCATTATTGAAATTGCCACAGTAGTTTGTAGTTGCTTCTTCAACTTGGAATACTTATCGTTGCAAGAGAGAGGTCCTTGCAAGTTGCTCTTTCAGATTCAAGTTCTTCAATTCTTGTTTGATACCTCTTCTCAGCTTCTGCGAACTTATGATAATGGATTAATAACTTAATGGCAGTTTCACAAAAAAGAAGCGATAAAATAAAGAAGAACCATTAACAACCTTCTCTGTCAGAAATCATGTCTTTAACCAAAGCAGTTTGATCAGCATGAAGGCTAACGTTAACACCTAAGTTATTTCTGGCATTATCTAGAACTTTCGCAGCCCAAGCGAATTCATCGTCGTTATTTATAAGAAGAAGAGAACGAATTTGATTCTCTCTTTCGCTAAGAACAGTATTTTGACGAATAGATTCATCACGCTCAATTTGAACTTCAAGAAGAGCTTTTTGAAATTCTGCTAATGCTTGAGCGCCTTGATTAGCAATGCGATCTTTATCATCTATAAGATCGCTAACTTTCTTCCTTAAAATACTAATTTTTTCTTGGGAACTAAGATGCAGATGTTTCATTTGGTTGGCTAAACTTAAGCTAGATCTATGATCTGCTTCTAAGAGACGGAGTCTGGATTGAAGTTCGTTCAAAGAAAGATGTTTGATTCTGTCATTTGAAAAGCTATTTAGAGAATTATTGAGATGGGCAAGAAGAGCATCGTTATCCATAGGCTCGGGAAATGTGTGAAGAAGAATAGCTTCATCAGAAAGATATTATAAATGTCTGCTTGAAAATGATAAGTCGATATAAAGAAAAGTAAATGACAAAATAAGAATAAGAAAAAGGAGAAGAATTTTATACCATAAAGTTGTTGATTAGTATTTTGAAGGCTAGATATTCTATCCTTCTGAGAAGAAGATTCAGCTTCCAATTATTTGATTTTTTCACGAAGAACTGTTGTTTCATTTCCAAGTTCTTTATCTCTCTTGCGAAGAGAAACAGTTTCAGCCTCCAATTCTTTGTTCTTCTCCTTAAGTTGAAGGTTTTTCTTTTCAAGATTGTTGCGCCTTTTCTCGAGATCTGAGGCAACAACAAAGGAAGCTCTCCCAGATTATAAAGGAAAGTAAAGAAATTGTTAAGATAAGGTTTATAATTGAAATCACGCAGAAATAAAGAAATATGAACATACCAAGGCACCAAGTGCATTTAAGAAACTGGGAGTCATTGTCCTGGAAACTCCACGAAAAGAATCGTTATCCGCTAGCAGGGGGGCATCGCAGATATTTGCGAGAGCTTCGCACGTGGCAGAAAAACGAACATCTCCCATTCCTTGCATAGAATCAGAGAAAACACTAGACAGTTGCGCCATAGCAGATTCGACTGAATGATTCTCCCTCGCAAAAGAAGTGTCAACCTCATCATTATCTTCATCAGAGTTCTCGCCGGTTTGGGAATTAGAGTGAGAAGAGGAATGGATTTTCCGTTTTTTAGAAGATGGAGCAGAAGATTTATCCTTGCGAAGAGTAATCTTATTCTTGCCTTTAGCCTTCGTAGCTTCAGAAATATCATTTTCTTCAACGCCAACTTTCGCACACGAATGAAGATAAGAAACAGAGGCAACAATATTGTTAAAAATAATAAAGAAAAATATTTCTTACTTCATCCGTGATTGAGCGAAGTATCGCCAAAGTACTTGGCTTTGGATTTCTTTCATAACTTTTTCTCAATTTAGTGATCCTAAAATTTGTAAGTTTAGTAGATATAAAAGGAAGGAAACATCGCAAAGTTTAATGAAAATTAGAAAATATACCTCTTTTGCTTTCTCGGGCCAATGAAATACCCAAGGATGATAATTTGCGATATTCGCAGGGAGTACATTGGTGTAGGATCAGAATATCGCGACATTAATACTTCGCGAGATTAATAAATAACAACATTGCGAGGGAGTCACAGAGAAGTAAAATAAATGACGCAATGAATGACGACAAATTTAACAAGAGAAGAATGTGAAGACTCACGAGATTTAGGAGTGTCGCGAGAATTGGTATATGTACACCCGCGATATTTCGCAAGACATTCCCCGAAATAAAGGACTTTTAGTCTGTCATCCATCGTGTACTACCCTATATAAAGGGTTGAGTAACTGTCATGGGAGAGTTCTTTTGAATTGTTAAGCAAGTCTTGAGGAGAGAGAAAGTTTTAGAGTGATTGTAATTCTTCAACTCATTTCTATTTCTTATTGTAAAGATTCAAGTATTCAATCAATAGAAATCATAATCATTCATCTTAAAATGACTTAATTGTGTAAAATCTAGTGAGGGGTGTAGTGTAGGATTTCGCAACTACATAATGGCGCTAGGAAACAGGGATTGATTGAAGATAAAAGATTGGATATTGTCATTAAAACAAGTAAAAATCAAGAGTATGATGGATAAATTGAAGAAAATTAGAATCTTAGAGAGTAATGAAGAAATGGAATGTAATATGATTTCAAAGTCAATGGTTAATGAATTTCATGAAAGTATTAAAGGGAGAATACATAAAAGAGATTTTGAAGGAAAGAAAATCATAACAGCAAAGGAGGTGTTACCCTTGAAAGAATGGGAAAAACAGAGAATTATATTCACGGCAACAGAGATGTCAGGAGAGAGCTTAAATCACACATCTCTTCTAGTAATTACGATAAGTGCTAGCAAAGAAGAAGGAAAATTAACAAAAACAATGGAAGAATGGGCAATAAATAGAACTTTAGTGGATACAGGGAGTTCAGTGAATATAATGTTTTATCATGCATATAAAAAAATTGGGGTACAAAGATGAAGAAATGACTTCGGCAACATGTCATATATATGGTTTCGGTAAATCAATAACAAAACCTAAAGGGGAAATAAAGATACGAATTTTGTTGGGAGAAATTGAAACAAATGTGACGTTATGTGTGGTATATATGGAATCACCGTATAACATACTGTTAGGAAGGCCATGGATTCACGCAATAAAAGCTGTAGCATCAACATTTCATCAATGTGTCAGATTTCCTATGCCGAGTGGAATTGGCGAAATTAGAGGAGATACCGATAAAGGAAGAATGTATCATCAAATCGAAGTAAAACATTATGAAGAAAGAGTGAAGAGGCGAAAAGATCGTAAGAAGATGGCAAAAGCAAGAAAAAGGAAGAAGAATTTAGAACATATATGATAAGAGCTTTAAGAAGGAAAAGGAATATGTGGTGAAGAGAATGATCTCGCAAAGGAAATAAGAGGGCCAACGCCCATGGGAGAAACGAAGGCTAGCTACGTTGCGGCAGTAACCAACAAAGGAAGTGAATATTGAACCGAAGAAGAACCCAAGATGTTAAAAATTGGAACTAAAATGGAAGCAAATGAAGAAAGAAAGACCATTGATTTGTTCGAGATTACAAAGATATCTTCGCATGGGATATGGATGAGATGCCCGGAATAGATCCATCTCGTAGCGTGTCATAAATTAGAGATTGATAAAAATGCCGACCATTCAAACAAAGAATTAGAAAGATCACGACAAAGATATCATCCTCAAATAGAAGAAGAGTTGCAGAAGATGCTTGATGCTGGCATTATTAGGCAAGCAAAATACCCCGAATGGATAGCATAATATGGTTGTAGTTCAAGAAGAAAAAGGAATAAGAATTTGCATAGATTTCACCGATTTAAACAAAGCTTGTCCAAAAGATAGTTTTCCCTTACCAGATATTCCGCAGATGGTCGAATCAACAGCAGGAAATGAAAGGATATCTTCCCTGGATGGATATAAGGGATACAATCAAATCCCTCTCGCCGAAGAAGACCAAGAACATACTGCCTTTTTCGCCCCAAGAGGATTATACTGTTACACAAAAATGCCATTCGGATTGCGAAATGCCGGTGCGACGTATCAAAGGATGGTGGAGAAAGTGTTCGAACAATGGATACATAAAACATTGGATATATGTGGATGACATGTTAATAAAAAGCAAAGAAGCAAAAGATCATGTGCGAGATTTGAAGGAAATTTTCAACAAATGAGACGTTTCAACATCAAAGTAAATCCAGTAAAAATGTACCTTTGGAGTGGCATCTGAAAAATTTTTAGGATACATTGTATCAAAAGAAGGAATACATGTTGATCCGGAGAAGGTACAAGCAATTCGAGACATGCCAACACCAGCAACAAATGAAAGATGTGCAAAAGTTAAATGGATTATTAGCTTCGTCATTAGGAAGATTCATCTCCAGATCATCTCGATAAGTGCAAACATTTTTTCAACATACTTAAAAAGGGAACGAAATTTAGGTGGATTTGATGAGTGTGAAAAGGCATTGCAAGGAATAAAAGAACATCTAATGGATATATCAATATTACAAAAAAATCAAGACGGGAGGAATTACTAATTTACCTCGCGACAACCTCGCATGCATTAAGCGCAGATTATTGCGAATGGACGCAGGGTGGAAAAACCAATCTATTACATTAGCAAAACATTCAATGCTGCAGAGAAAAATTATTCAAAAATTGAAAAACTAATTTTGGCATTAGTTTACGCAACGTTTAAACTTCGTGATCTATTTTGAAGCGCACACGGTAAAGGTAATGACAAAAGTACCAATTGAGTCGTGTTGATGAAAAATTCAAAAGATCAAGAAGGGTTGAAAGGTGGAATGCTCAAGTAAGTCATTGTAAACTCAAATATAAAGTGTTATCCTCACCAAAATCGCAAGTTGTAGCAGATTTTTTAGCTGAATTTCCATTAAAGAAGATGAGGCAAAAGAGAAGAAATGATGGATATAGAAGAAGAACATGGAAATCCAAGGGATTTATTAACAGAGACAAATAGATAGGAAATATTGGTAGATGGATCATCAAATGGAGAAGGTAACGGAATTGGGATCATTATAATTTCGCCAGAAGGCAATAAAATGGCTTTTTCTTTCAGATTGGAGTTTGTATCTACTAACAATGAAACAGAAGTATGAAGCTATAATACATGCTTTGCGATTTGCGATAGAAAAGAAGTTGGAGAATGTAAGAATGAAACAGTGATTCTCAATTAGCTATTCGTCAGATAAAAGAAGAGTATACTACAAATGAAGCATCCTTGAAAAAGTACAAAAAGCTTGTTGACGAATTGTCAGCGAAGATACCAAAAATAAAGTGGAGACACATATCAAGAAAAGACAATAGGCTCGCAGATGCTTTTGCTTTTATATCGAGTATGATGACAGATCCATCTGCGAGATGCATAAAAATACAGACACTTCAATCGCCATCAATCAACAAAGAGGAAGAGGAAGAAACAGAAGTAATGCTCATAGAAGGGGAAGCACAAAGAACCCATTGCGAAGATTGGAGGACAGAACTTCATGCTTATCTAATGAAAGGAGAAACACCAAGAAATAGATTAGAAATGCATAAATTAAAAAGCCGTGCAACAAATTATGAATTAAGAGACGGAGTATTTATATCGAAGATCCTTTAATGGACCCTCGCTCGTATGTTTAACACGAAAGGAAGGAGAAGCAAGTGTTAAAAATGCTACACAAATGGGGATGCTGGCAATCATAGTGGTGTGGAAGATCTTTATCACATAAGGCTAAAATGCAAGGCTATTATTGGCCATATATGCATGAAGATGCGAAGCAAATATCAAGACGTTGCGCTAAGATTGTCAAAGGCATGGAAAGAAAATACATGCACCAAGTGCACCATTAACTTCTTCAACAAGTGTATGGCCTTTTGGAAAGTGGGGATTAGACATTGTAGGACCATTTCTACCTGTGCATGAGGGCAAAGGAGATATTTGATTATCGCAATGATTATTTCACAAAGTGAAGTAAGTAAAAGCAGGGCAACACATTCGCGACAAAGATATTTTTACTTTCATATTCGAAAACATAATATGCAGATTTGGAATTCCAGCACAGTTGGTATCTGACAATGGGAAACAGTTTGAGGGACAAAATATAGAATTATTGCTTAATGCATTTCAAATAAAATGTGGGAAATCAACTCCTTTATACCCGCAGGCTAATGGATTGAGGTAAGCAACAAATAAAACAATTCACGATATATTTAAGAAAAACTAGAAGGGCATAATAAGGCATGGTGTGAGCAAGTGCATAATGCGATATGGGCTTATAATACAACAAGGCGAGAAGCTGGGGATGTCACCGTTTTTGCCTAACCTATGGTGTTGAAGCTTGTACTCCGACAGAGGTTATTATTCCAACAACAAAGAGGGAAGCTTGGGAGAAAAATCTTAGTGCGGGTAACATTTTAGTTAAATTAGATGAGTTAGAAGAAAAAAGAGAAAGAGCACTACAAAGATATGGAGAATTATCGAAGATTGGCCGTAGAATATAACAAACGTGTCAAAACACGCGAAGTTTCAACCAGGTGATATGGTGTTGCGAGAAACACCAATATATCAGCGAGAAAGTGGTGGCAAGTTAGCGAAAAAATGGGATGGACCTTATATCATCAAGGAGATAGTTGGAACAGGGGCATATAGATTAATGGATCCGTAAGGCAAAGATGTGGGCCTTAGATTGGGTAGCCCATGGAATAGATTATATCTCAAGAAATATTATCCATAGAAGATGGAAAAGAAAGAATAAATTCTGAAATGTTAAATGAATGAAATGATATGAAATGTTCCCGCGACAAAGAAATTGCGAAATCAAGAAAGAATGAGCGAATATCTCGCAAATGAATTGGCAAATATTTACCAAAAATGAATGATTGAATGAATTGACAAAAATGAATGAGTGAGTGAATGGGACAAACCTTTATGGCGTACACCCTAGTTTGCGAATGATATTTCGCAAGAGGCAAATGTAAGACCTAAAGTCGTCATATAAGGGGGTATCTCTTGACATGGCTCGTTGAAAAGGTTACACCGCTCCGGAACCCGAGTCATGGAGATTTGGGGCCCATGAAAGCCTATCCAGGAGAGATACCTTGGATTTCCAACTATATATATAAGGTTATACCCCGGTTGGACGCCCGAGATCTCTTCCAAGGAGTCGTGTATGCTCAAGGCGCGGGGTACACGGTTGAGCCAAGAGCCAAGAGTGCCATTCTTGGCAAGGGCATTTGAAGTGTCTGCGGCTCATAGGTATAAGGGATGGCGAAAAGTCGGTTGGCAAGATATGTTGCACTGAAGGGGCCAGTGGAAGAAAACTCCATTAGGGACGATAAGTGTCACAAGACGGCAATGTCATGGGGCTTTGTATTCGCAAGAACATTTAGGCCTATAATTGTCCATAAACCCTAAAGGTATCAAGGGATAAGAGGACTGCGATCTTGTCGCAAATCAATATCACGGATTTTATGTTGTTGTTAAGATTGATGGATGGGAGAAGCAAAATAAGACCACACAAAAAACAATGATAAGGCAAGATCAATGGGCCGAAAATGTAAAGTACGCGATCTCCTTGAAGAAAGGTTTTCTCAAATAGTATAAAGGAGCAAAAGTACGAGAAGAAAGATTACAAGAGAAAATTTTTCAGCTTTTTCAGAAAGGGATGTTGGGTTTTCTTCAAATGACTTTATCTACGTTTTCTCCAGCTAATATATTTCCAGCAGATTCTTCTTCATTGACAATTTCATTCGCGACATCGTCATTGACAGTTTTATTGGGAGAGACGGTTTCTTCATTCTCGAGTTCTTCGCCAGTATTATAATCAAAATCGCTATCATGAGAATTAGAACTTCATCATCACTTACTTCTAGAGGTTCAACAACACGAGGATCAAGAGATTTAGATAGTAAAACATTATTCACAAGAACTTCTGCTCTAAGATGAAATTGACGAAGAAGTGCTTTCTGCTGATTTTTACTCTCTATATCTTTACAGTCACGCATGTAGTCGAATTTTCTTTCTGCCCTATCGCGAGAACGTGCAAGAGAAGCAGTGAGTATTCCATTCTCCTTGCGGATTTTTGAGTAATCGACTTCAAAGCAAAGAATGGATGAGTGAAGTTTTTTTCTCAGACTCTGCAAAACAAAAATAAAAGAATTATACAAACAAAAAATATGAAGGCTTGATAAAGAAAGAATAGATGAGGCAGTCAACTTCTATGACTACCTTCCTTCTGTGAGGTAAGATGTTGGATTAGAGCTGAACAACTATTCTCCAAATGATCCATGGCATTGTCAAAGTTATCTCCAATTAAACCTTTCAGACGTGATCGCCAACTTTTTTTCATTGGAAATAAGTAAAGCATTTTCTTTTTCAAGGGAAGAGTTGGACTTTTCTAGTTTGGAACATTGATCCTTGAATTGGTTTGCTTTTACACTTAAGGTTATTCTACCCTGAATTAGTTTATCCTTCTCAAAGAACTTCTTCAAGTTGATTTCTCAGCGAGCAAAGAGATTGTTCTTGCTCTTTACATAATTTTTGACAAACATCATACTGTTGCGAGTAAATCGCCACCTTGTTTAATAGAGTTCGCTTCTCTTGAGAAAGAATTCCATTCTCATCTGATAAAGTTTCCAACTCCAAATTAGCTTTGGTCAAAGAATAAGAGAGGCGAGATAAGTCATTACTTAATGAGTCTTGTTTCTGGGCTAAATCAGCATTTTCTTTAGAAAGATTATCTAATTGGTTATATTGCTCCATCCAAGCATCTCTATCAACTCGAACTTCTTCAACAAAGAGATTCCAACCGATATATCTCCATTTTTCGTTTCTGGTTTAAAGCTTGAAGGGCGAACAAGGACTTGAGTCTTAAAAAAAAAAAAAAAAAAAAATGGACAGTACAGAGGCAAGAATATACCTTTCAGTTCTTCATTATTATTGCGAAGGTTATCGCGATCGATGTTGAAACATTTTGAAGTTTTTGATTCTCAAGATGGAGAGTATTACATTTTGGTATCATAGCTTGGAGATCATTCTTCAAAGTGTTAATTTCTTGTTCCAAGGATGTTTGCGAAACTCTATCGGGTCCAAGGTGTTTGCTAAAAATCTCGCAAATATCAGATTGGACAGGATCGACAGAAGTCTTCTTAGCATCGTTCACAATGTTTGATAGGACTTTGAAGGCTACTTCTATTCCTTCTAAGTTTTCTTTAGTAAGTGGGATCTGCTCAGAAAAGGAAGTAATAGTGATAGAAGAAGGGAGAGATGAATCATCTTTTGTTAAAGAAATATCACGAGAAGAAGAAATAAGCTCATTCGCAGTGGGACTGTTATGAGGGAGTTGATCTATGAGAAATTCAGGCATAGAAATGTTATTTTTGGAAGACACAGTAGGGATTTCTTGCGAAGATGTCGCAGCAGGAGTTGTAAGTTTGAATGAAGGAAAAGCGACAGAAGGAGCAACGGGTTTGGAATGGCGAGGCTTCTTGGGGGACTTATCAAGCATTTTGGTCATCCTGCGAATCACAAGCTAAATAAGAAACAGAGACAACAATATTTTTATTAAGAGAATAAATGTTTCTTAAATACCTTGTTACTCGCAGGCTTTCTTTTAGGAGCAGTGGGTTTCGATTGCGAGCCTAGAGAGACATTGGGATTCGCAATGGTGAACTTGGTGCTAGATTTGTTTTTGCTAAAACAAAAATGGCAGAAGAGTCATTAAAAGAAGAACAGTATCAAGATAAAACAACTTCAATAAGAGAGATCAATCATAAAATGATCAAATTCAGCAAAATTAACAAACCTTGATTCCATAGAAACAGTAGCAGAAAAAATAATAGCGGGAAAACGATGAAGAAGATGATGAAGAAAAGGAGCAGAAAACAGTTGCAGACGATGAAGAAGACGAAGTAAAAGAAAAGGAATGCTTTCACAAGGAATCCTCCTTTAAATAGACTAGAAAAGAGTAACCTGGTAACATTAAATGTGCCAAGAAAAGGGAAGTTTTAGACACGTGTAAACAGTCATTCCCGAATTCACTAATCTTTTCGGCGAGAAAAATTGATGGAAAATCAACGATTGCGGCATCTCAAAATATTGGTTCTCATGACATTCTCTCCTTCGCAGAGAAGACATGAGAAGAGGCAAGATGTAGGATCAGAATATCGCGACATTAATACTTCGCGAGATTAATAAATAACAACATTGCGAGGGAGTCACAGAGAAGTAAAATAAATGACGCAATGAATGACGACAGCCAGAACAAGAGAAGAATGTGAAGACTCTGAGATTTAGGAGTGTCGCGAGAATTGGTATATCTACACTGCGATATTTCGCAAGACATTCCTGAAATAAAGGACAGCTTAGAATGTCATCCACTGTGTACTACCCTATATAAAGGGTTGAGTAAATCTGTCATGGGAGAGTTCTTTTTGAATTGTTAAGCAAGTCTTGAGGAGAGAGAAAGTTTTAGAGTGATTGTAATTCTTCAACTCATTTCTATTTCTTATTGTAAAGATTCAAGTATTCAATCAATAGAAATCATAATCATTCATCTTAAAATGACTTAATTGTGTAAAATCTAGTGAGGGGTGTAGTGTAGGATTTCCTGCAACTACAATTGGAACCTGAAATGTAAGGTCCGTTCAAAAATAGCGGAAAGACACACCACTTCTCATCTTTAGAGTAGCGAGGAACATTGTTCTTGCCAGAGTGCCAATCAATATCTAACATGAGTATCTTATCGTCTGGAACGTTCTCTTTTCTTTTCAATCGAGCACCCAAATGAGATTTATCATTCTTCATATTTATCACTTCATAATTTTCAAAAAAGTTTTCTACCGAGTACTTTTCTAAATGACTATCTCTAAGTTTGCGAATTTAGGATCTCTTACGTTATCGGGATATAGAGATCCCTTACCCGCCACGATTGGCGAATTCAAGCATTAGACGGATGTAATCACCACTTAATTGATAAATAGCTCGCGAGAATTTCTCATGAGCAAGAATTTCATAGAACAAGGGCAGTTCGGGATTGTAGAGAGGAATGGGAAGACCTGCGAGGAGTTGACCTTGCATGAGATTATGATTTTCTCGATCATCACAATGATGATCAGAAACAATTTTGCAGAAAGAATAGATGAAGATTCTTGATTGGGAATAGTAGACAAGGTGAAACCCTTCTCTTGTAAATTCTTTTGAGTCTCACCCAAAAGGGTTTCGTATCTACGACCAGGTGGAGCCATTCTCAGAATATGGGAATGATTAGAGAATTGAATGATCAAGAGAAAGAAAAAAAAAGGAAGATTTACAGTAGCAGAAACGTAAATTGTGTAGGAGGAGAATTGAAGAAAAATTGCAGAGAGAAAGTAAAAAATAAGAAGAGGAGGGTGAGAAAACTATATATAGAGAAGAATTCTCGAGAAGATAAATGCATTTAATGCGAGAGGGGACGTGAATGGTCAAGAAAAAACGGTTGAAAGAGACGTGTCAAGAAAAGAGTGGAAAGAAGAAACATGTGTAATAAATTCTGTGTAAAAGTAACGGATCGTAAAGATAAATATGAACAGTTGCGGCATTTTAAAATGCTAATTCTCATGACATTCTCTTCTTCAGAGAAGACATGAGAAGAGGCAAGATGTAGGATCGTAATATCGCGACATCAATACTTCGCGAGATCAATAAACGACAAAGATTGCGAAAGTGTCGCAAACGAGTAATATAAATGACGCAATGGATGACGCTGACAACTAAAACACGAGAAAGATGTGAAGACCTAGCGAGATTTAGAAGAGTTGCGAGATTATATATTTGTACACTTGCGACATTTCAAGTTATTCCCGAAAAATAAAGGACAGCTTAATATGTCATCCATTGTGTACTACCCTATATAAAGAGTCGAGCAAGTCTCGTTGTGAGGGATCTTTTCGAGTGTTAGGCAAGTCATTAGAGAGAGAAAGTTTGTAGTAATTGTAATTTCTTTAGCTCTTTTCCATTTTATCTTGTAAACATTCAAGGAATTAATCAATAAAAATCATAATTGTTCATCTTCAATGGCTTAGTTGTGTGGATTCTTGTGAGGGGTGTAGTGTAGGATTTCCTGCAACTACAATCCTAATGCTAGTATTGCAACGTCGTCAAGAGGATTAAGCATGATTTTGGAACTAAAATTCGGTTTTAGGGTTTGAGCTCTTGGTTATTTCAATTGCCAGTTTGGTTGTTTTGGATTGGAATCTCTTACCTCATCAACTAAAATTTGAGTCTCTGCTGGTAATCTCCAACTTTATCTTTAGATTACTTTAGTTTTAACCTCATGTGTTCAGCTTCTACATCACTAGCTCAACAAAAGACAATTCCATCTTCAAAAGTTGTTTTCATCATAACTAGGTCTGTGGAAACTAGTTCTTTCATCAAGTCCTACTTGTGCTGATACCTAGAGCTATTAGATTTGAGCATGCCTATCTCTGCTACACATTGTCTAGATTAGAGAGAAGCTTAATGTTGTTCCATTTAATAGTGAGTAAAATCTTCTCTTAAATCGCAGATGTGCATCGTTGAGTGTATGAAATGGGAGTTTGCTGCACTATATGTGCTTAGATTGCTTATTATCAGTTCATCCCATTGGTGCTAGTTTTGGTACAGTCTTCGTCATGTGTGAGATCACGAGTGCGTTGACTTGCGAATTTAATGATGAAACTGAAGATGTTGTATGGGATTGAAATTGGGGAGATATATAAGTACAAGTTGATGTTCTCCTTGATGAGTCTACATTCAATTCTGATGTAGCCTGGTTTCCTTTATCTTTTATCTCTTTAATCTTGAGGGGGAGTAATAAAACAGTGTGTGTGAGAATGAATGTCTGTGAGTGTGCAAGTAATAGTTTGTGCCAAGAACACGTGTGTGGTGTTGAGTGAAGAGAGTCGAGTCACGTTGTTAAATAGTCTGCATCTCTGTAACAGAATTATTATCTTTTCTAATAATCTTTCTCTTAATCAATTGATTATCAAAACCGTCTCCAATACAATGTAGACATTCAATTCATTGAATGCTATCAGAAAGAATTTGAGTAGGATCAGTTTGGGAAGGAAGATTGATGGCAGTAATGGCGAGAGATGTTGATCACAGTTGAGGACTGTTTGCTGGAAATTGGAGAAAGAAAGGTTGTTGATGCTACCATTGTCAGTGACGAGATGAAGATGGAGGTTGGCGAGGAAGATGTTGTTGATGATCGGTGATGAAACTGGATCTCAGTGATGGGGTTCTAAGGATGTGATGATCATGATGACGAGATATGATTACGACTGTTGCTCGAGTAGACGATAGTCTGGTGGTTGCTGATATGAATAATAAGGCATCGATTCGAATCCAGAAAGGATAGCAAAGCATTGAAAGTGGAGCTCGAGTATGGCTGTTGTCGTGACTAACGTAGAATATCGAAGGGATATGCCTGAGTTGGGGGGAAAGGCATACGGTGATGTTGGTCATGGGTTAGCCGAGAATGAAGATGAGTAGAAGGTTGTGGTTACAGTGGTTTGTTGAGGACCAATTAGAAGACAAAACAGAATGGCTTTTGACCATCTGTGTGTTTGAGGAAGTTATGAAGAACAAGGAGGAATAGAGTTGCGGTTATCAGTGACAGAGGAGACTGAGTTGATCTGTTAACCGATATTCATGATGGCAATGAAGAGGGTGATGATGCTCAGTGATGAAGGAAGCTGTGATGATGGTAATATGTGTGTTCCTTAGAGTTCGAGTCTAAGACAGGGAATGATAACCGCACCTGGTGCAATTGAGTTTGTCATGGTAAGAATGGTGATGACGTTGACGATGATTGGAATTAATTGATCGAGTGGAGCTGTGGTTGATCGAATGGGACGATGTGGCTTGAAAATTGAAAATTAACTATGGAGAAACCAGGTCGGACGATATGGCTTGAAAATTGAAAATTAACTATGGAGAAACCAGGGACACTGGTGGTGATGGCTAGACTGACAGCGATGCTGCTGAACCAAGTGCAGCTGCCATGAACCTAGTGGGGTCTGTTGGGCGTGCGTATGCAAGTTTCTTTACGCGGAACGTGGCCGACTGAGATTGGATTCGAAGGAGTTTGGAAATTTTTATAATTTCACTTCCGGATACATTAATTATATACCCCTAGTTTTGACATCCAATAAATATACCCTTATATAACAATAAATATACCCTATCATTTAAAAACCATATCCATCTAAAAATGGAGTACCATAATACCCTCACTCATAATAATTATCTTTATTTCTAAATATAACAAAAAAATTTCTCTACTACTACACGGCCGCCACCACCACCATTAGCACCACCACATATCCACCACCACCACCAACATTCGACTACTATTCCACCACCTACTAACCACCGCCGGAACACCACCACCGCCGCCACCACCACTGAAACACCGCCATCTGTGCCACCTCCGTCGCCAGTGCGCCGCCGCTGCTGCCGTCAGACCGCCGCCGCCACAACAACCAATGTTGATCCCCAAACCAAAAATCAGAAAATAAGAAAAAAGAATGGTGTCAACAACCAAAGTTGATCCCTAAAATATGGTGTCAACAACCAAAGTTGATCCCAAAACCAAAATAAACAATTTTTTTGATAAGTCAAAATTTGTATTAATATATAACAAAATTACAAAGAATAGTTTACAAGAAAAGAGGTCACAAAGAACCCCAAAAACTTGTAGACTATTTAAAACGATAATAAGAAACATTTGGATATTCAACTGTAGGTAAAAATAAAGGTTTTCCTTCAAAATGCATTCCCACTTCCTCAGCTAAAAAACAACCACGCTTAGCCATATTGTCTGCAGAAAAATTCGCCTCCCGAAAAGTGTGAATGAATCTTATAGACTCATAGTGACTACAGAGTTCCACCCATCTCCTCCTTGAGAACCAAGGGATATTGGAATTCTTGAAAGCTTGAACCACTGCGTAAGAGTCTGAACGCACACAAATACGCCTGAAATCCCAACGCCTAGCCCATTCCAAACCAACTATAATTCCATACAGCTCCGCCAAGTAGTTTGAAGTAACCCCAAGGCCTATACACATAGCTCCAAGGACTGAAAAATCAGCGTCTCTGGCCACCACTCCAGCTCCGGCAACACCAGGATTACCTCTTGCCGCACCATCACAGCAAATCTGGAGTTCATTGATATCTGGAGGTTCCCAAAACACTTCGTAAGGTTGCTGATGCTTGACTCTCCTATGAGCCACTCGGAAAAAATCTAGCAGCAGCACATCTTCAGCACAATTACGCATAGGGCTCTTCAACCGAACTGAATAGTCTTGGATCAGCTTCAGTACACGTTTTATAAATAGGTTCCAGTTAGCTTTCCGGTTTTCAAATAAACATTTGTTGCGCATAGCCCACAGTTCTAACCTGATTACCAGGTTAGCAACTAGCCAAAGCTCACGGACCATTTTGCTTCTACTCCTAGCTGATTTGAAAGAAACAACAAGATTATAATTAGCTGTAAGACTAAAAATATTTGAAACCCACTGCCAAGCACGAGCAGCAAAGGTGCACTGAAATAGAATGTGCTCAAGTGATTCGTCCTCAACGCCGCACAACACGCATCTATTTGCCAACTGAATTTTGAACCTGCTTTGAATAAGATCAAAGGTTGCACAAGCTTTCCGAATGAACTTCCAGTTTTGTGCAGCTAAAGAAGGGTGAACTTCCTTTCTCCACAAAAGCCGAGCAGCATCAAAATTGCCATGCTTATTCCGAATTAGTTCCTTGGCTGAACTGACACTAAAGTCACCAGAATAGTTCGGCATCCATATACGAGTATCAATTGCATTAGTTGGAGTTGGAAATTGGTTTACCTCAATACCAGCAGTAGTTAAACTAACCAAGAGAGCGTCAGGAAGAACCCAATGGTCATCAACCCAGCAATCACTTACTCGCACCAATCTGCTCAGGGAAAAATCATTTAGGAGATCAGCAAAACTCCTTTGACCAACCCAAACATCATAATAGAGAGATGTAGATCTTCCATCACCGAGCAAAACCTTGGTATTAGCTTCCACAATGTTATAAACCTTACGAACTCCTGGAAGAATGGTAGACTTAACTCCATAAGTCTTAATGCAGCCATTTCTACCAAAGAACTTTGCTTTTAAGAATGCCGCCCACTTCTTATTAGAAGTGCGAATCTTCCACCACAATTTCATGAGCATCGCATTATTCATGGTAGTCATACGCGATAAACCAAGGCCCCCCTCCTCAAAAGGACAACAGATTTTATCATACGCCACCACCACAGCACGACTAATATTTGCATCTCCCGACCAAATAAAATTCCTAATAGCACGCTCGCATTGCAAAATGAATTTATTTGGCCATTTATAAATTGCCATGTTGTGAATAGAATAACTGGAGATAACAGTTTTCACAAGCACAATTCGGTCATGAAAAGATAAAAGAAAACCCTTCCAACCAGCAAGTTGATTCTTGATCTTCTCAACCACATCTGAAATGTGAAGATATCTAACAATACCAGGCATGATTTTGACTCCCAAATAACGATCCGGAAAAGTAGCAACACTCATCCCCAAATAATCAGCCAAGAAAATTCTTCTACTCAAAGAACCACCACCATAGTAAATCTTACTTTTCTGGCGACAAACTGTTTGACCAGAAGCGCGCTGATATTTCCCCAACAAATCTACCAGATTATCAATGCTCCGAAGATTTCCTTTGCAGAAAATCATAATATCATCAGCGAAAAAGAGATGGGTAGGAGAGATACCACCTCTAGTTACCATGTGCGATATCTTCTTCTGGGCAAAAAGCTTCAAAATATTTCTACTAAGGACATCTTCAATCAAAACAAAAATCAAGGGTGAAAGGGGATCACCTTGACGAAGACCTCTATTAATCTTGAAATAACCCTCCGGACTACCATTCAAGAGAATAGAGATTCTTGCTGAATCCAAAATATGAAGTATCCAAGTGCACCACTGCTCCGAGAAACCATATCTTCTAAAAACTTCTAACACAAAGGACCAACTAACCGTGTCAAAAGCTTGGGTGATGTCAAGCTTGAGGCCAATATTACCATCTTTGCGTTTGATATGAAGTTCATTCACCATTTCCGAAGCAAGACTAATGTTTTCATGGATGTTACGCCCTTTCCTAAAAGCTACCTGTTCCTCAGAAACAAGATTATCCAAAACATTGCCGAGTCTAGTGGCCAAGATCTTAGTAAAAATTTTGAAGAAAAAATTACTAAGACCAATAGGACGAAAATTACGAAGAGTGTTTGCACCTCTTACCTTAGGAAGCAGAATGATTAGGCTAGAGTTCACTCCATTTGGAATATGACCAGTATCCCAACAAAAAATAATAGCCTTAATTAAGTCTTCCTGAATAATATCCCAGCAGTGTTTGTAGAAGCAACCAGAAAAACCATCCGGACCAGGAGCACTATCAGCTCCTAAATTAAAAACTGCCTGTTTAATTTCCTCAGGAGAAGGAGTTCTATCCATGGCTAACTTCTCATCCTCAGAGAGGCTAGTGTGCTCATAATCAAATAAACTAGGATCACCTTCCAAATCCGGCCCATTGAACTTGTCTTCGTAATAATGCACAACATGCTCTCTGAGAAGATCATAATCAGAAATGGTATTGCCGACACTGTCAACAAGCTCAGAGATGGTGTTAGAACTTCTACGAATACGAATGCTATTATGAAAGAAATTAGTGTTGCTTGAACCCTCCACAAGCCATTGATTTCTGGATTTTTGTTTAAGCATCGTATTTAGTTGCAGCCGAGTTTCACTAAGCTTTGCCATAGCATCTTTCATGAGGTTTACCTTAGTAATATCATTTGAATCATCGTCCGAACAAACAGAAGCAGCCTCAAACCTTAACTGATCTTGTTTTAAACGAGAATGAACATTACCAAACACCCGAAGATTCCACTCCTTGATCACCCCTTTGAGTCTCTTTAATTTATAAGTAAAAATAAAATCAAGAGACCCTGTAACAGGCATATTCCAACTCTCACTAACCATTCTAAGGAAATCATCATGTAAGAACCACATTTTTTGCACACGAAAAGGAGCTCTTTTGGGTCTAGGAACAGCAAAAGGATAACCCAACAGAGTAGAATGGTCGGAAACTTCCCTAGGAAGAGCTTTACACCTCCAATTCTCAAACTTAGCTAGCCAAGATGCATTAATAATCGCACAATCAAGCTTAGTTATAATTCTGTCCGTACCCGATTGTCTATTAGTCCAAGTGAACTTAGTGCCTAAGGCATCAGCTTCAAAAAGATTGTTGTCATCCAACCAATCTGAGAATTCATTAATAGCAGAAGTTCTTGGCTCCAGACCTCCCTTCTTTTCATCAAGACGAAGGATGCAATTAAAATCACCAATGACAAGCCAAGGGATAGAATTATCCTGATTATTAAGTTGTTGCCAAAGTCTTCTCCTGACAGTTTGAATATAGCTAGCATGAACAAAGGAAACTTGAACCCCATCAACCTCAATCGTAATGGCCTGCTTGCTGACGTTCACGATTGAAGGACTTATTGTATTTACATAACAAACCCACAGATTTGCAACACTAGAAGAAGAAGCATTATTTATAACATGAGGAGAAAAACCTTCCCTTAGAAGACCACTACTAAACGCTGCAGAGCAATGCACTTTAGGTTCAGCTAGGCAAAAAAGATCTGGCTTAAAATCTCTTATTAACTCTTTAAGTTTATCTTGAGCTACATCACGTGCAACTCCATTGATGTTCTAAAATAAAACCCGCATTAAACCTTTGGGTTTTGCTTTTTATTCAGCTGTACTTTAGAAGTATTTGAGGAGGATATTAATCTTGGTGAAGAACCATACCGAGCTCTAATACCCAATTCTGAATTTTCTTCCAAGTCAGAGAATGAATCATCATCTCTTAAAGCATCAAGCTTCGCCTGCATAGCCAAAAGTTGCTTGTACTTTGCCTCTCTAGCCACTTTATCAACTTTATCTATTTCATGCATCATTGAAGACTCTCCAACAAAAGAGTTACCCAGAATGTTAAACTTATTATGAGAGATAAATTCAGAACTTCTTTCAAGAGCGTCACACGTAGGTGTAGACAAAGATGAAACAGGTATCCTACCAGGATTAGGAAGCCTAGTTTTCGCCAATTCAGCATTCCCACCCGGCTTAGTATTTAAGGCATTGGTACTCAACGACACAGCCTTATTAACTAAAACTGAATGCGCAATAGCAGCTTGTTTAGCAACAGCTGTAGCATTACGCAAAGCAGCTTCGGACTTGTATAAATCATCTTGAATCTGTTGTTCCAACTCAACAGTGTCATTATCGCTCCCCACTTCAACTGGTACGTTAGTTTCAGGAGGTGTTTTCTTGTTTTTCCTTTTATTCTTCTTATTGTTTGCAACCTGCCATGTTGCATTGTTTGCGCCCTGATGAATAACAAGAGTTTTAGGTTGCTGAGACGTACTAGCTATCTGCTGAACTTCAGAATGTGTAGCATGCTTCTTCCTACATTCAGAATCCAAGTGACCAACAATCTTGCACTTGGAACAAAACTTTGGTTTCTTGAGAATTTCAATTGGCTGTAAAAAGTTACGACCACCAACTTCTACGTGAACTGCATCAGTATCATGTTTTGCAAAATCTATATCAATCAAAACTGAGGCATAATGACCATATTCATGATCTAGGGTTCGCTTGTCAACCACAATGGGCGTTCCAAGAGATTTCCCTAAAGCTAGCAGCGTCTTTTCCACCCACATCTCAACAGGGAGACCGGGAAACTTGACCCACACGGTAGAATGAGAGGTACATTGTTTGTCAGCATCAAACCCTGGATACCATTCAATCAAACGCAAAGGTTGTTCATTAACAATCCACGGATCTGAGTTACCATCTTTGTAAACCTTGTCTTTGTCTTCTTGAGATAACAGTTTGATGATGAAAAAACCACGATTCATAGGGATAAACTGAACCCTAGTTTCACCCAGGATCCATTGTTGTTCCAAGTTATTTTTGATATCATTCAGCTTGACACCTTTGAGATCTAGTCTACCAATAAGACTAAATCGCCATATCTGACAGCCTTCATCATAATATTCTTGAGGAATCACTATGGCCGGCTTACCATCTTTGATAGTAGGGTTTGGTAATGAACTAATATCAATAGAAGTTGTAACATGATTTTTCTTTTTTTTCCCATAACGAGTTCAGCAAAAGTAAGCTTTGGATGATTAGAATCACCCACAGATTGTTCACCCATCCTTAATCCCAAGT